>OY284413.1:160586919-161173470 GCA_958301585.1 Merodon equestris | reverse complement strand
TCTCGTGGCTGTGCACGAAGTAGATGGACTTTGGGGAAATAGATGTTCTATTATTGTTCCCAGTAATGATGAGCAGGATATTTGTCTGGGACCTTACCTTCTTCGTCAGTATCCTATATGCCAGCTCCCAGGGATGTCCTGCTTCGTTGCAGAGTTGCTTAAAGCACCTTGCCTTACTCTCTTTGGTGGCCTTTTCAAATGTCCTTCTCGCCATCCTTAAGGTATCTAGGCCTAAATTCCTGGAACTCTGGTCTTCCCCTAGAAACGCTGTGATCTGCATCGGGCCTGGAGGCATTTTCCCTGAGCGTTTTAATCTCATCATTCCACCAGTAGCAGGGTTCACCCCTTCCGTTAGCTGATCTGCTGGACATCGCTTGCATCGCACGCTGTCGCGATTGTTTGAATCAGTTGGTGCGATAGGTTGTCCGCTGATCCGCTGCTTGATAAGAAGTCGACATTTAACATTTCCTCCAAAGCCTCTTTGTCGTGGATGCGTCTTTCCACTTCGGCCCTATTAACTTAGGGCGCTGCCTACTTTTCTCTTTGCCAATGTTGAGTATAATCGCCTGATAGTGGCGTATATTATGGATCCCTTGCCTGCTTTACGAAATGTGTTTTTTGCACCATTGTTCGCCAGGCATATCTCAAGTGATGCAAATGCTTCAAGGAGTGCTCGCCCCTTTGTATCCGTAGTCCTACTACCCCATTATGTAGCCCATGCGTCGAAATCACTAGCAATAACCACTTCCCATGTACTTCAGTTACAATGTCATCCCTGTGTGCTAGACTAGAGAGTGCGTAGCAGCTGCAGAAATGGATTCCGTTTACTCTGGCGATGACGAAAAATTCGCTAGGCCACCGTTTTTTTGCCGAGCGTGGTTTCCACAGATCCATATCGCCACCTTCTTTGAGTAATAGTCTATCCAACTGCAACCATCCAAAGTTTGTATAGTTCACTAATAAGTTAATGTCGACTCTTTTTTCCTTCGTCATTTGTGCCAGCAAGTCCTGCTTTTCAGCACTGTCTTAATTCTAGTACGTGACATAAAACTTATATATGGCCGAACAGAGTTCAAACTGATTACAGGCATACGAGTATGCCTTACAAAATCCTTTACAAAAACCAACTCAATTCTTATCGTAGTCAGTAAAAATATCGCTGAGTGTAAGGTAAGTTTATCACTTCAACCCGATTCCACTCCGTTCAGGTTCAATTCACTACATCCACAGCCAATATTTCACTTCGACGGTCCTTACTATCCACACCATGAAGAAATGTTAGATATCGTATGGCATCTTCACTGCCATTAGAGTATCCACCCATCCGCACTCACATCCACTTGACTTCGAAGAAAAACTGCTAATTTCTCAAGCGTGGACAAATTAAACCCCAAATTCGATATCCGATGTGACCGAAATGACCGGAAGCACAAACCAATGTCTGATCCTAAACAGTGGTGAGCCGATGGCTAGTTGGTGGTGATGCTCATGAAGGTAGTGATGGACTTTAGTGGATCTACGATAAAATTCCACTTAGCGAACTCACAAGCACATTTGTTCGCATGGCAGTGAGGGTGAATGGCAAATAAATTCCACTCTTATCCTCCGGGCGACTAGGTGTAAGTCCCTTTTCTGTCCCATATTCATGCGACTCTACAGAGAAGGCGGAAAGCAGGAAAGAGCCATAAGTGCGATGGGTAAGCGTACGATATAACAGCGTAGCGTTAAAAGAGTGGAACCTTTTATTTTATTCAGCTTAAGAGGTTTTTACAGTTAATTTGATAAGTGGGTCATGCGAGCACACACGTACGGGTATCTCGTATAATCTGCCAATAGTAGTGGGAAGAAGCGTGCGTTCAGAGGAAATGTGCGTTTCGCAAGTGAGTAAATGTGTTATGCTATTATTCACTCTGTACCTCCACCCAGCTGGCATCACAATACCATTTCGACATCCCCACCCACCTGGCGGATTAGCACACACTCGATGCTTTTTTGTAGTTCCCATCAAATACGTCGAGTTGGCAATCTCTCCATCCCGTCAACACAGCTTTTAATCCTGTTTACGGGGGAACATTTTTCCACCACTACGGTGCGAGCTAAAGGAATTCATTGGATTCTCTTATTCGCCTCCTTATCAGCTAAGTGCATTGCCATTTAATCATTAGAATCCTTAAGTACATACATACATACGTATACACATATGCAGGAAGCTCCTAGATAACATCAAGGCTACACAAGTCCTTCGTACAATATTGAATCTTTGGTCATGGAACGAGCGAGCATACAAACAGTGAATATAATGTGCGGCAAGGCGAGGAAATAAATCGCGTTAAAAGGCCATCCTTCATGTTGTTTACTCAACAAGAATAGAGCGCCAAAGGACGAGGAGGGGTGGATTTGAAAACAAACACACACGGCCGTGTAGTATGTGTCCTTTGTTATTTATGCTTTATTTTCTGATTTACAATTCAAGTGTGTAATGTGAATAAAGGCATGCATTCGTAGGATTCTTCTTGTCTATTTCCTCACATGGTTTTGCTTGATCCTTTTGTTGTGCGGATAAGAGGGATACTTGGCGGCGCTGTTATCATTGCCGTGAGAAGGATCGAGGACGTATACTCGTATTTGCGAAATCAACGGATGTGAATTGAAGATGAAAGATTGCTGAAGGTGTGCTTGGCATACAGTATGGATTTGAACACGAAAATCCTTTACCAAGGACAAAAGTCTGGTGAGAATGCCTCACTAACACTTCTGAGGTATGTATGAGGAGGGCTTGTTGGGCATCTGCTGAATGTAATTATTGTTTTCCTTGCGATTTAATGGGGCGATATGGTTCGGGTTGCGCTATAAATGAAAGGGAAATAAATTTATTTCCTCTCATTGGAACATGGGATGTGGTGAACAGGTCGTGTTTTAGCGAATTAAATTGCGGCAGCTGGAAACTATTGCGATAACATCTGGTAGAGTTGTAATAGCTGGAAAGACACTTAACGTTTATTGGCATAGAAAATGTAAGTTTTGGATATTTTCCCAAGGAACATTATGTACATAGGTCACGTTGGTGTCATACTAATTGGATGAAATGGATAGTGAAAATAAAGTATATAACGATGGTAATAGTCGTTGATGTATGCGCGATCTGGTGCCCATTTTCGTGTCCCGGTGGTTTGACGATTTTGCAGGGACACCCTTCTTGTGGATTCTGCTCCTTGGTATCAGTTGAGGAAAGTATGCCTTTTCCCCAACTTGTCTCATAAGTCTATTGATTACCTTATATCAGTTCACCACATAATGCGGAGTGAGAAAAGGAGAACACATAACGAGGGTTGGAGCTGTAGCTTGTATCATTTCGAGTCGTATGCCTTTTGTTTATTTTAGAGCTTTATTTAGTGTTCCGCTCGAGTCCAAAATTTCCAAACTACATTTTTTATAACTGCTAGACTCTTCCTTTTCTATGACAGGTGCGATTTGGGATTATTCCAGACTTCTGGAAAGCAGGTCGGTGCCTGTTGTCACCACAAAGATAATGATAACTAGGGTTTAACTTATGTTTAACTTTTGGAACGAGCCTAGAGCTATCGAATTTATGTCAGAATCATCTTATAGCTTTTTTAAAGCCTCATCGTTTGCTTTATTTATGCAAATTGAATTCCATTCTTAAAAGCTAGGGAAAGACACTTTCAATTTATCGCCTAGGTATTAGGTGTCCAAATAAGAATCCGGCGTTTTTTTTTTACTCTTCAAAGCATGCGAATTCCACGTTGGGGAAACTGCAAAGGTTTAGTACTGCAGTCAAGCTAAGCGTCATAGCTTGATAATTGGAATAGACGGTAACCAGAGGATACGACTTCCCATTTTAGTTCTTCCAGGCAGGTTTTGAGAAGTTCAGTGAATGATCAGTTATTTCGCGGCTGATATGGAAGTATGAGACCACCGTTAAGACAAACATTCCGGAGGAAGATCACGGAAATCGACTGCAAAAGATGAATCTCTCACAAAACGAGCAATTCTTCAAGCTGCCACTAATAAAAATTCCTCTAATAAAATTTCACACGACTTGCAATTGCCAATGAGTGCCAGAACGATTCGTAGAAGGTTTGTCCAATTTGGTTTGTTCAGCCGCCCCCCAGCATGAAAGATGTTCATTTCCGAGAAGAACCGCAAGAAAAGATTGGCCTTTGCGCATAAACATCTCAACTGGACAGTTGCAAAGTGAAAAACCATTCTTTTTCACCAGAATTCACCAGAATAACGAAACCAGTAGGAAAAAATATGGATCCGAAATATTTCCTTCCAACAGTTAAATTGGGTGGAGGAAATGTGCTCGTCTGGGGATGCTTCTCTGGTTGGGGGATCAGGACAATCTACAGAATAAATGACATCATGGATCGTTTCAAATATTTAGATATTTTAAAAACAGTAATGTTGCCTTATGCTGATGAAGAAATTCCATTGAAGTGGAAGTTTCCACCGCAAAACATACAAGTAAAGTTGGCAAGACTTGATTTAATACCAATAACATCGAGGTTGTGGATTAGCCCGAGTAATCCCCTGACCTTAACCCTATTGAGAACGTGTGCGGGATAGTCCACAGGCGAGTTAACAAGGACCAGGGCGAAACCTTGGATGAATTTTACAAGGCAGTGGAGGGCGCTTGAAAAAACATGCCTATGACCGTGATAGGTAGCCAAAAAATATTTTGTATATTTTTTTGTAAGGTTCTTAAATTTTTATAAAGGGGTGCCTTAATTTTGTTCAATACTGTATGCGTATGTACAAACAGACGGGAAAGCCTTGGCATGAGTCTTCCCTATGCTAGATTTGCGGCGTAGAAGACTAAAATTACGAATGACCTTAGTATCAACTCACCGGTAATATGCTGACACACGTTTACCAGCATCAATATATCAACGAAAACATCAAAAATGCAAACCTGAAAAAGTATAAAATTCACGCTAGTTTTTGAACATACAGTGTGTGCCATCTCAAATGGGTCGATGTAAATTTCGAATAACTTCAACAATTCTCAACCGATTTTGGAAATTCAAAAACTTTTATTCAACTTATTTAATTTATTTAATTAAGTTAATTTTATGAAATTTAATTTTTGAAAACAATATCAATTATGACAACTATGACAACTATGACATTTTCGAGCATTTCAATTTCAGCGATTTCCGCACGAATGTTTCTTTTGAGCTGCCTTCGGCCCGTTAATATACACCTTGCTTTTCAAGTATCCCCAAAGAAAAAAATCTGGAGGAGTCAAATCCGGCGATCTCGGAGGCCAGTCAATATCGCCCTTTTTTGTCACCAATCTTCCAGGGAACTTCTTACGCAAAAGGTTCATTGTCCGCGCCTAATGGGCCAACATCCACCGATATCGATCGCCATCCACTGTATCGCCAACTTTGAGGAAATACGGTCTAATGATGGTTTTAGCGCATACATCGGCCCAAACAATAACTTTTTGATCATATAGCGGCTCTTCGTGAATAAGGTGAGGATTTTCGGTGCCCCAGAAGCGACAATTTTGTTTATTATCTGAGCCAGAGAGCGTAAAATATGCCTCATCGGTCATCAAAATTTGCTGCCAGAACTCCGGCTCAGCATTAATCATTGCAACGACATTTTGTGCGTATGCCAAACGCCGTGGTTCATCTTGTGGCAAAATTCTTTGAGTTATCTGCACTTTGTATGGAAATAAGTGAAGATCATCCTTTAAAATTCTCCGCAAAGTGTTCCCACTGATGCCTCCGTGCTGCGAACGGCGCCGATATGACAAACTTGGGTCGTCTTGAACACTGGCCTTCACAGACTGAATAGATGAGTTTAAAAGCCGTGGACGTGGCCTAAGTTGCTTACGAAGGCTTGCCATAGAACCAAATTGAAAAAAAATTCGAGGCCCAACGACGAATTGTATCTTTTTTGGGACGCAACACGATCACGATATTTTGCCCGATACGCACGTTCAGTTAGCACAATCGAGCGTTAATTTTTAATGAACATTGAAACTATTTCCGCGCGTTAGGGAGCGCCGTGGCGCAGTGGGTAGTGTGTCGGCCGCTGACGCAAGATGAGCGAGTTCAAATTCCGATAACACCAAAGCCATCGAATGATTATTTCGCGGCGTCCCTTCTCGGCGGGGTACTGGCAAAACCCCCCGATATACAGGGTGTCCCACGAGCAGTGTGCCAAAAAGCTGCAGCGTGTAGGTCTAGTCAAGACAAGAAAAAAATCGTATGGGAGGCGGGGGTCTATTTCCCCCCGTTTAGCCGGGAGGGGCAATTTTCTAAAAAAAACTGACTTAATTTGGAAAAAAAAATATTAAAAATCAACAGTTACATCCACAATGCCACGATATACCTTTTTGTAAAGCCAGAAACCTCTTCTTTCATACTGATTTTAAATAAAGCTGTTTTAAGGAGTAGTTTTTGAGAAATTAATTTTCAAACTCAAAATGTTGAAAAAAAATTGAAAAAAAAAAAATTGGAACTATTTTTTTTTCAAAATTGTATGTAATTAAGTAGTAATTTTTTTTTAAAAATTCAATGCTCTCATTAGTTTTTAGTTAAAAGCAGAAAACCGGATGCAAAAATGTCTTGTAGTTTTTGAGAAATTAAAAAAAATAACCGAACCATTTTTTTTCTAAGAAGAACCTTTTTTTTGGTTTTGACGCGGCTGGACTTGTAGGCAAATTGATGTATGCAACATTGACCTCCTTTTTATTATTTTTAAAAAATTCGGAGTTTTATTATAATAAATTTTCAATATGATCCCCATTTTTTAGAAGGCAAAGATTATATCTCCTTCTAATGGCTGCACATAAGTCTATGCTTGACAAATTTTCCTGCAATTTGACTCCAGCGACTTCAATCCGTTCTTTCAGTTGTTCCAAAGATACTATTTCCACTTCGTAAACATAATTCTTCATGAATCCCCACACATAAAAATCTAGAGGAGTTAAATCTGGTGATCTAGGTGGCCATTCCGTGGGGCCCCTTCTCCCGATCCAACGGTCACTAAAATGATCATCCAGCCAGTTTCTAACCCGTAAGCTGTAGTGTGCTGGTGCTCCATCTTGCTGGTAGATTAAATTATCTGCTATGGAATTTTTTAAAAATAATAAAAAAGAGGTCAATGTTTCATACATCAATTTGCCTACAAATCCAGACGCGTTAAAACCAAAAAAAAAAGGTTTTTCTTAGAAAAAAGTGGTTCGGGATTTTTTTTAATTTCTCAAAAACTACAAGACATTTTTGCATCCGGTTTTCTGTTTTTAACTAAAAACTAATAAGAGAATTGAATGTTTGAAAAAAGATTACCACTTAATTACATAAAATTTTGAAAAAAAATAGTTCGAACATTTTTTTTTTCATTTTTTTTCCAAAATTTTGAGTTTGAAAATTAATTTCTCAAAAACTATTCCCTAAAACAGCTTCATTTAAAAACGGCACGAAAGAAGAGGTTTCTGGCTTTTCAAAAAAGTATATCTCGGCATTGTGGCTGTAACTGTTGATTTTTAATAATTTATTTTCCAAATTATGTCAATTTTTTAGAAAATTGCCCCTCCCGGCTAAACGGGGGGGAATAGAACCCCCCCTCCTATACGATTTTTTTCTTGTCTTGACCAGATCTACACGCTCTAGCTTTTTGGCACACTGCTCGTGGGACACCCTGTATACTTGCCATGAAAAAAGCTTCTCGGCTCTCGCCGTTCGGAATCGGCATTAAGCTTTAGGTTCCGTTCACTTATGTGAAAAAACAAATGGCACCCAACATAAGTGAGTAAAAAGAAGCTTGGCTCTGGCTCCACATGAGCTTCAACGCCATCTAAGGTGTCTGTCTGGCAGTACAATGGACCAGTATTTGTGTCTGAGGGCTCCAACAGATAGCAGAAGCCTCCAAAAAAAAAAAAAAATAAAATTCCGCGTGTTCTTTTGGTATGAAGAATAAAATGCTACGATATATGGTTGACAATTGTTGAAGTTATTCGAAATTTACATCGACCCATATGAGATGGCGCACTCTGTATGTACAGGGTCGTCCCATTCGTGTAGAAGTTTGATATTCCTATTTCAATCACATATGTTAAACCGAACTCACATTCGAGACTCCACGCTAAAGGTTTGTCATTGTCAATTGTTAGTTGAATGTGGTAAGATCGAGAAAGTTACAAAAATGGTGTAGAACATACGATGGCTTGAACATCAATGTTTGGATAACCAATTCTTATTCAGCAATTTTTAATCAGTGGATTGTCGAAATTGTTTCCCAGGCAGCCTTCAGATGTAACTACAGCTCAATACTATACTACTCGTATAACCACATTACATTAGCTGTTACCTGGGTTTTTGTCGCTTAACGCTAACTTGACCTGTCGCCAAAGATTCTCTATCGGATTCAAATCCGGAGATTTAAAAGGTCAAGACATAAAGTTAAGGCCTTTTACAATAAACCAGTCCTTCGTCCACTTTGCTGAGTGTTTCGAATCATTATCTTGCTGAATCACCCACCGAAGCAGCATATTTTCTTCAGCGCAGGGCAACATTGTGTTTTTTTTTTCAAATTTCTATTTATGAATTATCCAGATCGGACCCACACTTTCTTAGAAAAACATCCCCATGCTATTATACTGCCTCCACCATTTCTTATAATTTTACTGTATATTTGGGTTGGTATGCACTATTTGTTGCCCTCCGACTTGACAACTTGATTGCAATGATCAGATTTAATTAATTGAACTTTTGTCTCATTTGACCAGAGAACCTTAAGCCATTTGCCAACAGGCCATGAAACATGCTCTTCTGCAAAAAAAGCCTTTTTGCAACGTTTGCTTCATCTCAAAGAGTGGAAACTAAGCATATGCACTGAAAAAACAAAAGTAGTGATTGATTCTAACGCTCTCTGACTCCATACTTTTGACATTTCCAATATACCATATGACCACTTACTTATTTCCACAGCCTGAAGGTTACATCCAACATATTCGCATGTTGGAGAACATTCAATCAACAAGTCACCCCCTCGAAATGTATACCAGTGGCAGGCACTTAGCACACAGTCTTTATATTATGCTTGTGTACACGTTTGAGTTGAAAACTTTATGATCATGTTACCGTTCTTGATGACAATAATTGCTCTAACCCGTATTTACTCAAGTCGTATATTACTTATAACTATAAGGTAGTAAGCACGAGAGTACCATGTTAAATACCAACTTCTCATCTTTTTCACAACTTTCAACAAGAAACTTCCAATTAAAATTTTAGAAACCTTGCCAGGCATTCACTAGATAATTAAGAAAAATATGAAATTGATACGGAACCAATATCATTATTTGTTCTTGAGGTATGTCAATTTAAAGAAATAAGAATGACTTCAAGAAGAAGAACTTTATATGGAATTCAAAAATTTTAAATAGGACGCACTAGCTTCCAAATAGGAAGTTGAATAAATTACTCGTACAAGGCACTAAGTGTTATCAATTTCAGAAACGATCAGAAATCCGTGCTACGGCTTTAATTTTTTTAAAACCTAAGACCTGTAGGAGCCCTTAAATATTTTGATGTTTATACGAGTGCTGTATGATAAGCGATTGAAGCCACCACTGCCATAAAATGCATGCGATCATCCAACATCAGTTGTCAATATTTCAGACAGTTTTATTGTTTTCAACCATAAAGAAAACGTAATACCGATCAGTGATTCGAAAAACTTTTCCATCTGCCGGAAAAGTCATGGCCACCGTGTTTTTCTTTAGGATTTCGCGGGGCATCAGAGCGTTGCAGATTATGGGCTGACGGCATTATTGGTCCGTTCCTTTTCCAAGTTAAAGGTTTTTATTATTTCGGTAAAATGTTGACGTTGTTTTACCTCCCAGGTCATTTGAGTCTGTTGGAATATATGAAGAGTAAGTATATGCCAATAACCTAGCAACAATTTAGAACATTAAACATAATATCCCAACTGAAATGGTGGCCATTAATCCACTTATTCTTGGTGATCATGTGAATCTTATTGTGTTGCATTCATAACTCCCATAACCCAATTGTGTATTTAATTTAACAACTTCCAAACTAGCTGTTAGTCCACTTTATATAGAAAAAGGAAATCTACAGAAAATCATACTGCAGCAAAGGTCTGCTTAACCCTCCTCTTTTTTCTTCTTAGATGGCGCTACAGTTTGGTATGAAGCTGGGCCTCAACCAACAAGCGTCTCCAGCTGGCAAAATATTGTCCAGTTGTCTCCAGTGCCGCACTGCCAGTTGGTTAAAGTCCCCTTCCACCTGTGTGCGCCACCTTAGATCCGGTCGTCCTCTGCTGCGTCGTCCCTCAGGATTGGATTCAAAGACTCTTCGGGCCGGAGCTGTGTTGTCCATTCACGGTACATGGCATAGCCATCTTAGACATTGGATCCGGAGATTTCGTGCTAGGTCGTATCTTCTGCTCTACTCTCCATTTATATAAACGGAACCATAGATTGAACGCAAACTTTTCCTCTCGTCCGTTTTCGTTAAGGTCCAGGCCTCTGCGCCGTAAAGAAGGACCGGGATGCCCAGTGATTTATATAGTGCTACCTTGGTTTTACGAGAGAGGGCTCCACTTCTCAATTGCCTCTTGAGCCCAAAGAAGCAGCGGTTGGGAAGATTAATTCCGCGTTTGATCTCAGCGCTGCTGTTGTTGTTGCTGGTCACTAGTGAGCCAAGGTAGACGAAGTCCCAGACCACTGCAAAATTGTAGCCGTCAATTGTGACGTTCTGTTCAAGACGCCGATGTTGTACGTCTTTTTTGGATGACACCAAATATTGGGTTTCCCTTTTTGAACATCGAAGGTCTCGCTACCGACCTTAATGGAGCAACGAGAATTCTCCATTGTCATCCTGCACAATCTGACGAGTTTGGCAGACTGGCACACTGTTGTTGGCTCCTCGGAAGGTTCGTACATCTAGGATGCTGGAGGAGTGTCTGGCGTCGATCGCAACGTGATCAATCTGGTTAATGGTCAACTGATCTGGTAACGGCCAGGTTCCTTTATGGATGTTGAGATGTGGGAATCGCTTGCTTGCTACAAGGAGGGACCCTTAACCCTTCTATCAAGTCCAAAATGGCGGGTGAACGTAAGATTTCTCATAATAAAGTCGAAAGACCAAATTGACTGCATCGAATTCCGTTCCGTTTTTTTGTTAACAAAAAAAAGAAAACAACTGTAGATTTCTTCTCTGTATGTACACTTTATTCACCGGCTTGTCTGGCGTCGTCGACGGTTGATACACTTTTCTTCCCTATACAGTCTCCGTCGCGGGCTTATATACCCGTTGCGTGCCTATCGCAACATCTCGGCCATCCTATCATCAATCTCGCCCTCGAGATCAGAAGCCTCCTCGTCGGTGACGTCATTGGCAAGACCCTCTTCTGGAAGTTCAGACCAGCGCTTCATCCTGTCTGCCGCCATGATGGTGTTCAGCTTTCGCTGGTTCCGCTGCATTCGAGGGATATCTTCAACCACGTACCGGTCGTTTGGTAGGGCCTTCGTGATGATGTATGGGCCGCGGTACTGCGGTTCCAATTTTCGCGAGTCACCTGTGGCCGCGGGCTCGTTTTCAATCAAAACGAGGTCCCCTATCTGGTATTGCGTTGGTTGTCGACGCCCGGAGTCAAACCTTACCTTCCGGCGAGCTTGGGCCCGCTCAATGTTCGTTAAGGCCTCACTTCGCCGCCGTCCCATCTCATTGGCCTCCACCCGTGTCTGCTCTCCCAACTTCAGTAACAGCTTGTTTCCCGAAATGCTTCTCGGTGTATAGGCGAACAACAATTCGTGTGGGCTTGCCTTCGTCGTGCAGTTCCGGGATGTGTTCAGGCCCCACTGAACCGCTCGTAGATGGCCTGCCCAGTCTTCTCCCCTTTCCGAAGAGTGCATGCACTTTAGCGACGAGAGGATCGTTCGGTTGCACCTCTCCACCTGACCATTCGCCCTGGGCGTCCTAACAGCCACCTTGATGTGCTGCACCCCGTTCTTCTCGCAGAACTGCTCGAACATTCCTGATGTGAAGGCCGTTCCGCGGTCAATGACGATCCTTCGGGGCAATCCAAAATAGCTCGCCACTTCGTTCAGCACGCTAAGAACCCCTCTGCTATTAGTGGTCTTTACGGCTCGCAGAATGGTGTATTTGGTAAAATTGTCTACCAAGGTCAGAACGTACCTGGTTCCACCCTTCCCCTTGGTAAACGGTCCAAGGTGGTCCAGGTGCACGGTGTCAAAAGGGAATGGGACACGTCCCATGCTGTGCAATTCGCCTTCAGGTTTTCCACCCTTCGAGTGCGTAGACCCTCTGGGTATCCAGAACCTTCCTCTTCCATGCTTCAGAAGACAGCCCCGCGTGAGCCTTGGGATCAAACACCGGTATCATTTCCGCAACATCCCTGACCGAGTATATGTTACGGGAGCAGCACCTTTCTCTGGCTCCAGCATCAGACACTACCTCCGCTGGCATCCCCGCACTTCCTCCTGCTCCGTTATCGACACGCTTCTTGGCGGCCACAGCTACCCCTGAGTGAGCAGTCGTAAGTTCGGCGAATTTCTTCCTTAACTGTCGCAATTTTTCCCGCAGTAGTAAAAGTTCATCCGCCTCAGCGATTCTCCTTTCATTCCCCCTTGCTTCCGTGGGCTTTCCACCGAGTTTGCCTGACTCCGTTGCATTAAGCAGCCTCGCTAATAGCTCTTCCTTGGTACCTGCCTGTTGTAACCCACGCTCCCTCAGTTCCTCTCGGAGCTCATCCCTGGTCATCCCACCATACATCGCTTCACGTTTTTCCTTATCTGCCATTTGGACAAGCTTCAATGACCAATGTAGAATACCTAGATCAACCGCTAATCCGTCCAATTCCAAATCCCAGCAGTAATTGGAAAATCAGCAGCAATAGTGATTGCTGATCTTAACGCCGAATTCCCACAGCAGTCAGAACGGTTGTAATCAATCGGCACCGAATGGGCGAGTCAATGACCTTTGCATGAAAAGCAAAAGAAAAAAAAATCAACAAATGAGGCGAAACTCCACGGCCAGTAGTCGGTGTCAACGACCCCAGTCTACGGCAGTGGCTCTTATCGAACGGCGTAGCTGTTATTGCGTTTTGCTGTTTTTGTTTTTTTTTTCTTTGCTCTTTTTGCTTTCGCTTACACTGCGCCGACTGTGATGTCCACCGCTGCGAAGATGACCGATGCGTAGTTCTTTTTTTTTTTTTGCGTAATTTCCCACGAGAAAAAAAAAACCGAGCACACTGTTCGCACGTCGGGTCGATCTAACTTCTGAGATGTTAACCAAAAAAAGAAAACAACTGTAGATTTCTTCTCTGTATGTACACTTTATTCACCGGCTTGTCTGGCGTCCTCGACGGTTGATACACTTTTCTTCCCTATACAGTCTCCGTCGCGGGCTTTTATACCCGTTGCGTGCCTATCGCAACACTAGACAGTTTATGAAGTAGGCACCTTCCGATGTCTCCAAAAAATCTGAGGATTTTCTCTGGTCACTACACCGGACTGATTTCAGTAAACTTAAGGCCCATACACTTTATAAATACCTGAATACTTGGCATCAGCGAGGCGAGCACCTAAGATGCATGAGCTAAGGAAAATGACACTGTGGGCCCTTTTCTTTGTGACGGTCTCGCCTTTGGAACCTACGCGGTGTATGATGAATAGCTGAGCTCTACATCACTCAAGCTCTGTCCTGGAGCTCTCTCTTGGGGCACTGAATCCAATGAGAAGCGAAAGTCTTCGGTATGGGTTAAGCACCTACCCCATATTTGTTAACGCTATGTTTAATATTTATTTTGACGCCTTCAAAGTAATCCTCGTCAGATACTTGCGCCAGCGCTTTTTCCAATCTCGAAACACTTCTGATATGCACTTTTTAATGTAGCTTTAGCTCTTCCAGCGATGTTGCTTATCTCTTCAATCGTAATAAATCTCCGTCCTCCCATGGGTCCTTCCAATTTTGGAAAGAGTAAAGAGTAAAGAGTTGCGAGGTATTAAGAGCGATGAGTCTGGGGCATGATTAAAGTAATGCTTTTGGCCAAAAAATTGCATGCAAGCAACAGCCATGCATTTTTACTTACAAATCCGAGCGTTTCTTCCGTATTGTTTCACGCAAAAGGTAATATTCCTTGTTGATCGTACGACCTTCCGGCAACAACCTATGAAACCAAGCTATTATAATCGAAGAAAAAAGTGAGCAAGATCCTGCCCAAAATATCTGGAAAAAAACGTACTTGGGTGTCCAGGGCAGGCATAGTCAATAACGTCCTTTTCGGCCTTCTATGTATGGTTGTACCACTTATAAATATTTATTCGTTATTTGAGAAGACTCGCCAAATGCTACAGTCAACGTTGGAGCACCTAATTTTTTATACAAAATTTAGTACATATTCTTTGATTCGTTTTTTTTCCAATAGCGAAAAATCGCCAAGCATCGACATGTCTAACTTTATATCTGTGGAAAACAAGCTGAATGTCCAAAATGGCTGATAATGTCAACATATGTTAAAGAACATGTATGAGTGTACCAATATAACAAAAAATAAATCCAAAATCCAATGTACTTAATTCGCAAAGTTCAAAAAGTCACTTTTATTTCTGAACCTACTCTGTATTCTTGCTCATTAAATTTCAGAACCAAACAAAGGAATTTCGGAATAAATTACAAGTTGTTAACTTGTAGTAAAATTAGAAATCAGCATGTTGAATATTCTTCATAGCTCATCAATGAAGCCTGAAACTTTTCAAAGAGCCAAAAACCACAAACAAATAATTAACAATAAAAGCAGTCTGTGCAGTGACGTAAGTCTCGAAGACAAAGTCGAACATATCCAATCATCAAAGGCACACCAGGAAACTGTCAACATCAATCCATCCCGCAACAAAAGGACTTCCCTCTAGTATACCATTTTCAAGATCATATTAAGTAAGCCTCCTTGACTCTCACTCAGTTGCACTAAATTCTATGCAGCCGCACACCCCACATCCATAAAATTCTTCGGGGCTTATGCCAAATCTTTCAAATTGAATGTAAAGTACCTTACATGAGTGCTTACCTCGACTGCATCCTTCGGAAATAACTTCCTTCGGCCTTAAAGCGAATAAGCGCCCGTATATTCGTATGTGTTTAATTGCATTATGTAACCAGGCACTGAAAGTATGTCTCATCCAACGTATCCAAAGTTAATATTTGCCGAATATGGATGTATAGTACTCTCTCAGCCGTGCCTCAATTATTGCGGAAATGCATGTGTCCCTATTGACTTTTGGTTGAAACCCAAACATTCCAGTTGGTTTTCTGTGTATGGGAATTCTCGGAAACGTGTACTATGATGGTATTCGTATCTTAGTAAAACCTTTGTGTCAAATCTCCCAGGCAAAGGAAACGCACTTTAAACTATAAGTAAATTGAAGAGCTTTTACGAGTAGAAGGAGAAGGAAGGGGAGCATCATTATAATGGGTAATATGTTTTGGATACCTATGACAACTTTTATTATCTCAGTATAATAATTTATGGTTTGGGGATTGAAAATGTTTACTTGAGAATTTATAGACATACACCTAAATGGGTTTTTGGAAAATTTGTGGCTACATTTATCACTTGAAAAGGAAGCTCAATTTTCGAGTCTAAAAGGATTGTAGTTAGAATTGATGTTATCTTAAATAAATAAAGGAAAGGATAATAGCATAAGTACATGCGATCAATTCTAATTGACATGTGTTAATGCAAGGGAAAAGCCTGTGTCAGGAGCCAACATGTGGGGTTAATTTCAGAGGAAGCTTAAGTATCCAAAAGTGTTTTTGAAAGTTATTCTTCTCGCTATCATTATATGACCTTCTCACCATTATTATATTTATTTATTCTCGACAATTCGATAAGTAGTATCAACTTTTCATAAAAATACCTGCCAATGAGCTGTCAATGTCGCATTTTAATGGATTTAGACTTCTTTCTTATGTTTCGAATGTGATCGATAACTACTTAATCAATAGAGCGCAACTGTCTCAAACATTAAGTTCCATAGAAAATGAGGCCATCGTTATTTCCGGACCATGATCCTACCGACTAAATCTGGGTTTCCGTACACTTTCCATCATAGGTCTGATGTATGACAAAGACATCCCAGTTGCTCTAAGCTGATCTGGTAGGTAACGTTCGGATTGAATGAGGCCTGAGCCGCCAGCACTATTTCTATGCCAAATATTTCCACAGTTATTTTTGGAGCTAATTTTTCACCACTCATCCACGGGGGTGGTCGTGGTGCAATGGTTATCATCACCCACTGTTGAGCCGAAGGTTTGTAGTTCAAGTCTGTCCATAGGCAAGAACAATTCCTATACGGAAAAACTGTGCAACAACGTCAGTTGTGAATGAGATATGACCAAAAAAGTGCTGACGAAGGCATAACACTCTCAGTATAAGGATCACTTCAAAATTCATACTCTGTGTGTACATTTTCCACCTTAATGACATGGAAACAAAATATTAACTGTGAACTACAACCAACGCGACAAATTCAGTCGAATCGGAGAGAATTGAACGAACATCTTCATCTTCGACAAAAACCATGCCACCATAAGAGCATACAATCTTGAAACTGCACGAACCCTATAAATATATATAGGGTGTCCCACGAGCAGTGTGCCAAAAAGCCAGAGCGTGTAGGTCTGGTCAAGACAAGAAAAAAATCGTATAGGAGGGGGGGGTCTATTCCCCCCCGTTTAGCCGGGAGGGGCAATTTTCTAAAAAATTGACTTCATTTGGAAAAAAAATTATTAAAAATCAACAGTTACATCCACAATGACACGATATACTTTTTTGTAAACCCAGAAACCTCTTCTTTCATCTTGTTTCTAAACGAAGCTGTTTTAAGGAATAGTTTTTGAGAAATTAATTTTCAAACTCAAAATTTTGAAAAAAAAATGAAAACAAAAAATTTCGAACTATTTTTTTTCAAAATTGTATGTATTTAAGTACTAATTTCTTGTCAAAAATTCAATTCTCTTATTAGTCTTTAGTTAAAAACAGAAAACCGGATGCAAAAATGTTTTGTAGTTTTTGAGAAATTAAAAAAAAACCCGAACAGGCAAATTAATGTATGAAACATTGACATCTCTTTTATTATTTTTAAAAAAATTGGAGTTTTATTATAATCAATTTTCAATATGATCCCAATTTTTTAGAAGGCAAAGATTATATCTCCTTCTAATGGCTGCACATAAGTCAAACAATTTGACTCCAGCGACTTCAATCCGTGCTTTCAGTCGTTCCAAAGATACTATTTCTACTTCGTAAACATAATTCTTCATGAATCCCCACACATAAAAATCTAGAGGAGTTAAATCTGGTGATCTAGGTGGCCATGCCGTGGGGCCCTTTCTTCCGATCCAACGGTCACTAAAATGATCATCCAGCCAGTTTCTAACCCGTAAGCTGTAGTGTGCTGGTGCTCCATCTTCCTGGTAGATTAAATTATCTGCTATGGCCAAAGGAACGTTGTCCATCAAATCGGGCAAAAGGTCTCGTAGGAACTGCAAGTATGATTCTCCATTAATAACGGCATTCAAAAACCGGGGCCCGATTACAGTTTGTCCAACAATACCAAGCCAAACATTTCAGCTAAAGCGGTGTTGTGATTTATTTTGTTTTTTGTTGTGTAGATTGGTGCTACTCCAATGATGCAAATTGTGGAAGTTCCTTCCAAAATTGTTTCGTTCAGTTTCATCTCGAAGCAGTAATGATCGACAAAATTCTGCTCTCAAAAACTTGTCGTTTGAGGTGAGTTCCTGAACTGTCCTAAAATGGTACGGGTGTAAGTTTTCGGTATGAAGCACTCTCCGTACTCTAGATTTGGGCACTCCAAGCATAATAGCTATCCTCCTTGTACTAAGGGAGGGATTACGTCAGACCAAATCCAAAAATTGCGATTTTATTGTCTTAAGGTCCTAGCCGGTTGAACCCATTGGCGGCGGGCGGACCCAGACGAAATTGGCAGGTCAGTTTTCAGGCGTTATCAATGAAAAAAAATTATTAATCCAGGGTTATTCCAATACTGTGTCAGTTTATTGAATCCTCATAAAACTCCAATTTTTTTTAAAAATAATAAAAAAGAGGTCGGTGTTTCATACATTAATGCCTACAAGTCCAGCCGCGTTAAAACCAAAAAAAAGGTTTTTCTTAGAAAAAAATGGTTCGGGTTTTTTTTTAATTTCTCAAAAACTACAAGACATTTTTGCATCCGGTTTTCTGCTTTAAACTAAAAACTAATGAGAGCATTGAATTTTTAAAAAAAAGTTACTACTTAATTACATACAATTTTGAAAAAAAATAGTTCGAAATTTTTTTTTTTCAATTTTTTTTCAAAATGTTGAGTTTGAAAATTAATTTCTCAAAAGCTGCTCCTTAAAACAGCTTCATTTAAAATAAATATGAAAGAAGAGGTTTCTGGCTTTACAAAAAGGTGTATCACGGCCTTGTGAATGTAACTGTTGATTTTTAATAATTTTTTTTCCAAATTAAGTAATTTTTTTAGAAAATTGCCCCTCCCGGCTAAATGGGGGGAAATAGACCCCCCCCTCCGATACGATTTTTTTCTTGTCTTGACCAGACCTACACGCTCTAGCTTTTTGGCACACTGCTCGTGGGACACCCTGTATATCGGCCCAAACATAGCAAATTTCACGTTCGAATTTAAATAGTTGGCTTATTGTTATAAATAAACGACTGAACGTGACCCAATAAAAAGTAATCCAGATTTGAGCGGACTTCGAATTTTCCTTTCAATAGATCAATAATGTGAACAAATGTGCGGCATTGGTACCATCCTGTTGTGTAATGCTGGCTGAAGATAATCTGCCAACATCGCACAATAGCAAACTTCATTGATCGTAAAATGGCGAAAAGAAAATAAGGTCATCGACGAAAAAAAATAAGGTCCAAGCACACCTCCGGCATGCAAATACTTCTTGATAAAACTCATGATATTGTTCAAACTTTTGCAGAGCTGAACCGGAGTATTATCGGCACTTTTGATGATTAAGCGGCTTCAGTTCTTAAGTTAATTTGACCTTGAGACAATGAAGGCCAAAATCTTTACGTACAATTTGCCACAATGTTGTCTGAGAGATTCCCGATTCCCGTGAACGGCTCATTTTGAACTCAAGCAATTACGGCTGCTATATTTTTCATACTTCGATGAATTGTCTCAGTACGACAGAATATTAGTACCTCCAAATCATCGAACTTAGATGGTGTTCTCTGCCTCACAGCACAATTTTGGCCGTTATTATCATGTTTATAGACGTAGTCCTATAAACTCAACAATCTGATTCTGTGATTTTTCCAATCCCTGGAGAATTCCGTTCATTTTTCTAGCGTTCGTTTTGTTTTAGTCAAAGGTTTAAAATTCAACATTATTCGGACTCCTACTTCGTCAGCTGGGCATATGTTCTGTCCAGGAACATATATAAATCGCCTTAAGGACCGCTTTCTTTTTACTTTGTACGTATATTAGGTTTTTGAACGTACATAGTTGTTGCAAGGCGTTTTTTTCTGTTGTCAGTTTTTGGCTTAACAAGCCAAGTATGTTAAAGCATATACGAATGATCTGCAAGGCCGGAATCATTGTTTACGTAATTTTATGTTTTTGTTTTTTAATGGGGAAGTTGTTTTTACCCTATCCTTTTTTATTAGGAAAACCATTCACCCCAAAGGAGCACACATTCAAGCTTTTTTGCAATGACAAGCTATTAGGCCTTATTCCAAACTAAGAGTTAAATTTAAAAAATGGGGCTTTTAATCTAAACTTTCGACAAAATCTCCCACAAACTAATACTCTTCAAACTGTCTTCCCTTGGCTTTAAGCCCACTCTGTTGAAGTGGATATCTACTTATTTAAAAAACCCTTACCGTTTTAGATCTGCCATTTCTAACCCTTTCTTGGCTTCTTCCGAAGTTCCCCAAGGCACCTAGATCCACTTCTTTTCATTGTTACTATTATCGACATTGAGTTTGTTATCAAACATTCTCACCTCTCACTGTACGCCGACGACAACAATGTTTTCGCCACAGTGAATGTAACATTATATTATAGGTATAAAGAATTAAGCCTAACACTTGTTATATTATTGTGAAATGAGAGGATTTTCATAGCTATATAGCCCAATGTATCAATAATATTTTCAAGACAGTCGTTTTCAATATTTCCTCCCTAGTCCTTAAAGCCATTTCCTCGCAATCCCCTTATTCATTCGGATCTCAACAGCTTTTCCATCTGGTGCTCCAAAAATTGCTTGTAGCTTAAAATTTCCATTCAATCACCTTTTCACGTAAGGGAATCAAGCCTCCCCTTCGTCTCTACATCCTTAATATTCAGCCCATCTGCACCGTTCAGGTTATCCGCGATCTTGGTATACTATATGACCAAGAGCTAAATTTTCGCGTACATCCCAACGATATAATTCTTAAAGTTAACTCGATTTTGTGAAGCGTTGGTCTAAAGAATTGTCCGATCCCTACGTGACTCGATCCCTTTGTATTATCTTTGTTTGCCCCATTTTTGAATACGCATCTTAAGTGTGGTCAACAGACCCACTTTTCTAGAATCGAAAGCAGACGTTGAAACGTCGGTTCCTACGGTTCGCTTTTCGAGGTCTGCCCTGGAGCAATCCTTTGTTCTTACCGCTCTATCAAGACCGTCTTAAACTAATCAATTTGAGTACGTTGGAGGAAAGACGAAGAGTATCTGACATCCTCTTCATAGACTTCTAACAGGACTGCGCCATCTTTTAAATATAACTCCATATCTCTTAACACTAACCGTAATACACGCAATCCTCGTCTCTCCATTGAACCCATTTCCCGTATGCTAATTCGAATATTTGGTTCGATTTCAACCTCAGCACTCCATGCCCAAAACTCCGTCTTCTCAATAGCTTTCTTTTCTCGTAATCTTAGTTTCTAAGGATTGCGCCTCTCTCACCCGTTCTTCTTAGTTATGAAGTTAGATCAAGTTAGCTTGAATTAAGCTCAATAAATGAAGGTGTTTGCCCCCACGAAAATTAAATTAAATTAAACTGAAACGACTGAACACATATTTGGTATAGTGGTGATCGACCTCATTGAACATATGGTTGGCTGTATTGTTGGCCAAGTCTTCCTGATTAATACAAGATCGCGTGCCTTAGATAAGTGTATGGCAGAAGATGGGATATACTGCCTAATTGATACTACGCTCTCCGAATTTTTGGACAAGAAAGTGAAAAAAATGAAACAAATTACCTAACCCACCTTTTTAAATATCAAAAAATGTTAACCTCGTCTAGAGTTAGAAAGTGTAGAAAGTTTGTTTCAACATGGCAATTTACATATTCTAGAAAGTGACATCAGGAAATTTTTTCAAAAAATGAAACCTACCCTTCACCTTCAGACTTCTTAAAAGAGGTGGTGTCTTGCAGGCAAAGGTTCTCGTTATTAGAGAGGCTAACAGCCACATTGTCTACTGTCGTACTGTGAATTCACGATCACACTCTTCTGTATGTCAAGCTAGATCTCTTAATTGTTATTCCAATCATACTTCCAATAATTCTGATGTAGTAGGCTTTGGTTGTCAATATCACACGTCCACATCCTTGACTGTAAACGATTGGGAACAAATCGGGCATACATAAAGGGTGTTTTTTTTAGAGATTTAGTTTTTTAAGCTGGGAACACTATTTTTGCGGATTATAAATTTAACAATTGAAAATTAATTGACTACAATACATTTTTCCATTTTATAATAAATAAATTAACGCTAAAACAACGCATGCAAATTACGCACGCATCGGAATACGATGAATCATTTTCCCAACATGTACACTCTTAAGGGTAACACGCATCCCCGAATGTGACAAACAGTGCAAACAGAAGGTGTTATTGCCTTTGTGGAACGCAGCGTTGAGGAGAATCCGAATGAGTCAATTCGCATCCGTGCTACGCAATTGTCGATGATTTTGCGGAAAGATCTTGGCTTAACAGCTCATAAGATCCAGCTTGTGCAAGAGTTGAAGCCGCGTGACCATATGCATCGTAGGCTTGATCCTTATTTTCAAACGCAAAATTTTGTTTTACGATAAGGCCCATTTTTGGTTAAATGGGTATGTATCAAGAAAGTTGCCGAATTTTGACTGGAAAAACCCAGAAACCTTTGTCGAGATGCTCTTACAACAATTAAAACTTACTGTTTGATGTGCTTTGTGGGTCCAAATTTCTTCAAGGACGGTGCCAGCCAGAATGTTACCGCCGGTGGAGAGCGCTATACTGCTCTCATTTGTTTAGTATGTTTTTCGCAGACACTCTGGTGTGACCAATATCTATACTATAAAAGACATGTAGACGTTTGTCTTGCTGGCTGGCACTAAAAAGCCATCTGTATGACAAGTAAGCTGTTTCACAGCAGTCAATTCGACCATATGGTAAAAATCATATAGCTACATGGCTCTTATAAAAGTTTATTGTTTTCGAGAGACATTGCCTAGGACCGCAATAACTCGCTCAACATCAACTCTTCCAAAGCTGGACTCAGAATTAACATCGCCAAGCGAAGTTGATGAGAATCGGCCCCAAATGCGAGACAATCCTCTTTCTTAACGGGGTACCAATGGAAAATATTGACAAGTTCTGCCACCTCGGCAGCATGCTCTGCAAAAATGGTGGATCAGAATTCGACGTCTCGACGCGCATCAACAAGGCGCGCTCGGCCTACTAGCGTTGAGTAATGTATGAAGATCCGACCTGCTTTCTTCGTCTCTAAAACTCTGGATCTCCAATTCCAATGTCAAATCCGTCCTCCTCTATGGCTGTCAGATGTGGAAGACCACTAACAGCATAAATCGAAAGCTACAGGTATTTGCTGGAGTAGATCAAGAAAGAGAACCTGCTACAGAGAGCTTGCCAGCTACCAGTGGCGACGGAGATCCTGAAGAGTAAATGGAGTTCGATTGGGCATGCTTTGCGTAAGGCGGACACACCTATCGCAAAGATAGCCCTGACATGGAATTCACAAAGTACCCGTAAACCCTCGTATGAAATGAAGGAAATTCTTGGAGAAAGAGCATCGACGAGCTGGCAGAACCTGGCCCGAAGTGAGAAGACTAGCTCAAGATAGGGTCACGTGGAAGAATTTCGCACAATCTTTGCTACTGCTATGTGTTCCTTAGGGGCGGTTTCTCATATTATAATAAGAAGGGAAGGTCACTCGGAAGGATGGAGACATCTTACAATTTACCAAGAGAAAGCTGAGATTTAACAGGGAAGAAGGAATTAAATAATACTTCGCCTTTGTGGGAGTACTTCAAGGTTCCGCGCTGAGTTCTCTATTATGTTACCTTATGTACATGCACTACGACTAAGGCTTAAAAAGGTAGTGAACATCATACTCTCTACGAAGTAAAATACATTTAAGTCGAAAGTAGCATAAATAGCATTGTATATGACAAAAAAAGGAATGTATACATATTGGATCCGCAACCAAGTGCACAGCAGAGATGGTATTCCGATTATTCATCGCCAGTACCGGGACACAAAGACGGCTCATCCGCGACGGATATGTTGATAGTACTCATGAGCTCACATGCTTTAGTACCCCAACTTGGATCTCGCCGAAGTTGTTAAACAAAACGTCGACTTTTGGTAGTTGTCGGATGAAAACGCTTCCGAAAATGTTGCGCTACTCCGGAAAGAACCTCCTGTCTCTTTAGCTTGATTCTATATTAAGTTTAACAAGGGAATCAGTACAGGCTGGATTCGTCATCTTGCTTAGATAAACCGGGAAACTGAATGAGACTGGTTAGCCTTGGGCATTCAGAGTTAGCGATATATCGAAGCCGAGTCTCTGCAAAAGGCAGAGACCAAGCTTTATGCTTATATCTCTTGTTATCCCTCTCTCCGAAAAAGCTTATGAAAAACCGAGGCTTTAAAATTTTTTATTTTTAAACTAGGCATTATAAAAATTTGGTCTTTTCGCATGGCCGGGATTCGACCCTAGTCAGACGCACTTCTCTAACAAAGTTGCAATAAAAAAAAACTCATGAATAAAAATCTCAACTGTTAATGGCTTCTTTTCATCAGATCATTCCTCCTTGTAGGTATAGTTTTCACTAGGTATTTCGAGAGTGAACATTTCGTAACGTTTCCAATACGAAGGAACTCCATAACTTATGCAGCTCACCATCAATGAACAATCCGAAAAGAGCATCCCACATCACTCTACAAGTACCGTCATAGCAAGCCAAATACTAATTAAACATTTCACGCTTGAACCGATTTCCAATTTCAAACACTGTGCCCGGATATTTTGCATACCAAATTGGGTGTTTCACGTAGCCCAATGCTGAATGTAAAATTTAATTAAATCGCTTGAATGCGTATTTCAAAAGGAGTGCATTGATTGGGCAGCGTTGGCTACAACACAAATTCCGAAATGAGCAAATGAGCTTCAAGCACTATTTGGCGGACGACTAAAATGCAATTTCCAAATCCTCATTAAAATATTAATCACGATTTCGACAGAGCCTCATTTGTAGATATTAAATTAAAATACATACCGAGACTGGATTATGCTGTATGTGTTCCTGAAAAAATTGAGACTTATTCTGAGTCTTCGATCAACATCACGTAAGCCAGACTAAATCACCGACTTAGCATAACATATTGCCAAATCTCAGACTCGGAATACGAGTCATAAACGATTAACCGAGTGAATAAAAGCGTAGCAATACATCCTTTATGGTACTCAGCTAACTGCCTTACGGGACAAACGAACGCTTTACGAGCAGCTTAATTGCTTGATAACAGGTAAACGCACCTGTTTGTCGAATAAGAGAAAACAAATGGCTTAATGGCATATCTTCTGGTGGCGGTGGTGGATACACGACCGCAAAAATTAATCAAATCGATTTCAATTAAGCACAATGATTCTGTGTGGCTATTCGGCTAGGTAAGTTGTCACCATACATTCGGTGGTAGGAACTCAGTGTTTTCGTTTTTCTGTTAAAGCGTGGTTCATAATCTTGTGGGAGTTCACAATATAATGGGATTTGCGGGATAGTGAAGAGAATTAATGCCTCAGACTGTAGATGGTGTTTGAATATAAATGGTTGTTGGGTAGTCCATCCCAATTGACGCAACAATTTTTCTTTTACGCATTTTGTTCTCATTCGGTTTTCGAGAGTGGTGTTGATTGATCAGTGGTTAAGTCGAAACAAATGTTGGAATTAATTCGTAGCGTTTTTTGTATCCCAAATAAAACTTTTTATTTATAATGAAATTGCAAAACTATTTTATATTGTCTTCTTCACTACTGCTACTGCTGTTCTTCACTGGCTGCTACTTTTCTTCAACTTATGCGCGGGATATCTTATCGGAAAATCCACTCATTTCTTGATGCTATTCACGAATCGTACCTTTTTTTTAGTTCCTCATAAAAAATAAGCTTCTGATCAAACAGAACATAAATCATGGCCTGGATTAAGTCATAATCAAAAGGTACAATGTCTGAAAAGTAAGGCGGGTGAGGTTGGTCATCCCATTTGAATGCTTACAAGTATGTTTTGACCGCTTTTACGACGTCCGGATGAGTATTATTGCGAGATAAAACCATTTAGAAGTGTCTTTCGGAGTATGCCATTTTCTCTTCATGCCTGAAACATATTAATTGTAGTGTAGTGACACAGTAGACCTCATCTTTTTGATCACACCAAATACAGAGCAAGAGCTTAGTTCCATGTATATTTAACTTTCTCCCTAATGTTGATGATACCCGGGCCTAGCCCATGACTTTGTTAGTTGACTAGTTATTTAGTACATAGTTTGGTTTCCGTTTCAAAAGAAGCCATCTTAAAGAGAAGTAGTGGGATATGTGGCATTATTTTTAGGAACAATATGATGAATTATACAATTTTCTAAAAGACTTAACTTACTAGAACTTAACCGATTTTTTTTAGTAGCGATTTGTTTACCACAAGGTAGATTTTAGGTCCTAATTTGTTTTAAATTTATATAAACTCTTATTTAAAAAAAAAGAAAAACTTAATATCACAGTCTTTCCTGGTGATATAGCCATTACTATACCCTACTCGAATCAGTGACAAAATTAATACTATTGACCAGTTTTTTTTTTTGTAAATTCCGGACTTATTTAATCTCATTCCCGTTGAAGGACCTCTTTTAGCGTTTCTTTGCTGGTTACCACCCGGTTCCTGATTTTTTCGTTCAAGCTCTGATCGTAACTGCTCGATTGGGTTAATGTCAGTGGACTGCGGAGGTGTTTTTAACTGATTTGGCACAACCACGTCTTGGCTGTAGGAGCAGTATGTTTTGGGTCATTATCGTGCTGGAAGACGTATTTGGCAGTCTATTTTGGCAGCACTTTGTGGGAGATTTCGTTCTAAAATATTAAGGTACCCGTACTGATTCATTGTTGTTTCAATGAATTCCATAGTACCCACCCCATTCTCAGACATGTACCCCCACATCATGACATTACCACTACTGTAATGTAATGAAATCATGCCCCAAACAAAAACCAAAAACTCTTATGTTTGCCATCGTTTCCAAAAAAATTAAATTTGCCCTCATCACTAAATATAACCGTTTTCCAAAATTCTGGATTTTTACCGACATGCAAACGGCTTGCGCCGTGCAGTTCTACCGTTAAAATTATTAGAACGAAGAACACGTCGTACCGTCTCGGCAGACAAAGACTTGTTTATTTTTTCAGACCATTCAACAACAATTTCACAATTTCAGTGGTCAACAATTTCACAGGAGTCTTAGGATCGAGCTTGATTTTTCGAAGTACGTAACGTTCATTAGCCTCAGACAATATTTATTTTCGACCCCTCCCGCCTTTATTTTTTAATCTTCCTTCGTTTCTGTATTTATTTATAATGTCTCTTACAATGGTGTACAGTAAAGGTCACCAATTTCCCTATAAGTTTTTCCTTGACATACCAAACGCACTACCAGTTTCCGCTCTTCTAGGGACGTTTTACTTTTTTCCCCACACATTTTGCCAAGCTTAAATTTAAAGTTACATATATCCATTAGGTATTTACATACTTATGTAAATACTAAAATGCGTATCAATCAAATTGTCATAAAAAAAACTGCACAGAAACCGACACAAACGCTACTAAATTCCTTTGTTTTAGAACCTTTGGATAAATTTGGTTCATAACTTGTTGTTTTATGTTTCATACGCGACTCTGCATTTTTATTTGTTATTTGGTTTCCTACTTTACTATTAATTATATTCATGCAAGAGAACGCTTGCTCGCAAGAATATGTCGACCCGAAGATAGTCAGCACTCCAAATGAAAACTTCTTCACCTCACTGTAGCAATCTGGAATTCTATTCCATGCGTCGAATATACATAAGTGCCTCAACTCGCGGCATTTCTTTTAAAACTGTCCACTTTGGTTGCGTTACGTAGGGAGCGGGGGTTAGTTGTAACAATTTTTCTTTTCTTGGCTTTGGAAGCTAATACAGCCGTACTGTTCGAATAAGCTACTATTCAATTATCGATTTCAGAAAATTTTGATCAAACCTGTGACGAATTCTTGTAATAATGGCTTAGAAAAAAAGAGTGGCGAGTGTTACAACTTACTCCGTGATGGGGCTAGTTGTAACAGGCTTGGGGCGAATTGTAACAGTAGGAATTGAAAACCAGTTTTATATTTCTCAATATTAAAACAGACTTTTAAGTTTTATTCTAATAGAAAAATTTTCAAATATGTACAAAAACATGTTCCTTCTTTTTTAAACTATAAAGTAGGTGAAATATGAAATAAGTCTTCATCGAAATTACAATTGAGACACACAAATGAGATCTTATTTCCTGTTGCACATTTTACATGTGCCCACATTTGCACATTATACATTGTATCCACTCCTCGTTTGAATTTTCATAAGTTTCCCCACAATTTAAACAAAACCATTCTTCAGGTTCAAATTCTGAATCAGATATTAAAAATTTCCTTTTTTACTTTTTATATCCCATGTCTTTTAATTATCTTTATCTTATCCTTTGTTCCCATTCTTTTGCCCTTTCCTTTGCCTTTCTTGGTCTCTTGTGTTTTCTTTTTCTTATTAGACTTTTCTTCATACTCCTTTTGTAAATCGATCTTTTCCGGCGTGTCTGAAAGGAGACAACATTTTCTTTTACGTTGAGGGCGATTAGTCAATTTTCATTGTGGAGCTCTTCGGTAAGGCCTTATTTTATATGGAGAAAAATCATTTTGCATTTGAAGACCAGAAGGCCCATGTGTCGGCTCAAAATCAAATTTACCTCCAGGTGAAGCTTTTGTAAAAGAAGTATCCTCAATTCTTCTTAAACTTGAAGTTAATGGGTCACAATTTTCCATCGACTTTATGATTTCACTAGCACTTACATATGTCTAAAGCACAATTAATTAATAAATCTATTTAGGAAGATTTGTTATCAAGCTATTATCACTAATGTTCATATCTGTCTCAGATTGTTTGCTTGCAAGATTCGGCCGATCCGTAAGATAAGATTGGGCAAAATCTGAATCTTTGAAAATATCTGCATTTAGAGGCCATATGCCTGTGGCTTTAAATCTATTCATTATATTTGAAGGATTCATTGCTAATGGCAAAGAATCCTTAACGATTCCAGGAATATCATATATGGTCATCGTTTTCCCTGGGTTGTTATGCATCCACGCTGTCTATGTTCGGTTTAAGTAATTCTGGAACGGAGCATAAACTCCAACATCCAATGGCTGCAGATTATGTGAACAATACGGGGGAAACGATAGCATGATAACGTGATTTTCTTTCGGTTCTTTTACCACTGCGATGTTCACGTGTGAATGATGATGGTCTAATAATAGGAGGACAGGTTCTTGCTCCGATGGTTTGACAAACTTGATGAAATGATCCAGAAATAAAATGAATTCTTTTTCCGTCATTCACCCTGAAGAATTTCCAGTTCCAATACAATCTGGTGGTCCACATCTTACAAAAATGTCCGTGAAAGTGTTACAACATGCCCCATGAAAGTGTTACAACATACCTCACTGCAAGGTTTTTTGAAATAATTGCTAAAAAAATATATCCCTTATTTGGTGTAAAATTACAGTTAACAAAATCGAAGTAAACAAATGCTAAATGCATTAGAATAAATCAATAACTGCTACACAATTCAAAACCAACAAAAATCAATTTTGTATAAACAAAAAAAAGTCCGCTACCTGGTTTTATCGGAGCGCATGCACAACACCGCCTTCTGCTCTATCCAGCGGGATACTGATCGCTCTCATATGATAGAATGGGTATTAACTAGTAGGTTGGGTTGAAATTGAAATGAATATTCTTGTATTTTATAGGAAAAAAATGCTTGTTACTACTTGCCCCTGTTACAACTAGCCCCCCGCTCCCTACATACATTTCTGGACCTAAAACTCTTCCAACTTGTTTTTCAACTCTGTACATTTTCCACACCACAAAGCTTTACTTTTTAAATCAATCAATTGCTTTTCTGGAGATCTAGTATCAATTCCAAATAGCTCAATGTGGATTTCGTTACTATTTGGGTTGAGATGATTTATTATGAATGCTAGAGTGGTTTTGTTGGTTTTGAATTGCTCAAATTTGTCAGCAAATTCATCTTTAATTTCTTTTATAACTGTGCTGAAATAATTCATGTCAACAGTTGCACTGGTTTTACCACGATATTGCTTAAGAAATTGAAAATGAAGTAATTTACCGCTCTGAATATCTTCCGCAAAAAGAATTAATTTTTCTTCAAAACAAACCTTTATTTGCAGTTTTAGATTCAGCTCATTTAATTTCGCTGTGATATCCACCATAAATTGGAAAGCCATCGCACTTTATTGTGAAGAAGGAGATCGTAATACTAAGTCCCCATTTCGTTTAAGAATTCTTTAAGCTGACGATGGTAGAGTGCTTTTGACAAGATGCTTTTAACAATCTTAATTACCAAATTCATGACCTCAACTATTTCGGTCGGAAATGTTTGGGCACAAAGCGCTTCTTGGTGTATTATACAGTGAAACGTAAGAATTTCGTGGCTTGTTTTGCTCTGAAGAATTGTTGTTGCTCTTTTATTTTTTCCTGTCATACTTCTGGCTCCATCAGATGCTATTGAAACGATTTTATTTAAATCGATCTTATTGTCTTCAAGGCATTTTTGCATGGCATTCGCTATATCTTTTAGTTTGTCCCGAGAGCAGTAGCACTCCTAGAAGTTCTTCTTTTGGACCTTGGGAAGATATATACCTGACAAAAAGGGCAACTTGTGCCGTGACTCATCTATAGCAAGTGATAAGGCAGAAGGAAGTTGAATATCTTCCACCTGCAAATATGTTACATTTGAAGACATTTTAGCTATTCTATCTTGTACTGTTTTAGCGGATAGTGGCAAATCTTTGATTTTTTTCAAGATGGCTGGTTTGTGTTTGAAATCTCGAAACAGTTCTTCAGATGCACGTATGAAACATATTTGACATATTCACCATCAGTGAATGATTTGCTTTTTTTTTGCAATTTCTAGTGATACCGCGAAGCTTGCCAGATTAACATTACTTGTAGATTGCATCCAGTTACTCAACATGGAACTTGATTGCTGCTTTTGTTTTTGAAGCTCGTCGACATTTTTTTTCGTTCTTCGCCAGCTATATATTTACTAGCAAACTGAGTAAATTTTTATTCTAAATTTGATTTCTTATTGTGTGCGAGTTTTTCGTTGCAAATGAGAAAAGTCGGAAGGCTATCTGAGAAAGCGGACGACTCCGTCCAATCCCTATTGAATTCTCGATGCCAAACATATAAACAGTCTAAAACTGCAAATACCTACCTACTTTGATCCTTAGAGTTCGAAAATAGGTTTATTAAATAATAATGTATAGGAACTTACATTTATAATTATTATTTTAACGCTAATTTTTTATATAATAAAATCTATAAAATAGACATAAAATAGGTAATTTATTATATGTATATGGAAATACAGAAGCAGTTTCTTTTGTAAAAAATAACTAAATTTATTTAATCGATTTCGATTTCACTTAATCTTCACAATTATATTCTCCGAGGTTTGGTTACACATCTACTCGCGTGGTCTACCCATCTGTTCGCGGCCAAGAGTCTTCACACACTTTACAGCTTTAACCCAGAAAGTAATGAGTGAGATTTAGCTTGGCTTTCGTGTATAGACCAAATTAAGCGCGAAAATGAATTAGGTTATCTCTAAGTTTACACACTTGATGTTGGCTGAGCAAACAACAGGTGCTGTGAGAGTTACTGTGGCGTGGGAGAATAACATTATGTTACAATATATATTTTAATAAAATCACTTTCGCGGTAATATCCAACAGATGTTTTTAGACAATTCTTATTGACTTCAAAAAGTATTTGGAAAATTTTAATATTTTGGAAAAAAATATGTATAATATGAATTTTAAAATTATATAATACTTACTATGTTACCTACCTTCGCTTCTAACTCTTTTACTTGAAACCACAAACTATACGTCACACCCAAAGCACTAGTGAAGACATCAAATTGTCTTGCGTCGAAAGCGAATTTAAACCTACATAGAAACATCCGAGGACAGCGGCACTTGGGAGCTTCCGATAGACTGACGACACTGACGATGCGCGTCATGGGGGAGGAGTGCGGTGAAAATCAAGTACAAGTGGCTGAGAGATAGAATTGGTACCTAATCCTCGTTAATCGATTCAGAACAATTTTTAATTATTTTATTTTTTTTTTTATTTTTGATAAAATAAATAATATTTGCGCATGGAACTTAAGAGCCGCAGCTTCACATCCAAAGAGCCGCATGTGGTTCGCGAGTCGCAGGTTGCCTACCCCTGCGTCTGTCGATGGACTGCAAGTAGAGCTCTCCACGACCTTGGCTACATTTCAGCGGTAGAGAAACAGAAACCTGCATTGTCGGTAAAAAAATGTTAAAGCTCGGGTGAAGTTCGCCAGAGAACACAGAAATTGGACAGCAGATGAATGGAAACGTGAATTGTGGTCAGACGAATTAAAATTTAATACGTTTTAGTCCGCTGGTAAACAATATTGCTGGCGCCGCCCTTAGGAGATCATCTAAAGGCACTATGTTAAAGAAAAAGTGAAGCACGGTGAAGGAAGTGTCGTGGTGTGGGTTTGAATCACATGGTGGGACGTTGGACCACTTAAAAAAATCAATGGAATAATGAGAAAAGAAAATTATTTGAACATCTTGCAGACTCATCTTCCCAATTTTGTAAGTAGGAACGCCTATTTTGAAGAGGAAGTCATATTTTAATACGGTAACAAAACAAACGTTCAAAATAATAAGGGAATAGCTTAGGGAACAAAATTTCAAATCAATGCAGTGGCCGGCCCATAGTCCCGACTTCAATCCGATTGAGAGTTCGTAGTCAATCGTGAAATGAGGGTTGAGGTTATACCAATCAACCCCAACTAACCTGGAAGATATTCGACAGCGAGTACAGCGGTAATGGCAGAGTATTCCAAAAGAAATTATAGAAAAATTGGAAACTATGACAAAACGTGTAGAAAATGTTTAGCGTAATAAAAGGCTATGGGCGAAGTACTGAAAATGAATTCACTCCCTTAAGTTGCTTTAAAGTGTAAAATTGAGTACTACATTGAATTTGTTTTTGTTTTATTTGCTTTTTATCATTGAAAATTATTATATATATAGGGTTTTTCAATGGGGACTTGACAGCTTTTTTAATTTAATTTGTGAACGCACCCTTTCACTAATCATCGAACTGTCATTGTCAATTTATTAAGTAAACTCAACATTTTCATCATGGTAAAGTACACAAACGAGCAACGTCTGCAAATTATAAAAATTTTCTACCGAAATTCGGAGTCAGTGACCGCAACTTTAAGAGCGATAACTCCCATTTTCGGTCGTAATTCTCGCCCTAGTAGACAGGCAATAACAAGCTTAGTGCAAAAATTTGAGTCTACATATTCGTTGTGTGATGTTGCCGTGTCAGTGAGACAACGGGTTGGTCGAAGTGTCGAAAATATCGCTGCCGCTCAGGCGTCCGAAGTAAACGATCCAAATCAGTCAATTCCACGCCGTTCTCAAGAATTGGGCATCGCTCAGACCACATTATGGCGTATTTTGCGTAAGGATCTTGGTTTACACCCATACAAGATCAAGCTGACTCAAGAATTGAAGTCGATGGACCATTTGAAGCGACGTACGTTCTCCGATTGGGCTCTGGAGAAGATGCGCCAAGATGATGAATTTCATCGCAAAATCATCTTCAGTGACGAAGCTAATTTTTGGCTCGATGGGTTCGTCAATAAGCAAAATATGCGTTATTGGTCGGGTGAAAATCCACATGTGCTTCATGAATCACCACTTCATCCACAAAAATAACTGTTTGGTGCGTTTTGCATGCCGGCGGCGTTGTTGGGCCATATGTTTTCGTCGACGATAACGATCGTCACGTTACTGTGAATGGCCAGCGTTATCGCGCCGTGATTACCGATTATTTTTGGCCTGAATTGGAAGATATGGACTCGGACGACATGTGGTTTCAACAGGATGGTGCCACAAGCAACAGAGCACACGTTACAATCGATTTATTGAAGAGTAAGTTTGATGAGCGTGTTATCTCAAGAAATGGGCCAGTCGATTGGCCGCCTCGTTCGTGCGATTTAACGCCTCTAGACTATTTTCTTTGGGGCTACGTTAAGTCATTGGTTTATGCCAACCAGCCGACGATGTTGGAAGAGCTCAGAGGCAACATTGAACGCGAAATAGCGGCCGTTTCGGCCGAAATGTGTGGCCGAGTCATCGAAAATTGGGTCCAACGAATCGACCACTGCAAACGTGCTCACGGTGGCCATATGAACAAAGTCAAGTTCCATTCATAAATGTTTTGATTGTACTTCAAGCCGATAATAAAGTTTTTGAAATATCTCAAATGGTTTGCGTTTTATTTAGAAAAAAAGTTGTCAAGTCCTTTTTGGAAAACCCTTTATAATCTGAAAATGTGTCCAAAAAATTTGTAACGAAAATTTGCAACGATCAAAGTCGACTTTGCCAGTTATTTGCTGTATTCGTAAACAATCAGGCAAATATTTGGGTGGTATAAATGGATAAAAATGTATGTTTAAAAATATTTTCTTGTGAATTGTAAAAACGGGCGATTGGGGTATTTGGAATCGCGAAATTAGTGCAAATTTGTCGGTCGTTATGGAAAGACGCAAACGGGTTGCCGAAAGAAGTCGTTTATGCAGAAAATGAGCAAACTTGAAAAAAAATTAAGCTCAACAAGATGCTGAATCAATTCAATTACAACCATCAAACATCAAATGCCAAAAAAAAAAACAATATCGGTAACAATTTTTGTCACAAAATCGCAAAACTTGGCTGCTAAATTATATTATAACGGACTTTTTCGTCAACAAGTTAAATTGTGTTTATGATGTTTGTGACCAATTGTCCAAAAGAAAATTATGATTTTTTTAAATGGACTAGTTGAAAATGTAAATGAGCTTTACATCGTGTGTAAAACATGTTATGCCACATGTAAATTGCCTAAAATTTAACTACTGGCAAAATAAATGGATTCAAATATCTGGCGATGCCAAAGATTTACCATTGCTCGATCCAATTAGCGAAAGATTGATTTCGAACCGGTTGCCTTTTTTGACAACACGTCAAATACGTTGGTTTCCTGGGGCGAAAAAGTTGGTGGGGTAGGTTGATATTAATAATGTGGTTATTGCTTTACCAAGACAATTAGATGACGACGTGGACGTGGCCTAGGTTACTCACGAGGGCTTGCCACAGAACCAAATTGAAAAAAAATTCGAGGCCCAATGACGAATTGCTTTTTTCGGCGCAACACGATCTCGATACGCACGTTGAGTAGCACAATCGAGCTTTCATTTTTAATGAACATTGGCACTATTTACTCACGTTCTTTGGTGTGAATCGATGATTCAAATTGTACTGAATTGATGTTTTCAATAGGCTATGATATGAAGTTTACATCGACCCATGTGAGATGGCGCACTCTGTACCTTTGTTTAAAAAAAGGGAAATAAGACTGATATCAATAATTATAGCCTATTTCTTTGCTGTCAGTTTTCTCAAAAATCTTTGAAAAAGCTATAATGATGAGAAGGATCAATTTCTTAGAAAAAAACAAATTTCTCGGTGAATCCAATTCGATTTTCGCTCAGGCTGTTCTACAGAAAGTGTCCTTCTAGATTTTTGTTTAAGTATATACTCGTATAAAGGCTTAAATGATATGAAGAATACCGCAGCACTGTTTATTGATATTACTATAGCCTTTGACACGGTAGATCATAGAATACTTTTAGACAAATTACATATGTAGGTGCGAATTCAGAGGCAGTTTTCATAGTTGGCTTGGTTCGTACCTTTCTGACAGAGCTCAAAAAGTCAAAATTGATGGCGTATTAAGTTCGAATGGTACAGTTTCTATGGATGTTCCTCAGGGTTCTGCTCTTGGTCCATTACTTTTCTTAGTATTTATTAATTCGACCTTTTTCCAAAAATGCTGTAGCAAAGTAACAGCCTTTGCAGACGACATGGCATGTGCTTTTACTGCTGATTCTCCTTTGAATCTTTCTGTGCCCATTAATCATGACCTTGAAGTGATCAGTCACTGGTTCAAAATACATCAAATGATAATCAGCGACAAAACAAAAATTATGTGTTTTAGTTCCTGTGGCAAGACAGTAGATTAGTAGACAGTAGTCCTTTCTTTTTCTCTGTGCGAAATGCAAACGATTTAGAAAGAGTAAAACTATTTGGTGCTCTGAATCTAGCGTTCAGACATTTTTCCCTGAACACCCTTGCTCTGAAAAACGTTGATCATTTGAAATACCTTTTGGCAGCTACTAGACAACTCTTCTTTTTATTGCGCATTTGATCTTCTAAATGCAATCTATTATGGATTAGTTCACTGTAAGCTTGCTGGGGTGGTACTACTGGTGTCACAAAAACATATTATTCGTTTAATTTGTAATAAAAATCGTCAAAACGGTAGCTTTGTACTTTTGAAGAATCTTAATATGTTATCACTAAAACATTTATATTATTACAAAGTTTTAAAAATATTTTTTGCGAGATCTGGATATCTACTAAACATAAGTTCTTCTAATTATCAACTCAGAATAAACTAGGAGGCCGCAGTCGCTTTTCGTACCGCTTCGCTGCAGCATTTGTTTGAGCGAAGCGAGGTAAAACTTAAAGGTAGAGTTGATCACAATCTACCGAAAACAAATAGAATGAAATGAACTCATCTTAGCGATAAAATATTTCAATAAACTTTTGATACTACGTATTGATTTGTCATGAGTCATATTGATGTTTTTCAAAATCTGCCCGATTTCAATTGCTTTTTTGAATGTTTTTTTATCAATCGGCCCTCAGGTGTTGAAATTTAAAACTAATGATTTGAATCTGTTCACACGTTTAGAAAAACGCTCCTTGTGGAACTTCATGCTGTATATTTCATCTATGCTACTTATGGTATAAGACAATCTGATAACATAAGTCAAGTGCTAAAACTAATATTAATTAACATAATTCGATTCGCTATATGCAGACTCGTGACTTTAATATGATAGAAAATGGATTTTTTTTTATTAATTTAAGAGATTACTCATAACGTTTATAATTCCTGCCATCCGCTTCAGCCCGTTAAGTTCTTTGAGTGTAGATGGCAAGCCTTTCTTTTGAGTGATATTCCGAAGTTGTTCGAATGGAAAATGGTCGATCCAGAAAGGATTAAAGAATCGGAACCTAGAAAACACTACATAAGCCAAGGCTAATGAATGTTCAGTTTTACCAAGATCCACCACGCAGTCGAAAGTTAAACCTTGAGAACGATGAATGCTGATTACGTAGGCGAATTGAAAAGGAAACTGTTTTCGTGTCTTCGTGTTCCATGGTCTTTAAAGTATACAGTACTCGGAAGTATATAGTCTGGATATATTTGAGGACCGGAATAATAGTGACATTTCACCATTACGTATATTGGGAATTCGTCATTATATTTATTGTCTGCTGTTGGCTTGAAAATTATATCTACAACAGTACTAAGTGACCCATTGCGCAAACCACCTGCTGTAAACAAATTTTACCTTAATATTACTGGTGCACCAATGCAAAGAAGAAGTCTTGGAGATAAGCCCTGCGCAGAGTCTGAAGAATCGAAGCAGCTCTGGGATCGTTATGGATTGCATTTATCATTGCGACAGGACGGTTTGCATTCTTTAAACTTTCTGTATTGTAGGTTCGGATTTCTTCGTTTGTCGACATCAATCTGATTGATTTGTTTATTGTTGGGAGCTCATCATAGTTGTTAGTAGTAAAACCCTCTAAATATAATTTATAATATTCTTCATTAAAGTGTTCACCCGCCAAATGTACTTAGCCTACAAAAGAAAAACAAAAATTTTGGAGAAATGGCGATTTACTTTTCAATACAGTCTCCTTTCAGCACTTCTTTAACCCGTCTGAAAAATACGTTTTGTCGAGGTCTGCAAAGTAGGCCTCCGCGGCGGCGATGACCTCCTCATTCGACTGAAATTTCTGCCAGGCGAATGACTTTTTCAAGTTTGGAAACAAAAAGAAGTCGCACGGGGCCAAATCTGGAGAATACGGTGGATGGGGCAGCAGTTCGTAGCCCAATCCGACCAATTTGGCCGTGTCGAGGGCGGAAGTGTGAGCCGGTGTGTTATCATGGTGGAAGAGCACTTTTTCTTCGCCAAGTAGGGCTGTTTTTTCTTCAATTCGTCGTCGAATCGGCCCAATAATTTGGCATAGTACAGCCCTGTGGCCGTTTTGCCCTTCTCCAGATAATCGATGTGGATTACACCTTGTGATTCCCAGAAAACGGTGTCCATGACCTTTCCGGGTGATGAGACAGTCCTCGCCTTCTTCGGAGCACGTTCGCCGGGTGAAGTCCACTGTTTCGACTGTTCCTTGGTCTCTGGTGTGTACCAGTTTATCCATGTTTCGTCGACTATCACGAAACGACGCAGAAACTCCTTCAGATTGCGCTTAAACAGCGTCAAACACTGCTCTGAAGTGGTCTCACGGTTGCGCTTGTTGTCCGAAGTGAGCAAAGGTGGCACCAATCGCGCCAACAGCTTTCTCATGCCCAACATTTCATGCAGGATAGGACCCACGCGAACTTTTGAAATGTCTACTGTCTCAGCTATCTCGTGCACCTTCAATCGGCGGTCTGCCAATACGAGATCGTGGATTTTTGTCACGTTATCTTCCGTGGTAGCTGTTTTCGGGGCATCTGGACGTGGCTCATCAAAAACCGACGTGCGACCACGTTGAAACTCGTTAAACCAATACACAGCATCCAAACGCTCTTTGATTTTGCTGTGCGATTTCCCTTCCAAAAACAAGAATCGAATCACTGACCGATATTGCTCTTTTTCCATTTTTCTAAAATCCGCGGACACTCCCGCTTCCACACGCGGTCAAAACAAAACTACGAGTCCGATCCGGTTGAAATTTCGACAGTAGCCGTCTACTAGAATGTACTACACGATAATAAGTTGCTATACTGGCACAATCTGGCGGTGAGGCTAAGTACTTATCGGACCACCCTCGTATTTTTGAATGCCTGTTGTTCGGCACCTATTTAGCGCATAATTAGCTGCAGAAAAATATACTTTATTGAACTTTAAATAGGATTGTTTGCTATCAACCAAAACAAAGCATGTTTAGCTTTATACCGACGTACTCTGATACCATGCAAAAGCACGATGCTCTTAAATGAGGAGCAGTTTACGTTAAGTTAAATACAAAACCAAAATGAATTTCGCAGTCGATAATATGGTTTTGCTGTTAAAGAGGGCCGGATTGAGCAACAATATACAAAGCTTCAATACTTTGAGCTCGTGATTTCTTTATTAAAACGCGGTTTATGTCTTCTATTTTTGGCTAAAAACGTTCGCAAAAAAAAATCTTAAAAAAAAAAAAACGAAAATGGCGTATGCAAAAATGTTGCAGTTTCAATTTAAATTTTTTTCATCAATTAAAATTTTTAAATTAAGACCAAAATCAGAATTCTGTTCCTAGATATTTAAAAATACTTTCCGAGGGTTCAAAAATCATAAGGATCGGTTAAGAAATGGCTGAGAAACAATTTATCTTAGATCGCAATTGAAGTCACCAGATGGGGGCTTTGCTTCTCTTCTCTCAATGAACAGAATCTTGTCTAAATTCCGCCCCACAGTCTGCATATATTTTCTCATTTCTTTTCTCCTCAATAAGCTACCTTATTCCATAAGATATGTATATTGGAAATGAATCCATTTTCCAAAAAAAATTAAATCATGTCTTTTTAATTTTAATTACAAAGAAATTCTCGACTTACCTTGTGTATTGGTCTAAAAAATTCGTTTTACGTTTATTATATTGTATTTTTTTTTTTGCTTTAATGACCCCTCTCATAAATATTTTTGTATCTTGTTGCTAAATTTAATTGTTCACCTTCTTTCGTTTCTAAGTTCTTAATGAACTATAGATTGCAGTGTCTTTTTTTTCTTATTAATATCTGCATTATCAGTATGTATGTATGTATGTATATTCATATTTTTTTTCATTCATTTTTTTTTTCATTCATTCATTAATTTTATTCTACTCATTCATTAAACATGAACTTAAAACTATTTGACAATTTTAAATAGAATATTCGTGTTCATTCTGTAACTACGAAGTTAGTGGTGAATGACACATACATACGTATGTACATATAGATTTAAAATACAATTTTTATGTGATGTGGGGTAACAGTCCAGTAAAATATAACAAAATTTCTAATTTTATTTACTATATACATACATATGTATGTATTTGTGCTCTTTATGGCAAAAGAAAATAGAAAAATTAAACATAAGATTCAATATAATCATAGCTTAAAGTTAATAGCCATTATTTAAATTTTTTGGTGAAATGTGCAAAACAAAGCGTATATCTTATAAATAAGGGCAATTTATTTAAAATGTTTGGAGCTGTATATGTATAAAAACGTGAAAAATGGGATTTATGTGCAAAGGGTACATTTACTAAACTCATATTGTTAACACGTAGATTGTACATTTGAATATTCCTACTAGGAATATTACAGTCGACTTTGTGCAAGTGAGTGCTATCGGAGCACCATTAGAATACGGGAATTCGAAAACGAATAAGCGAAAGGCGAGTTGGCCTAGTGGAAGAGTACCGGGAATCAAACGCGCGAGTTAGGCGGTTCAACGCCCCTTGGGGAAAAAGATTTTTTCGTTCTTTCTTTCCCCATCTAACAAAGAAACAACAAACAAAGAAGGAGAAATTCGAGTGGCGGGGTCGATGGACTCCAATCAAAAAATAATGCCGCAAAGTTCGGTACCATTGTCTGGTCAAGAAAGAGACCAGACGGTAGCAACAACGAATACGGTGTTTGCGATCCCCGATGACGTAACCAAACGCAAAAGACGACCGAAACTCACAATGAAATTAAAAGCCCGCAAAGCGGCAGATAATGGAACAGCAACTCCCTCGATGACAACAGGCGAGGGAGGAGTCAGTAGTGATGACTATGACTCACCCGATACGATTAGCACAGATAAACAGTGCTACGAAATTGTAAAAGGGCAAGAGGAAGAAAACCTTGCTAAAGAAGAAGCCGAGCTTGATCGACTAATCAAGGAGTTGATAGCCAAGCGCAACAAAGTGCGACAACAAAAACTACATCAACAACAACAACAACAGCAATTACAGCAGCAACAACAACAACAGCAATTACAGCAGCAACAACAACAACAGCAGTCACAGCAGCTTAAACAACGAAAACAAAAAGAACAACAACAGACAACAATGCCGAAGAAAAGTCAGCAAGACCAACAAAAGCAGCAACAACAACAAACGCAGAAGAACCCACAACAACAACAAAAGCAGCAAGAAAAAGAAACGCAGCAGACAAAAAATAAAAAAGAAAAAATTTCCCCAATAAACGTAAGTGGGTTAGAAATTAAGGATAGTATTAAGTTATGTAAGTTAGTTTGTAAAAACTTCCACTTAAAAAAATTGAGTACAAATAAGCATGTCATTATTTGTGAATCCCTAGAGGATTACAACAAGGTACGTGCCGCCCTTGGAAAATCTCAAACGGAGTATTTTACTTACACTCCCAAAGCACAAAAACCAATTACAGTCCTCCTAAAGGGCATAGATCACGAATTCGGGTCGGAAGAACTGATGAATGAGCTACGCAGACACGAGAACGACGAACTCCAGTTCGTTGGAGTCAAGCCCTTCACCACCGCCAAGGCTAGGAGCGGTGATCAGAAACTACCATTTTTCCTGGTGCAGCTCAGTCCCAACAGCAAAATTGATGGCTTAAGAAGAATACGTTTTCTAAGTCACCTAGCTATCACTTGGGATAAATTAAAAAAAGCAGATCGTGTACTCCAATGTATGCGTTGCCAGAGATTCGGGCATGCCGCTCCTAATTGCAATATGCAGTTCCGGTGTGTAAAATGCGAGAAGGATCACAAACCTGGAGAATGTCCTTTGGGAAGGGAAAAAGTTGAGGACAAATCATTACTTTTCTGTGTACTTTGTAAGAATACGGGGCACCCTGCTAATTTTAGGGGTTGCCCCAAATTTCAAGAGCTTAGAAAGAAAGTTCAGGCTCGTAAGCAGCAAATGGAAGAAGATAGACTTCAAAAAAGCCGCTCGTTCGCAAAAATCGTTACACCCAATATATCCTTTGCCCAAATGGCAACAGGATCGGGAAACGCAACGAAACAGCAAACGGTAAAGGTCCCTACTAAGGCACCTGAAGCTAATGCGGAGTTAACAGCTGTCCTATGGTCCATTAAAGGACAAATGGCTCAACTCTATAAACAACTAAACGAGCAAGCGGCTCGAATTGATCTCATCTATTCGACTCTGTTTGCAGAGTCTGACATGCCAAGAACATGATGAATACGCCAGACGAGTTGAACCTGAAGATCCTTGCCGTGAATGTTAATTCGCTGGTGAGAATCGAGAGAAGAATTACACTGTCTTACTTGTTGGTAAATGAAAATCCAGACTTGCTTTTGGCCAGTGAAACTAAACTGAACCAGAAGCATAACTTGGTATACAAAGATTATCATGTAATAAGAAGAGATCTTCCCCAGTCCACGCAAGGGGGTGGGGTCGCTCTCCTAATAAAGAAAGGACTGCGTCATAAAATCATATACAGCGGAATAGTACGTAGGTTCCAGGTGCTAGAAGCGTGTATTGTGTGCATACCCCTTTGAAGTCGAAGACGGTTGTACATAGTCTCTCTCTATGCACCGGCAGCCCTTCAATCTACCCAATTTATTAGCGAGCTTGAATCTCTTTTCCGTCAACTACAGCTACAAGAAGAAGCAAATTATTACTTTTTGGCCGGGGATATTAATGCAAAACATGCAGCGTGGGGAAATACATTCTCAAATACCAGAGGTAATCATCTGTTTAACTGGCTAGGTCAAAATACGATTGAGTACCGACTCGATCTACTTGCGACGGAGACCCCTTCATTTCCCAGAGGAGAATCTTTTCTGGACTTAGCCCTTATCGACACGAGAATCATTCTCCGTGACGCGACGCCCCATCTGCGAAATTGTTTACGTGCGGTAGATTACGATAGTGACCACTTCGGACTAGCCGCTGTAATACATATTCCTAATGAGCGAATGGATCTGGAAGAACATAACCAAATGTACACGTTTGATTTTCAAAGAGCACACTGGTTACGTTTTTCAAGATCTTTAAAGCGTGAAATACTTCGTCAAGAAATTGACCCACCAACGAACAGAAACATGACCAATGAAGAGATAGACGACTACCTACTCCAATTTGAGAACGCTATCAAACGAACAATGGATCATAGCATCCCTAAAGCTCAACCTCCGTACGATTTAACCACAAAATACTCTAACCCTACAATTAGAGCTTTACAAAAACATAAAAGTATGCTATTGTCCAGACTAAAACAACTTTACCGACAATTCACTGACAGACGAGACCCGGAGATAAGAACACTGAAGTCGATGATCAAAAATCTTCAACAATTAATCAAAGAAAATTACAGAATATCTATTAGTTTGCATTGGAACAAAAAAATTCGGGCTATAAAACCCAGTGGCCAGAATATGTTCCAGCAAATAAATCAACTATTTAGAAGAAAAGATCATAACGATATTCCTTGTTTGCGAATCCCCCAGACAGACCAGGGACGACAGACACTAATCGGTGCAGGGTTGAATCCAGAAGAAATGTACTCAGACGAAGACGTTTTTGTAATTGAGGATCCACAAGAGAAAGCTGATATAATAGGTTCATACTTCCAAAGAGTGTACATGGTGAATGACTCCGTTCATCCGAACCTCGATCTGGAAAATGAAGCACGGTTAAATCATATACATCTTCTTAATGAAATTGGTGTCTGGCGATCTGAGAATAGTGGTTTCACCACATTCAATGATGAAAACCCAGCAAATGGAAATATCGCCAGCGAACGATCAATCCACCTGTTCGTCGAAAGAGATGATCTCATGTGCATCCTTGATTCAATGAAAAACAAAAAATCGTCGGGCATTGATGGGATTCCTAGCATAGTATTACGGCATATGCCCGAGGTAGCAGTCGATATATTAGTGACGCTTTTTAACAATATGCTGAATAATGCACATTATCCAGCACATTGGAAAATGGCGGTAGTCCACCCTATTCCCAAAAAGGGGAAGAATAAGAGCAACCCAGCAAATCTTCGGTTAATAAGTTTGCTTCCGAATATTAGCAAGGTTTTTGAGAAGATAATCAAGAAAGCGTTACTAAAATGGGTTGAGCACAATAAGGTTCTTCCGGAAAACCAGTTTGGTTTTAGGGCGGGACATGACACTATTCATGCTGCGTCGAAACTGGTGTCCGACATCCAATGGAACAAAAGTAAAAACCAATGCACAGGGGCCTGTCTGGTTGACTTTGAGAAGGCCTTCGACACCGTGTGGCTAGATGGACTTTTCTTAAAATTGACCAGGCTGAATATGAACAAACCGCTGTTATATATATGACATGTTATTAGACAAGAAGTTCGTTGTAAAATATAGCAACGTCACTTCAAGCAGGACTTACCAAATCAAAAACGGTTTACAACAGGGGGCAGTAAATTCTCCTCTGCTTTTTAACATTTACACAAGTGATCTAATTGGTTCTCTAAGTCACGCTTTGGCGTATGCAGATGATCTAGTGGCATACAGATCGGGTAAAAAAATTTAAATCATCAATTCGCTCTATATGACTTCGATAAAATTAAAAGATACTGTGATGATTGGAAATTAAAAATCAATTTTCAAAAATCAGAAACAATTCTTTTCAGAACACCATTGAACAGGGCCTCTAGGGATACTAGGCGAAACTGGCGCAAATTGACCATCATTGGACAACAAGGGCAGCCATTGGCGACACGAAATGTAGTGAGATATCTTGGAATTTGGCTTGATCAATATTTATATTTCAATAGACACATAGATGTTGTTCTTGACAGATGCTACACGGCTCTCATAAGGCCAATTGTCGCCTATGGCTGTCCTGTGTGGTTCAATGTGGCTCCATTTGATATGGAAAAGCTTCGCTTATACGAAAGGCAATGTCTTCGATGTTGCCTGGGCTTATATCGAACACCAGAGTCACAGTATGTCAAATACTATCCTAACAAGGTTCTGTACGATAAGGCTGGGTTGATTAGAATTGATAACTATCTTATTAAATTGACTCGGGGCGGATGTCGTCGCTCGGTCTGAGTTCTTTCGGTACAGCACCCCGGCTTCAATTCGGGATAAAGAAGACGCGATCAGACAAAAAAGTTTGTTCTGGTGGTTGCATTCACAATCAACTCATGGAAGTGAAATCAATCCATAGGCGGCACGTATATAATAGCGCCAACAACGACCCTTACCTTAAAAGGGTGCAATTAAAGGGATGAACACATGTCCGATGCGACTTACACACTGGACATGTGTTCATCTCATTAATTATAGTTTAAGAATATTTTAGGCTTAGGTTAAATTTATTTATTTATCCAGTTAAGGTAGGTTAAGTTTAGAGTTAAGAAATGAATTATAGTATCTAAGTTTTTTACTAATTTTCTTAGAAATAAGCCATATGTAAGCTAGAGGGCAATAAATGAAAATGAAGTCGAAAAACGTTAAAATTAAGATTTAGATAAGCTTAGAGTGCTCGTTAAGAGCCAGTAAGAAAATGAAGTATAATGTTAAATTAGATTTAAGCATTTTGTGTATTAAGTAAGATTATGAATAATGGAATAAAATGCGATTAGAAAGAAAGAAAGACTAGGAATATTACCACTTCGCTCGAAGAATTCTCTTAAAATTTTAAAAACATATAAATGTCTGATTGGTAGAATATGCAATTTCTCAAATAGGGGCCAACTTCCAGTTAAACGATTTTTATTAGAAATAATTCTTATTAAATGTTTCTGGGCAGTTAATAAAGGTTTTAAGCTAGCTTGTTAAGCCGTATTGCAACTTTGAGTGTGCAAGACCATAATAGATCATAGTTAGTTAGTTTGAGAACAGAAAGGCTTTATTAAATACATTTTACGTATGACCAAACACAAATAGCCTTTAATCATTTGAATATGATCTTTCCAATTTAAATTGAAATCAATTACAACACCTAAAGTCCTTAAAACAAGGAACTGATTCGATCTTAAAACAATTTTCGCTGCAACACAAATTGGCTATGAAGTTGCTATTTCCACACTTATGTATAGGTAAAGTAAACTGTTTACAATCGTGAGCGTGAAACCATAAATTGAAATCATATAGACTATTTCCAGATACCTTAAAACACATCACTTAAGTTTTTTCGCTGATAATCAGTTTATGATAAGAAAACCAACACCGTAAGATTCCTAGATCTTCATTTATCATCACGATACTTTCGAAAATAGTTCCAGATTCGTGCGTAAGGTCTATGTCGTCTGCAAAAGCAGTTGAAGTACCATTTAACTTGAGTTGGAAAACAGAATTAATGTATATCAAGAAAAACAAGACACCAAGTACAGCTCCCTGAGGTACACCGTTCTTCGATTGTCTCGGTTCACTTGAGATCCCGTTTATAATAACTTCTTGTGTTCTACCCTTTAAATATGAATGCAGCCAATTGAAAATATTACCACGAAAACCAACATTAAGGAGCTTGGTTAGCAAAAAATCGTGATTCACCAGATCAAAGGCTTTTGTCATATCGATAAATAGCCCAATAATTGATTTGTTGTTATTTATACTTCCTTACAGCTGACTACAAACCCTTAAGATTGCGTCCTCTGTTGACAAACCTGCTCTGAAACCAAACTGATATTTACTGAAGAATTTGGATTTGTCCAAAAATGAGACAATTCGAACTTTCAGTAACTTCTTAAAAATTTTGGGAAAAGTTGATAGAAGTGATATTGGCCTATAATTCGAAACAATTTTTCTATTACCTTTTTTAAGCAGAGGTATAACTTCAGCACATTTTAGATGGTCAGGCCAACAACCTATTTCAACACTTTTATTAAATAGGAAGCACAATACATTAACGACATACCAAACAATATTCTTTAATAACCTGCTTGAGACACCATCATTTGTGCAGGAAGTTTTATTTTTAGGGGCACTATAGCTTGAAAAATTTCTCTCGGTGTAATTGCATCATATACAAAACTATTTGGTTGAACATCATCAACAAGAATTCCTGAAAGGGAAGAGCAATTTGGGCCGTAATTTATGCGAAATAATCACTGGACTGTTCTTCCACAAAGTCGGTGCTGAAACAGACGTAACCGTCCATGGAGAGCATCTCGATGCTGACTGATAAGGGAATGGAGAACTTTTGGTACCACAGCCCACTCAGCCCGAGCCACGATCCCTTTTTTGTGAACTCTGTGCCTTGATCACATAATTTCGCAAAATGGAGATTTTGACGGGTCTCCGCAATAAGTTTTCTTAACGCCTCCATGCTTCTTTCTGTAGACTTGAGATACAATAAACGACATGAACACAATGTTAGTGGTGAAAATGGCCCAAAAATTGGTTATTAGAATAATTTCTTATGGTTCAAATGTACATTTTTTACTGAAAAACACCCCAATATTTAAAGATCCGCTCTTAACATACGTATGTCTGTCATCTACACATATTCGAAAATCATATTTGAAACCCTTTTCCAAAACTTCCTTGATTACGAACTAAAGCTCCGTGGTATTTCGAAAACACACAAGTTATTAAGCCCATGAAAGCCCATGGCACTCGAAAAGTTTACCCCATTATCAACGTCTCCTCGAAACCACCAGCAAACTCATGTTATTAAGTTCAAATTATGGAAACTAATAAACTTTGAAACAGCACCACAACGCATTTAATAATGTCACAACCCCCAACATCTGTCGTGCGCAAACTAACTGCATTAAGTACTCCGTGCCATCGAAAAATAGAATTAGCTATGAAACTCCATTTCGACGAAAAACATTTGCCCTTGGATACATAATCACAGATTCTAACCGCAGAACACCCACATCCTCCTTCGCCTATCTGCCTAATTGAGTTCTTGCTAAACGGAAAAAGGAAAAGTTGATAAAGGAAAATCATTTCCCTATGAAAAGCATTTGCAACTATAATTCGCTACATCAATGGGGTTTCTATTCAAAAACTGCACGTCGTTCCATGTAACATCCACCGGCTCCCATGTTCCCGTTGCACATGCAGCCTTTCTAGTAGTGCATCCGAAGAGTGTTCTTCTTTTATCTCGCTTGCTTTTTGTGTTAATTAAAATTTCTGAAATCACAAGTTTCTTTTACCTTTGATCACCTGCCAGGGTTTAGAGAAAGGTTGATTTTTTTTTTTTTGTAATTTTCCCATGAGTTTTGAAATTGAAATTTATTCAAAAGGAACGGTGAATTCCTTTTTTTCTGTAATGTAATTAGGCGAATTCAATCTTTAGTGGTAGAAATGATGCTGCCCTTTAGAGGGCATGTGGTTGCCATTTCTGAAAACAAATTCTGCGTAAAGGAGACGTTGCTAGAAAAGGATATTGGCACTCGATCTCTGCTGTTTTTGAAATAGAAACTTTTTGCAAAAATTTTCTACATTTTTTCGATGATTAAAGTTATTTTGTCATATTCTACTCAAACCTTCCAAGACTAATTTGACTTATTTTTGTGTCATGAGGCCTCTCTAGATACATTGCCATAAGTTCATCAGCCAATGTCGATAGGTTGATAGATTAATATAAAAGGCTTTTTCAATTGATGCGAGTCGATTTTGGCAGGTCGTGCGGCCATGTTGTTTTGGAGATATTTATCAAATTTGTTGTTTATTATCCAGTTACTCATGGCAAGTTACAGGATTAAACAGCACATCCAAATGATAACATTTTATTATCAAAATGAGTATTCGTTAGTGCAAACCTTGCGTGCGTGTTTGCCAAATTTGAGACCAGTTCAGTAGTCAATCAGCCAGCATTCGTACGTCAAAGGACGCAAGATCGGCCGAGAACGTCGCCACAATCCGTGCAAGTGTACAGCAAAACTCGAGGTGCACAGGAACTCGGCCTTTCACAGACTTCAACTTGATGAAATTTGCGTTGGAACTTCGGCCCACACTAGCAGCTCAAAGTTCATGACTATAGACAACGAGATTTGCTCGCTGACTGGGTTTCGGAGCGTTTGGAAGATAACCCCAATTTTGGCCGAAAAACTTTAGCGATGAGGCGCATTTTTGGATGAATGGCTGTGTAAATAAGAAAAAATGCCGTATATTGGACGACACCAACCCACACGAGATTCAGCAGGTGACAATGCATCCTCAAAAAGTTACTGTTTGGTGTGGATTTTGGGCCGGCGGCGTCATTGGTCCGCACCTTTTCGACGTTGGTGAGGCGCTCACCATCTATGGCGAGCGCTATAGAAAGATAACGAACTTCTTATGGTCCAAATGGAACCACGCCCTATGGGTACACCGGGTCGCATCCTCAATATGCGGCTCACGTCCCTGGGGGGCAACAGTATAGGGCCAAGTGGTGCATGATAGTGCATGGCCTACATAGCCAAATAGCTGTATGGTTGTCAGCCATACATCTGTTTGGCTAATTTGAACGCAAAATGCCGATAACTAATTGGTTATGCTGTCGTAGTGACTGATAATCGATTGGGAAAGGCAATTTGCTCAAAGTAGCAAATACAAGGCTCCCAGTTAGGGTATAGGGTAACCCTGCTGGGAGTAACGGCTCGACCGGAGGCCTAATTCCGGGACCACGGGAGACAGGAAGCCCCCAGGACAATGTCGGACTGATAAATGACAATATGTCAGATATCGGAATGACAGTCCTGGCCTGTCTTTGCGGTAGGCCCCCTTGTGGGAGTATCGTGGGGGCTGTGGTTATCCCAAATCGCGGGAAAAGAAGACTTAATGAACAACAAGTAAGAAATTACTTAGTTGTTTAGGGCGTGGCCGGTACCCTTAATATCGGTAAGAGGTTTTAGATGGGCCTCGCCTCGTACCAAGGGGGAGCCATGTCCCTATGCATGGATTCAATTCAATTTGGACCAATAAGGACGTTGGTTGTCGTCCATAAAATCAACCCCATGTGGGGCCCACCGTGGATTTAAGCCGACAAGGCAGGTGTCCACGTTAAAATGGAATTGACGGTCCAAATGGAACCGTATGGACTAAGACGACATTTGGATCCAACAGGACGATGCTAACTGCGGACGCCACGTTCTCCTTGAACGATTTGAGGTAGAGTTATCTCTCGCTGAGGTGATGTAAATATACCACCAATTTAATACGATTTCGCCCCGCTAGACATTTTCTTATGGGGTCTCTTGAAGTCGCAGGTCTATGCTATATCATAATCGACCGATTCCTTTAAGGCGAACATAACTCAGGCCTTCGCTCAAATTCATTCGGATCCATGCGGAGGAGTCATATAAAATTGCACCATTCGGACCCGTGCCACCGTAAAAAGCCAGGGTGATGTTATAATGGCATACATCGGCCTTTCAAATTAAATGAGAATTTTGTTGGACACAGCTTGTTTTATTCCATTTCCCTGCCCTTTATTAATAAACTTTTCAGCACAAATTATACCTACAACCTAGAAGATCTATTACGCAGGGTGCAATTTGTCACTCTTTGAAAGAGGAAATTCTTAAAATACCAGGTGTTCTAGGCTGATTGAAGTATGTTTGTCAGCTTCTTCACTGATTTTTTGCTGTGTTTTGAATTGACTTAAAGCATCTTTCCTGAAGTCGTTAATCTAATTCTTGGGACAGAAAAAGGTCTGATTGATGTGTATCAAGCTAGTAGCCGACTTGGTTAGCAATCTTTTCATTCAAAATCTCTTGCATAATGGCTTAGAGGGATGGAGCATTACACTCGTAATATGTACCGAAAAATCATTACAATGTTGATCCACCGTTTTTAGCGAATATTTTCAGGAAAACGCTTTATAATTCCAAATGAGTATTCCTAACTCAAAGCTTGTATGCACAATACCACCGTAATCGAAAAACAAACATGGAAAAAAACAACGTCATCGGTAATTCGACAGAATTTTCGGGGTTCATTCTCAAGGCGTCATTCTGGAGATCCATTACTAATTTATTTGCACCGCCAGATGTGGCGCGTTTCATTAATCAGAAAGTTATAACTTCAATGACTCGCTTATTTGATATTCAGTCTCTCAATTTTTTCAATGTTTTCGTCATTCAACTAGAAATATGCCAATCAACTACCACTTCTCAATCCTTTTCGAAGGTTTTTCCAGAGCCATCCAACAAGAGGTGCATTCTAAAATTTTCACTTTTTTGAACTCGTTTATTACCGCTCGTCTCTCATTGGGATGACTTTTAATAAGCAAATTTAGGGGGTTAATACATAGATATGGATCGACACATACTCGCATTTGCTATAAAATGCTGAAGATATTTCGGAAACCCTTTGTAAGGGTCGTACATACCATAGACGATATAGTACATCCCGTTTCATAACTATATAACCATTACATTTTTCTAAAAATTCTTTAGAAAAAATCAAAAAATTATCAATTTTAGATTGCGTTACATTTTTATGTTCATTAGGTGATCTTTTGCGACGGGAAGAAATTCAAATAAGACGGGCCTGAAGCCATTCAGTATTATCGGAGGGATTTAAGAAAGAAACGAAAATATTTCTCTCGAAGAAATTTGGTGGGAGAAGTATGAGGCGCATTTTCTGTCAAAGGAATGCTACCTATATCTTTTTCTTCTACCAACAATGAATAGTTCTGAGTATGTATGTCAGTGATTGACATTTTCAGCAAGACCACGCTTCTGTGCACACAAGCAGGGTAACCAAAATATTTGTGGCATCCCAGCAGATTAAAACATCTTTGCTTGCTTGTTCTCCTGATCGGAATCCCATTAAAAACATCTGGGGAATTCTGCTGAACAAAAGCTACGGTCACAATCAATAGTATCAAACTGTTTCAGCACTGAAAACTGCTGTGGAGGTTGCTTGGAACCAGGTAAGCCAGGAAATTCAAGGTTATGAAAATTCGAGCTTTTTTTTTTAATACATAATGTACACCGTTAGACCGTTCTTGGCATCCCAAGGTATTCATATGGCTGGGTGACTTACAGCTAATAAATCTACTTTTATCTGTCGCATTCGGCATGGCTTTTGATCCGGGGCAATCCTGGTCCTTCACTAATAGAAGTTTCACCATCAGTTTCTACTACCATTGAACAAGACTCAGCTACAGTTTTTTGCCGCTCACATGAGCACGCTGACCGATAAAAATTCACAAATATAATAATGGGAAGTTCTTCACGGATATCTAACCTTACCATGTGTCGTTACTGATCTGACATTTTTGATCAGCTTGTGCTAATAGCGCCATTGGAGTGTATTTCCATTTGTACTCGTACACCTGATCCGGCTGAAGAATTCATCTAGATAATGGTCGCTTTTACATATAATACACTTGCGCCAGTAGTTCTTTCAATCCCCGAAGCACTTCTAGAGTCCGATCTTCGGAAACTTGCTTGCCCAATCCATAACAAAGAGTGAAAATTATGGGTAATTCTCGCAACTCCAAGATGTTTACTGTTCAAAAAAGGTATTAGACAAAGGTTGCACTGTGCGATTTCACGCAGTTATTTAAACATCACTTTTGAAAATCTTCAACAAAACTTACCATGGTCTGGTGAATGCATGATCTGACGAACACAGCGAGACGTCTAAGTGGAAACCTTTAAAATGGATCTGGTAACAGCTGAGGGCAAAACTAAGTACGAGTATATACTGTCATCAGAAAAGGGCGCACGGAATTTAGTTAGTTATTACTTGGAGATAATCTGGAAAGTAGAAGTAACAACCGTCAACGACATCATTGCGAAAATTAGGTGTGAAATTAGTCTGTTTAAACCTCTGTCGAGAAAATAGTTAAACCGCCAAAAGGCGGGTAGTTTTTGTGGATGAAAAGCCAAGTGTGTTTTTTTTTTTCTCTTTTGTTTTATTAGAGTTAGGAAAACGAACAAAGGAACACAATTTATGGCTTAGTAAGATTAACTTGGAATCGACAAGAAAATTCGAGTACAGGCACAAATTTACCTTACATTTTAAGCAAGACATTTGGGTTTCCGATTTGCAACTGGCTAAATTTCCGATGCGTTTGGCAGAATGATCTAATTGTTCAGGCTTATGACCAATGTTATCGTAACGGGCATGGAATCCATATGATTTCTTAACTTCATATGGTCCTGCTGTGGGTGCTTCTTTTGAAGGCCTACCAACTGATCTCTATTCCGGCTTTTGTTGATAGTGGAACAAAGTATTAGCAACTTGGGCACGGAATTTCGGTAGCCTCCAGTATGGATACGTCTATGAAGAACCATGGCCATATCGATGTAATCTTGGAATAATTTTAATGAAGCGTTTTTTCGTTTTGAGGCGAATATGGTATCTTCCTATTAGACCGTCCATAAGATGTATGCCCCCATATGATAGTTGTACTCACTAATAATTCGTGGACAATCTATCATATCGAGCTATTTTTTCAGCCGCCAACGTATGTTGATATGTTGATATCAGCCGAACGTTTTTTGTATCCTTCCATAGTACACTCGTTATGTCTACACCATGGTGGATGGAAAAAAAAGTCGATTTGAATTTTTCAGGGATCATTAAGGGTATTAGAAGTATGTACATTTTTTTAATTCAATTTTGGCTACAAAATGGCGGCTGTATAGCCACTCTTGCAAAACGCCTTCTCATGACATACCCAAACGGTCAGACACGTACCCCAGGAACCATATCACCTAGAACAAAAAAGTATTTTTTTTCTTAAAGCACATATAAAAAACTCTTGAAGTACACACAAATTTTTTTTTTAAATGATTTTTGCAAAAATGTGTGATTTCGAGAAAAGGCGTTTAGATTTTATAACTACTTAAACCTTTCAAAAATTCAATTTACCTTTAGTCTGCGATGCCTGCGCCGTACATCTGACCTTACATATCAACATCTCCCATCAGTAAGTGATCGCTCCGAAAGTTTAATATGGCGATCGTCGGCTTCAACACAGAAGTTGTAGCAGTTTGGCCCAATTTTTATTCACAAATTCTGCATTAGGCGCATTATACTTGATAATCCATCATTAAACAATATACGCCTACTGCAATATACACTGCAGTATCAAGTACGTGTTTTCATTGGAGGTTGATTTAGCTGGCGTAGACCACATTGTTGCGTTGAAACTTCTGTTCGAATCTCGCGTGAATCAGCCGAGACATCGAGAAAGAAAACTATCGGTACTTAATTCTTTGTATACTGAAGTAATTACTTCGTAAACTTCATTAAAGAGTGGTGCTTTGTGTGTGTAACTTTTATCTCCAGTAGCCTGTGCCTTCTGCCACCAGAAGGCTTTTTGGTTAGTCGATAGTTTCTGGTTCAAATGTCCTTGTGCATTTTCTCAATAGAGTTTGAATTTCTTCTTATTGCTAAGCCATAATATTTAGACAAATCATCAATTAGTTTTCCAGTCAATTTTTCTTTTCCTCCAATGCTTTTGGTTTCTTTTTTTTTCAGGTTGGGAAAATACCTCATTACGTTTTGGAAATTTTGTGGTTGCGCATTATAGCATAATATCCTAAGGTATGTCAAAAATCCTAGAGTGGTTTTACCACTTACGGTGTTTAAGTATAAAACGACCGAATGTCGATGGCCAAAATCCGATGTCCCGGCTATAACTATGTACTTCTGAATATACACTGTAATGTGGAAGATAAAGATGAAGAGGAATTGGATGAAATATTGAACAACTTTTCATCCTTCAGCGAGACAATCATACTCGGGGATTTCAACGCGAAAATAGGAAGAAAGGACGAGGAACTCTATTCACCCCGAACATTGTCTGAGTAGTAAAATATCGCGAAGACTAAGATTGGCAGGACATGTAAAATAAATTGACAATAGAAACACTCAAACGATTTAAAACGATAAGAAAAAGAACGCCGCGCCGTATATGAGAAGGATGAGCCTTGAAGGCATGGAATAAAATAGCGAAATATGAAAGGAACACACTCATAATAGGGAAATTTGACACAAAATATTGTCAACGAGACTCTGAATTTCCGAGTTCCAAATGGCCGGTTATAATAATAATCAATCAATAATTGTTGATGATTATTCCACAAAGAATAGTAAAAAGACCCAATACTGCAACAATTATTCATGCATTAAAGGGCAGTCCGAATTCATAAAAACTTCATAAAAGCAATGAGTATTTCTACTTTGGAGGTTGTAAACTTGTCCAAATGATTTATAATGACACCTCTTGTTGAATGACTTCAGACGGCTTTCCCTGAATCTCGGGAGATTATCTTAAGTAAAACTTGTATGTAGCTCATCGTATAGGTGCTGCTTACAAGTTCAATAAGCAGGTAGGTAAATGAAAAGAAACCAATCATAATATATACACATCACTTAGCGCAAGAAATTAGCAACTACCTTACGTCTGATGTAGCAACTTCTGAGGCAAGATATTTATCCAAAAAGCTTCTTTAGATCTAAACCAGCTAATTCTCTTCTGTTACATTTCATATATTCTATGTAAGCCTATTAACGGAGCAACGCAAGTACCTATCTGACACCTATCCCATTTCGCATTTGTCTTTTCGACCACCGTAATTTGTTTTTTAGACATTTCCATGTCATCCCTAAATTGGCTTTGTTGTAAAAATTACCTTAAAACAAGGGTCTTCGAAGCAATCTCAAGTCAAAAGTGAAACAAAAGAAAACAGCGAAGGTTGAAAAAAGGAAAAAAGCAAATTCCTGTGAGCAAATGACCAAATTGAATTTAGGGACAGCTTTGATTTAAAATATAATGAGCTTAAATAATAATAAAGCAAAAGGGGAACAAGCAATAAAGAACGAAGGAAGACCAAACCCGATCTGGACACTTATTTCTCTGTGGTGATGGTGCAATAATCCGCCCCCCTGTGCGGGTCAAGAGATAATAAAATTTAAGGAAATTGAAATAAACCAACTTTTATTGCTGGCCATTCTTTTTTGTTGTCCTTTTTAAATAGCTTCCTTTTTTTTCTTCTTTTTTCGATTTCTCTCTTTTCATTTTGAAATGGCCAAGGCGTTGGATATGTCGACGGTTTGAACATCTAAAATAGCATCGGATACGGATGGGGATTTTATATGCTTTTGGGGGAAGTGTGTTTGTTCTCCTTACGAGTATGTCCTTTTTTATTGCATGTGTATAATATATACATTTTATATATTTTCTTTTCTAAATTTACGAGGTTCTTCAAGTTTAGATTGAAAGTGAACATTTGGTGGGAATTAATCTTAATTGGAAATGAAACGACCTCGCCACAATTTTATGGTAAAAGGGATACGATTGAAATTAGGGACGGATTTTTAGCAACCCTGTGTAAGTTGAAATTTGTAAAGATTAGGAGACTCTCGTGAACTGGGCATTTAGCATACTAAGGCTATTGCTTCAATAAATGTTTCCGGTAAGGGCGATTAAGCTGCAGGTGATTATTAAATAGAAGAAAACCTTCAAGGGGCTTAGTTTAAGCCTTTTTAAGTCCTAAACAAATAGGCTAAGCATTTACTTGAATTACCAGTCCCGTGCATGCTATAGTGTACGCATCGCACCTAAAGGAGTCTGATTTTTGTTGACTGATTTTTTTTCATACGTAATGAATGTTGAAAAATGCGTAGCACCTGCCACAGTAAATGTGCCAGTTCTTTCCCTGGTCTATTCCATCGCAAATCCCTTCCCTCACAGAGGGTTTTCCAATAAGGACAATAAGGACATTTTTATATTTCGATAGAAGACATGATTATGCCATTATTTTCATCGAGGAAGAAATATTTGCCAATCCGATTTTCGACGTGATATTCTTTCGAAGAACGTTGGGTGTAGCTATCTAACCATGCACATTTGCTTATGGTCAAAGTCATAAGACTAAAAAAATGTGCTTCATTGCTAAAAATGATTTTTCGATGAAATTCTGAATTTTCTTTAAACTCTTGCAAGATTCAATCAGAGATACCAATACCTTGGCGTGATACTCGACAGGAAGCTCAACTGGAAATTGAATGTGGAAGTATGCATAAAAAAGCCACAACTGCGCTACACCCCTGGTTGTTAGACCTATACTAATGTATGGCTGTTTAGTCTGCTTAGTTTTAGCCGGCACTCTACAGATCTAACTATTATAAAATTAGTTAAATTAAATTAAGTTAAGTTAAATTAGTTAGTAATAAAAGTAAGTTCAAAGGATGGCGTGCATCGCGATAACAGGGGCACTGCGAACAACCACCACTGCAGCCCTCAAAACGATACCTCACCTACTCCTCTTGGATCTTTTTCGCAAGGAAAAGGCAAAGAAATCAGCGCTGTGACTTAATCCGTTCATTGGAAGTTCTCCGAAATAGGGCACGCTGGTATTCAACGCAAAAGCAATGATCTAAATCAGTGATTCCCAAAGTGGTCCAGGGGTCTACGTTGGCATAAAAAAAAGGGGTTCACCAGTTGTAAGTGGGGGTCCACGAAAATTTATCTGGTTTTTATAGTATTTTTATATTAATTTTTTCGGTTAGGCTGGTATATGGATCAGATAGCCTGTTTATTTAGCATGAATTCCATTTTTTAAGAAGATCAGCGACTGTTACTTGTAGAAATTTGTATATTTGATACTCAGTGCAGCGCGCGTCGAGACTTGCAAAGCGCCGCCATCCCGTTCGCAACGCTTGTTCAGACCTGCAAAAGGTCGAAATACGACTTGTGCTGTGCTTGCAATCTTGCGTGACCTTGTCTGATTCCTCACCAATATAAATACGAATGATCCCAAGACGCTCATTTCTTTCCTGAGTTTTGAAAAGAAAAGTGTGAGTGAATCGATGTCAGTGTTTGCCAATGCCAAACTAAAGTACTTGCCTATTTGTACATTTGTTATGCATACTTCTATTTTATATTGAATACATAATATTATATTTGTTATGTTTGCGTGTAGTATGTACGCAATAAAAATTAACCACTGTAGAGGGCCATTATACGATACTTCTTTAAAAGAACAGAAAGCCGAGAAAAATCGAACTTTTAGTATTATACTTTTTATTATAAAATTATTTATTTGCTCGACTGTGGCGATTCACTATAGGCGATTCAGATATAGGCCTCGTAGCTGCTAGTACTAGGTGACTTAAAATATTTTCATAAATTGTATGTTTCTTTATGTACATATGTAGGTACCACTTGTAACGTACATCAAAGTAATAAATGGAAGTTAAAAGTAATAAATAGTGGAGTTATGATGTCGAAATATTCTTTAAATGTACATAGGTATTTGCTCTCGAATTAACAGAAATGTATCAAAATGTATAGTAATTAATCAAAAAATATTTTATATTACATTAAAATAGTTCCAGCCGTTTTGTGAGAACCTCTTTATGGGTCTTAACGGTTTATTGCTCCTATTCCTATTCTGTTAAAAAAGCCATATCCAAACATAAACAAACTTTTTTTTTTCTTTACAGATAGGTAACTGATATGAAACATGAATCTAAGAAAAAATGTCGACAATACAGTGTTGATTATTTGAAATTTGGTTTTCTTCCATCAAAATCAGACAAACGATTGCCCATATGCCTTTGAAGGAACAAAATTTTGAGCAATGACTCTACGAAACCATCGAAGCTCGAAGACCATCTAAGAATACGTCGTTCTGATAAAATAGGCAAAGATATAAAATATTTTCAAATATCGAAGGAAAAATATGAATAGAATCCCACCGTGCACAGTATGTTTGTTTCAACGTCTCAAAGTAACGATGATGACTTGCGGGCATCTTACAATATCTCATTGCTTATAGCGAAATCTGGAAAACCGCACACCATCGGAGAACAGTTAATTTTACCCGCCGTTAAAGAGGTTTTAAAAACTGTTCTGCACAAACCTCTATTTGACTATATGACACTATACGACGATGCATTGATGAAATGAGCTCTGATATTGAAAGCTTCTTCTGTAATTATCTGCAAACAACTCATTTTTCTATTCAACTGGACGAGTCAACTTTACCTGGTAATGCTTCATTATATGTTCGAATATGTTCGATTTGTTAAGGGCGAAGAAATCCATGAAGAGCTGCTATTCGCGAAAACTTTAGAGACAGATACTAAGGGCGAATCAATATTTAATGTCCTGAGTGATTTTTTTAAGGAAAAATCGATTGCATTTACAAACATCATTTCGGTGGCAATAGATGGAGCTCCTGCCATGTGCGGGCGATATGGTGGGTTTATAAGTCATTTTAAAAGAATTATACCAGAAGTAACTGCAATTCACTGTGTCTTCCATCGAAAATATCTAGTATTTGTGATTAAAGCAATTAACAAAATAAGAAACAATGCGTTGAATACCCGATTGTTTGCATAAGTGTGCGACGAAAATGATGAAGACTTCCAACGATTACTCTTACATACTGAAGTACCCTGGTTGTCGAAAGGTGCATGCTTGACGAGATTTTACTCGAGATTTGAATCAATCTTAGAGTTTCTGGAAAGTAAAGATCCAGATTTAAAAGAAATCCTGATCAAATTGAAAGCAGACATCGCGTATTTGACAGATTTGTTCAAAAAAGTCAATGATATTAACTTGCAGTTACAAGGGGACCGCCTAAATTTAATAAAAACAAAGGGTGTAATTTCGGCTTTTCTTAGAAAATTTAAATTTATGAAGCAAAATATTAGTCGGCGCGAATTCTCCCAGTCTAAACTTATCACAGGCAGAATGTCTTGATGTGGATATTCAGGGATGCGTTCAGCACTTAAATGCCCTGCATGATGACTTCAAAAACAGATTTGAAGATATTCTTACGATGGAAATACCACTATGGATCATAAATCCATTTGATGTCGGAAGTGTGGTATTACAAGAGGAGCTACTCGAGCTTAGCATCAATGAGGAGCTGAAGGTGAATTTTAAAAAATGCTATCAAATACCCGAAAAATATCCTGGGCTGTGGAAAACTGCGAGGAAACTTTTGATAGCTTTTCCGTCGTCATATGTTACCTTATCGAAAAAAGTTTTAGTGTCTTTACAAACTTATTAACAAATAAAAGGAGCAGAATGAATATCACAGATTTGCGGATATTCCTTACAAATTACAAAGACCTTCTGCGAAGAGATCTAATCTCTGAGCGCGACCAGCAAGTTGGTTTAAGTCTTCAAACGAGGAAAATCGACAAAGCTGTACAAGGACAAGGATGTACTCAGAAAATCTGTTGTTAACTTTACTGAGTCTGAAGCGGAAACTCTCAGTTTACTACTTCAGACCTATTTCCCGGGAAATTAGACTATCGTCGGTTCGTTGCATACTCCTTCAACGGAAACTGCGAATGAAACGATGAAAACAACTAAGCGTAGCTGGGTTTGTTTACTACGTCACGCGTGGCAACGACCGAGGACATCGTATTTGCTGTTGCATCTTTTGATGACTTTAAGTCGTCATGCACTGATGGGATGTACCCTGTTATGCTGCAAATAGGTATAAGGCAGCTGGTTCCTACTTTGAAAAGAATTTTCGCTGCTAGTTTGGAACTTGCCTGCAAGTTAAAACACTAATCATCCCTATGCTTTCTCACTGCGGATGTGCAAGACATCCGATATCCGACAGTGTCCCAGCACAACGACCGAACATGATATGTAAGTACATACCTCCGCAACATCTGGCATACATCTCTGTGTGATGCGGTTCGTGAAATAGTTGCGACATTTGCGTTGTCAGCATTAGGTGTCGGGTGACGAGGTGCGTCTGTCGCACTATAGGATGGGGACGTCAGACGATGGTGTTAACTTGCATATCTATTCATGGCGGTGAAAATGGTCTTTATTTCCGAAATAGGAAAATAGGGAAAGAAGATTACTCACTCGCCAAGAGTTTGAGACCAATCAATCTAACATTCTCCTTGCTGAAAAGCAAGTAGAGTTGCACGTGCACAAAGTTGCCCTTCGAATGCATCCTTTGTCGCAGATGCAACATGATTATCAGCGCGGGAAATCTGGCGAGGTTGCGCTTCAAAAGTTAGCTGGGAGGATTGAATGCGCGATTGAAAGGAAAGAGTACGTGCTGGGCATTTCCGTCAAATTAAGGGATATCGAATTAAGTGCTCTGAAAGTTGCTACTATTGACACAGAATTTCCTTACTAATTTTTAATAATTTTCAAACATTTCTTTATATACCTACAATACTCATATTTTTTCAGATAAATGTAAATGATAAAAAAAAAACATTCCAAAATAATTCGCAATGACATTTCAACTGAAATATCAGATGTAAACTAAACATAATTGTTTGAATTTAATTTACAATTTTAGAAACAGAACCTTCTGTAGAATAAGGCTTCGCGGAAACATAAAACCATTACAAAGTTTTATAGAAAATAAAAATAAAAAAAAACTCATTCGAATGCATACATACATAAGTATGTACCTAACTTCCAGGGATATGTCATTGCCATGTCTAGCATTTTTGTAAATACTTCCCACAACAGAACATTTTACTACGAATTGAAATTCCGTGTAGATCAAAAGATTGGTCGTGGAGATCCACACCAGCGTCATATTCACAAAACAGATGTGGCTGTTGAGTATCGACTTTTTTCTTTTATGGATTGGACTACCTTTTAACTTTTCCTAAAGGTAGCTCCGCTTAAGAATAGTTTTTCACCATTGTTAGAACACTGTCTTGCTCACTTGTAGAAGTCAGTGCAGTTGAATTATCTACTATTATAAATGAATTTTTTTTTTTCAGTTCCTCGAAGCGACTCCCCTGTGAAATGAAAGACAATGTTTAGTTTTCAAGTCGTCATCGTTTGACCAGCACAACTTCTCTTGTGAGGGCTTATGATATCCACTCAAAAAGTATACCAACAAAATTTCGTTTAAGGTAGTTTCGAAAGTATGGCAGTAGTTTTTGCAATGCATACCAATTAGTTTGATGTAGTGGAATCAAAATTCGCAAATATTTGAGTTAGACTATATACAAATAAATGAAAATTACAGTTTTACATAAAATAAATGCGACTTTTTTCTTTTTAATATTATTTCAAGAAGGATGCATTCTACAAAACAAAATTCCAGTCAACGGTTTTTATTTTACGCGAATTTATTTGTAGCTCTGATGTACTCAGTTTTGCAAGTTTTTGTCTTGCTCAGTGGTTAGTATTATTCGTACACATTTTTTGCAGTTGTTGATATTACAATATTAGAGCTCAAGGTGTGTTCGTGAGGTATTGCCTAAAAACAAAATTACTATAAATAATAAATACATTTAATACAAGCTTTCATAGAACAATGGGAGAGGTTACAATAGGCCTTGAAAATAAGATTATTTCGCTGTCTAACCGCGGCTGGAGCTCAAGATAAATTGTCAACCTTCGCAAATTATCTCAGAGAACAGTGCTATGGAAAAGTTGTAGCCCTCTCAAGGTAGATACGTGGAGCTATTAGGTAAAAACAACAAAGGCTATAAGTAAAAACCTTAGGACTGCCAGGCGAGCTCTTAAACAAATCGGGATTATATCGGAAATCAAGCAGAAGCAGAAGCACGTAAAAGCACAGTTAAAGTTCTGCAAAGACTATAAAAACAGGCCTAAAGAGAGAATTTTTCAGCATCAAGGTAAAAAGAACGTGAGGCACGGAGGAGGTAGCCTTATGGTTTGGGGTGTTTTACTGGTTGGTATATTGAACCTTTGGTAAAAATCGATGGTATGATGAAAAGGGAGAATAATCTTACAAATACTCCAGACAAATTTACCGGATTTTGTTGAGAAATGTGGGTATGTTGTTGAAGACATTATCTTTCAGCAGGACGGGCATCCTAAACACACCGCCAAAATTTTCAAAAACTGGCTTAATAACCAAACTTTTTCACTGTTGCAATGGCCCGCACAAAGTCCGGATGTGGGCCATTGTTAAACGCCAGTTTCTGGGATGCGAGACCCACCACTAACCTGGACGAGCTCTGGACTAAAGTTCAGATTGAATGGGAGAAAATTCCTGATGAAACTATCCAGACATTTTATAGAATCCATGCCCTGAGGGGTGAAAAGTGTATAAAACACAAAGGGCAATGGACAAAGCACTAGGAGTTACCGTTGTAAATTCTTTATAGATTTTCTATTAAACGCAAGATTACTTAGATAAATGTTGATTTTTATTAACACGCTGGGTGATGCCGTACAATTGAGCAGACGAGAAAGTAGGAGAAAAAAAAAAGTATGAAGTAAAGAGAGAAAAAAAAATGTAGCGTACTCTATTACAAATAACAAAACTTTTGTAGTAGAATGTAATTGATGGAATGTAAGAGAATGGCAGAAGAATGTCAACTCACAAATTTAGACATTCCGCCCGCCTCGACGATTAGTTTGATCGTTGAAATTGGTTGATATATATATATTTTCTTTCAATTCGATGTTTTTGTGATCTCGATGGGCAGTAAGCATAATTTAACAATTGGACGCTTAAATGTCCGCGATTGTTTCCGAACTGTGACGACCCTGACTAGTCCATCTGAACCCGGATGTGTATCAATCACTCGAGCCAGGGGCCACTTACTGGGGGGATACCGCTCGTCGATAATAAGCACAAGAGATCCTTCTTTGATGTTCTGCGATGGATGATGCCACTTCATGATGTTTTGCATTCGCTGGAGATATTCGACTGTCCATCTCTGCCAGAATTTCTCCAACATCTGTCTCAACAGCTGATAGCGAGATAGTTTAGATAGTGGCAAATGTGTTACAGATGGTTCGGGAACTGTGTTGATTGCTTCTCCAGTGATAAAATGTCCTGGTGTAAGTGCTTCTAAATCATGTGGTCATCTGACAAAGGACAAATAGGTCGTGAATTTAAAACCGCCTCAACTTGAACAAGGAAAGTGGAGAATTCTTCGTAAGTGAGAATCGTATCACCTACAACACGTTTAATATGAAATTTAGCTGATTTGACAGCTGCCTCCCACTTTCCTCCAAAATGCGGTGAACCGGGAGGATTGAACTTCCATTTCGTCCCGTCGTTAGCTAGCAAATCTATTAAGTGTTGGATATTATTAGAAGAGGAAGAAAATAACTTACGAAGTTCAGTGTCAGCACCAATAAAATTTGTACCGCAGTCACTTGTTAGTGATGAGCATATTCCTCGTCGGCCAGTGAATCTTTTGTATGCAGCAAGGAAACCCTCAGTAGTGTAATCCGTAGAGAGTTCCAAGTGTACTGCAGATGAAGCAAAGCAAATGAATAGAACTATATATCCTTTGTAAAGTTTTGCTCCTCTTCCCCTCCAGGTTTTGAGAGTATAAGGTCCGGCGTAGTCCACTCCTGAATGAAGAAAGGGTCGTGATGGTAATGTTCGATTTGTAGGAAGTTGGCCCATTAATTGTTTCGCAGTGGATCCCCGATGTCGAGTACAGATAACACAGCGATGTACAAATGAGCGTACGGGATTACGGCCTCCAATGATCCAGTAGTTTCTTCTTATTGTAGCTAACATCAATTGAACTCCACCATGAAGGGTTATTTTATGTGTGTGATCAAGGATTAAGTAAGTAAAATATGATTCTTTTGGCAATATAATTGGATGTTTCATGTCCGGATCAATTTGTGCGTTTCGAAGCCGCCCGCCAATTCGCAGAATACCCTCAGCATCGAGAAATGGTGTTAGGCGAAATAATGGGCTATTCCGACAAATGGGTTTCAAATTATTGAGATGATTAATTTCAGATGAAAACTGTTGACGCTGTATGCTCTTGATCCAGTATAATTTTGCTGCTTCTAACTCCTCGGTTTCAAGTGTGATATTATTGGATGGTAATTTAGATTTAAGATTTTTCCGGAATGCTAGGATACGCCTACACCAAGCTGTAATCCGTAGAAGTCTGATTAATGATGAATATTTTTGAAGGAGATCCCAGTTATGATCAGAGACTTTTAATGTTCCCGCCACTGTTGAACGGCGTTCTTCAACACTTATATCTTCGTTCGGCTGTGGAATAAGTTGAGGCCACTGTTTGTGATGAAGCTGTAGCCATTGAGGCCCATGCCACCAAAGTGAATTTTCAGCAATTTGTTTTGGTGACGAACCCCTTGAAGCTAAATCTGCTGGGTTATCTTCTCCTGAAAGATGATGCCATTGTGCTGTAAGTAGAATGGTTTGAATTTGGCTAACACGATTCCTAACAAAGTCTTTCCATCTATTTGGTTGTCCTCGAATCCAATAAACTGCGGTGCTGGAATCCGTCCAAAGATGAATGGGCAGAGAATCAATGGATAATACTTTCTGTACATGTGCAACGAGTCTTGTCAGAAGTAATGCTGCTGCTAACTCTAGTCTGGGAATTGTAACTCGAATTGCTCTTGGTCTTGTCGTTGTTCTGTCTGTCCTCTTAGTAGGAGCGACTTTCGATTTGGAGCATATCATAGTAACTTGGACACGCTTCAGTTCAGAGACTACCATCTTCTGCAAGCTGACGAAGAACTTTGTTTGCGAGATATGGAGCTGGGCTAGTTCCATATGTTACGGTGGTAAGGCAAAATTCTTTAAGATTTGAATCTTCAAACCATAAAATGCGTTGATAATCCCAGTCGTCTGGGTGAACACAAATTTGTCTGAACATTTTTACCACATCGGAACAAAACGCATATTGATGTTTACGCCATCGCGTCAAGACGTCTGGGAGATCAATATGAAGCTTAGGGCCTTCGTGCAGGCAGTCGTTTAATGAAATGCCTTGACTAGTTTTAAGTGAACCATTGAATACCACTCGTAATTTAGTAGTGGAGCTCGATTCTCGTATGACTCCATGATGGGGTAGATAAAATGCTTGCTCTCGACATGTTGGTGGTGTTAGTCTTCGGCACATATGGCCCATCTCTTCATATTCTTTAATAAACTGTGAGTAGTCGGCGTAGAAAGATGGATTTTGAAGAAATTTGCTTTGCAGTCGATATAGCAATTTAAGAGCTTGTGATCTTGAATCTCCAAGTCGGGAAGGATGGGTTTTAAATGGAAGTCTAACCACATACCTTCCGTCTGGATTTCGAGTGTATGTGTTTTTGAAAAATTCTTCACAATAGGCCTCTTCTGGGGTTAAGGTAGCACTAGGCATTTGAAAAACTTCTTCTTGCATCCAAAACTGTTTGACTAAGTTATTCAAGTCGTCTTCAACGTGACAGTGAAAAGACTGCGTTTCTTTAAATGGTGAGCATGTGTGAAGTTTTGCGCCGGAGATAACCCATCCCAAATTCGTTTGCTGAGCTATTGGTGATTCAATGGAACCTTTTCTAACATCACTTTGAAGTATTTTGCTGTAGATCTCTGACCCGAGTATGAGATCTATACGCCTTGATTGATAATATTTTGGATCAGCTAGTTCGAGATCTTATAGATGAGACCAATTTTTTGTTACGATGGTTGTTGATGGAAGACAATTCGTAAGCTTCTTCAATACGTAGGCTTCGAGGCTGCAAGTAAACTCATTCACACAAGAAAATAATTTCAAAGATACTTTCCCTTTTGACTGCTGAATAGAGGAAGGTTCAGCTCCTATGCCGACAATAGACAGAGGTGAATGGGATCTTTTGAGTTGGAGTAGTTGACATAAGTTTTCCGAAATGAGATTTACTTCTGACCCTTGATCTAGAAAGGCTCTTACTTCATGTTGATCACCGGTAGAGGACGAAATTTTAACTACGGCAGTCGGAAGTATGGTTCCTTGCTTATTAGGATGAATATTAGTGACGTTTGTTGAGGCAAAGTTGATGGATGCTCGTGTTGGATGTGATTCTGATTGGAAGGTGGTATTTCTCTCAGTGCATTGGTGGATAGATGTGTGATGACGTCCAGTGCAGATATTACATCTTTTCTTAGAAAAGCATGAGCTGATTTGATGATTGCCCAAGCAGTTGAAACATAGTTTTAGTTCCTTAAGGAGTTGATAGCGTTGATCGATACTTTTTTGTTGGTACGTTGGACAAGAGGAGATGTAATGAGTTTCTTGACAGATTGAGCATGAATAATTGGGTTTATTTGTTGAAATATGATGTGACTTTGCCTTGTAAGATGGATGCTTTGTAGAAGAATTCAGATTCGATTTCCTTTGTTCTTGGTGTTGAGGAACACTTCTTTCGAAAGCTTGAAGAGAACGGATGTGTGTCTGAATGAAATCTTTGAGTGCTTTCCATGTAGCTGGTTCTTTTGTTGCTCCAAGCGTTTTCTCCCATTCCTTTTTGGATGAGGGATCAAGCTTTCGTGAAACTACATAGACTTCATTCCATTGTTCGAATTTAACACCCAATCCTTCAAGGGCTCCAAGCGATTGGTTGACATTGTTCAGAAGTGTTTCGAGGTCATTTGCGGACTCCCGAGTGACTGATTTTGTTGCGAATAGATTTTCTAAAGATGCATCAATCAGTATTCTCCTATTATCATTGTAATCTACTAGAACATCCCAGCCGATCTTAAAATTGGCTGCAGTAAGTGGCAAGTTCATTAGGCGTTGTGCAGCTTTTCCCCTTAGGCATCCCTTAAGATACTGTAGTTTTTCTACACATGTAAGAGATGGATGTGCCCCAATGGTTGATGTAAATGAGTCTTTGAAAGGTATCCATTCGGCATAGTCGCCACTAAATGTGCGAAGATCTAGCTGTGGAAGACGAGTGTTAGCTGTAAATGATGTTTGTTGAACTACTGATGATGTTTCGGCTAGGGTCGATCCATTGACTGTGTTTTTAGACTTAATTTCCTCAAGCAAAATGGTCATTTCTTCCACAGCATCGAGATACTTTTCCTCGCATTCGGAGTACAGCTTTTTCTTAAAATAAGGTTCTTCTTCGTATTCAGCTTTGACGTCGGTTTTAAGCGATGCTTTAATGGAACCCAAGACAATGTGATTCTGTTTGAAATTGTGCCAATTCTCGGTCAAAGCAGACAAACGCGACTGTATACGTGGAGTCGTAATTGAGGTACTGATTTTGAGTTTTGAAACTGAATTTGATATAACCTCAAAGAGTTCTTCCTGTTGTTCAAATAGATGTTGTAATTGCGCAGCCTTGGCCATGCTTTCAGAGATGTTGATAATGTGATTAAAACTTATTTTATAATACTCAAATTGACACCAATATCCGGCTCGAAGGACCAGAAAATGTAAATTCTTTATAGATTTTCTATTAAACGCAAGATTACTTAGATAAATGTTGATTTTTATTAACACGCTCGGTGATGCCGTACAATTGAGCAGACGAGAAAGTAGGAGAAAAAAAAAAGTATGAAGTAAAGATAAAAAAAAAAAAATGTAGCGTACTCTATTACAAATAACAAAACTTTTGTACTAGAATGTAATTGATGGAATGTAAGAGAATGGCAGAAGAATGTCAACTCACAAATTTAGACAACCGTTAACCTACAAGTATTAAAACGTGCAAAAGTGAATACATTTAATTGTGAGCTATATATATTTTTTTACGTTATGTTTACAAAAATCTTACTTTAAGACATAGTTACTAAATCGTACTAAGTAAATAAAATTAAATAAATTAAAATACTCCACTAGGGACTATATAATATGATTTGTTTTCCATTTTTGTTATTGAGTTTTGCTCGTCAGTGTACGTTCCCAATTTTCATTATAATTTTGTCAGTTAATACTACGGTTCCCCTTCCGACCACATCGAAACTTTGTTTAGAAGATATTTTCTTTCATACAGAAAAGCTTTCGAAAAGTTATTGAGCTTTTTTCTTTGTCAGTGCATCAGTTGCATTTAAATCGTGTTAGGTTCCTCGGAATGTTGAAGAGGTATTCATAGTGAAAACTTTCATTATCTGTTAATTGATCTGATTCTCCAGGTAAAAGACTGCATCTGCTTCCTAAATGATTTCATCCATGATGTAATAAGTAATTTCTTCCAATTCTCAGAAACCAGTATAAGATCTAAAAATCCGTTTTTCATCTCGAATATAAAGAGAGAATCATCACTCCAATCCAATCTAATCAGCGGCCAGTGTTCTCAACTGGACGACCTTATTTTGAATAAAATATTTAGATTTCGATTTAATTATGCAATTTTTTTTATAAAAGCAATCAAAAGCAAAATCAAGTTTCCGTAATTTCTATAGCATAGGAGCAGCCAATAGATAGTATGGAAATTTTCGTTAAATTAAATAAAATTAACATTTAACAGGATCATACCCGTTGATTTTCCGACAAATCTGTTAAGTTTAATATGGTTGCAGATTCTGAGCACTTGATGGGTCGTTCTGTGAAAGCGTCGGAAACCGAATTGTTGGTCAGAATATACATATTATATTGGCATAAATAAATTTCAGCTATCCTCCGAAATAATGCGATCTTAACATTTCTCATGCAATAGATTGATTGGTTGAAGAATGGATTGAGCGGTATGGCAAGCTATTGTATTCGGTTTTAGAAAAAAAAAATACTCGGCCCATTTTGGGCGATGTAATAACGCTCTCCATTCACTCTAACTGCCTCATCTTCGAAAAGTACCGGTATTCAATGTTTTTTCGCGAATTTCCTGTGAATTTTCCGGTCCCCAAATACGGCAATTATGAGAAAAGATCTAATTTAATATTAAATTGTCTTCGCGACCCAATATTTCCTTGACGAATCGGCACCTTAATAGAATTCGTATAAAGCCTTAAATTTTTTTATAACTTGGTTTAATAGGTCTGTATATGAAGATCAAGTAAAGTGCCCTGCATGAGTTCGGCGACGAATTGAGATTCCCGATTAGTTTCGAGTACCCGACTGATCGAATATATTGATAGGGAGGCTCTGTCAATATTGAACCAAATTCATTAAAAAGGTCAATTGTATTCAGGAAATGACAATAATCCACACAATCCACAACATCAAAAATAAACTTGATGTTGGAACATGAAGTTGGAAAAAAGGCATGTGACGCACCTATGATACAGCTGGGGGATTGATACTGCGGTTATAAAGGGTGGGCCAAATACAAGTTTCTTTTTAAGAATGCAATAAAAAAACAAACATTCCCAGTAATTATGAAATGCAACATCGTTCAAGTGGCTCCCTCGGCTGGCTTGGCAGTAGGGCATTCTGTCACCCAAATTTTCCAAGACCTTATTGTTGGTTTCGGACTGTAGCTCATGGATTGCTTGGATGATATTGGCCTTAAGTGATTGAATCGTTCCCGGATTGTTGGCATAACATCGATCCTTCACGGTTCCCCAAAAAAAAAAAAAGTCCAAAGGGGTAAAATCGCAGTTCCGAGGCGGTCAATTGACATCACCAAGATCGATTGTGGCATGGGCTGTGTGGCATGGGGCATCCTGCGTGAACCAGAGGTCGTTCAAATCCATGTCTTCAATTTCAGTAAAAAAAAAGTCGGTTAACATGGCTCTGGAACGTCCACCGTTGACCGAAACCTTGTTCCCAGCCTCATTTTCGAAGAAAAATAGTCGAATGATGCCACCACTCCACAATCCGCACCAAATTGTCACTCTCTGTGGATGCATTGGCCTCTCCACGATATCGTGCGATTCCGAGCCATCTGGGGGCATCTGGGGCAATTTAGTTTGTTAACGTAGCCGCCGAGATGAAAATGCGCCTCGTCAGAAGAGACGATTTTTCACTCAAAGCGTTGTCCAGTTCAAGCTGCTCTAAAGCCCAAACTGCGAAGCGATAATGAAGGGGATGGTCGCACGCCTTCAATTGCTGAGTCAATTGGACCTTGTAAGCGAAAAATTCGAGATCTTTGTGCAGAATTTTCCTCAGGCGTAAAATATTGAGCTGTTGAAATCGATGGCGAGTGTATGTTCGTGAATTGAGTCTCACACTCTCGGCCACAGCAGCCACATATTCATCTGTGCGCACTGTACGACGACGAGGACCATGAGTGTTGTCCACTAGCATACCAGTCTCACGAACTTCGCATACAGCACCGCGGTGGGTGCTTCCTTTCAGCCAAAACTTCTTCTTAAAAAATGCACTGTTATGTCTACACAGCACTTATTTTGGAAATAAGTTTTCAATATTTCTCAACGTTGTTCAAGCATAAAGTGACTCATTCTGTTCCGCGGAGGTTCGTCACTGACTTTCGGTCACAATTTCGAGCATTAAACAGCTGTCAGTGTCAAAATAACCCACCGTGATACCGCGATAGTAAGACCTATCATCACTTATGCATCGGCTGTATGGTGGACAAAAGCTTATCAGAGAACTACAATAGTTGAATTCAACGCCTTCAGAGACTAGCATGTCTCGGAATTAGAGAGACATCGATCGGAATTACTTCAATGCACCACCGCCACTCGGACACAGACCATCCCACAACCCTTTCCTCAGCTGGATATGATTACCACAGTTTCGGACGTATTACTACACTTAAAAGATATTGATATTGATCCCAAACCGCACAGCTTGGGAAAGCGGCGATATCTTGCTAAAAGCCATAATCCTAAGGTGGTACACATATTGCTCCAAGATGGATTCCGGTTTTGGCGCTGGCATCTTTGGACCAAATCGGAAAATATCGAAGGCCCTGGAAACGAGTCCTAGCGGCTTTCAAGCCGAAAATTTAGGGACCGGCACAAGAGGTGTATAACCATCAATATACTCTCAGACAGTCAAGCAGGCCATAAACCGTTGGGCCCGTATAGCACGAACTCAAAATCCGTTAAGGAACACCACGATGCCCTAAAGGACTTAGCCAAAAGAAACAGAGTCAAATTCTAGTGGGTGCCAGGGAACAAAAGCAAAAAGGGCAACGAAATCGCCGACCAACTCGGTTCCAGCGAATGGTACATAGGTGTCTAACATTTCCGTGGAATCCCCAAGTCAATTTTCTCTTAGACAAGGGGGAAGAATCACAACACCTGCACTTGGAAACAGCGTTCAAGGACTCCGACAAGTGCAAAGATTAATACGGCCCCGAATAAACACTCTATTTATTTCCTTAAATATAATAGAGGCGATATCAGAAGACTGGTCAACTATCTTTGGGGACACTGTAGTCTGAATATCATCTTAACAAAATTAACCTCTCGTCTGAGACCGAGTGTCGACTCTGTCTAGAGGACGAAGAAACTGCAGAGCATATACTATGCGAGTGTGCTGCCTTCTGCCATCATGCCAAGAGAAATCATGACTACTGAGGGGATCAGCTCAGCTCCTACGAGAGACATTCTCAGTTTTATTAAGTTCGTAGACTGATTGCAGTGCTTATGCTATTTGTTAGCACTAGCCTTCTAATAAAAAAAAAATCTGTTGGCTCACCCTTTGTGTTAAAAAGAGAGTCGAATAAAGAAATTGTGTAAAATCTTCTGTTTGAAACAAAGTTTCGTTTGGCAAGTTGCTGAGAAAAACGTAGATGGCAAATGGCAGGAAATTTTTTCAAAAACTTTTGAGTGAGTAGTAAACCTAAGTTTTCCAACATACCTAAAATTTTGGTTATAACCTTGGCGAATTTACTCAGAGAAAAAAAAAACGTTTAAAAAGGGGGACAAGCTCTTCATAGAAAGCCGAGGGGATCTTAGTCACGATGCTCGCCCCAGCCTAGGGCGGATGCAAAAGTGGAACCAGTGAAGAAAATTGTTATGGAGAATCGTCGAATTACAATTAAATAAGTTGTTGTCTATATTGCTATATTGGTTGACACATGCTATGAATTCCGTTATTTTGGGCATTAAATGGCAGTTTGGTAAATGTTGACCAGAAAATCGGTAGCATCAGCATCGTTAACGAGCTGTTGAATGACGTAAATGACGATCCAGGTTTGCTGAAAAGGGTCCTCACTGGTGACGACACATGGGTCTATGGTTGTGCCCAATCATTTATCGCAGCGATCAGAAGAGCTAAGACTGAAAAAAACATGCCAAGTTTAGTCAAATATGAACAGTTACCTCACTGTTTTTTTTCGTTTACAATAGGCTCATCATGAGTTTTTTTTCAGTCAAGGAAATGTTCTCTTTCCTTGAAGTTATGTGCCATTTGTGTGAAACAATGCAAAGAAAACGCCCTGATTTGTAGGAAAAAAATTCATGGCTGTTGTATCAAGATACGCAATCATCGTTGTTTGTGCCTAGTTTATCGGCCAAAAACAATGCCGCAATCGTGCTTCAGCCATCTATTCATCGTACTAGGCCTTTTGCTACTTTTTTCTCCCCAAAACTGAAAAGACGGAGATTTGCCATAATTGAGGAGATAAACACCACATCGCTAGAAGAGCTCAAGGCTATACAAAGAAGGGCATATCAGAAATCTTTGAGGATTATAAAAGGTGTATTATATCTGAGGGAGATTGCTTTGATGTGGCAAAACAGATATTGATGAATAAATAAATATTTTTCGGGAAATATAAAAAGTCACCTTATTTTTTGAGCAAACACATCGAAAATACGAATCATACAACAAGAAGTATCATTTTAAATATTCATTAATCGTGATAATATTCTTAACTTGGCTATAGAGTAAGCTGTGAGCTTTGTTATAAAATATAATATTTATCAAGTGTCTGCTTAAGCTGTGCCTCACGAGAGTCATTCTCATCTTTTCTCAATATTGGGTATGTATATTACACCAATAACAGCTCTGATATTCTCTTTTAATGCGTGGTTAATGAAGCATTGACGCAGACCTTATCTAATGGGGTAAAATTGCGGTAATAACAAATCCGATTATGTTTGTATGGAACATGCTCTTGTCTATTCTGTGGCTCGACCATAAGCCCACCGGAAATTAAATAGCAAAGAAAAACCGTCTCAAAGCTCAACGTACAACGCGTACATGTATGCATGAAGCAATTAGTAATTTTCAATTCTTGAAATTGAGCCTTTTCAAATGTCATTGTGACATTTAATATCCGCTGTTGCAACCCACTATCGTGCGCCAGGAGGAAGGCTCTATTCATCGGTCACTGTCTCCTGCTGCTATCAACACTCGACAATTTCCAACTTATCAGTTTGCAATTATTCCTGTCCATACCATCCCTTGTCGCCGTTGGATGCCACCGATCTGACAATTCTTTTTTTGACATTTCCAAGCTGACAGCTCAAACAACAGCAAAAGAAATGTGATAACAGATGGAAAACAAGTAAACTTCAATAGGGACATTACTTCACTCTCATTCGCATGCACATACTCCGGGGTATAGGCAGCCATGAGTGGAGTTTGCTGTGTGGGAATCCTCGTTAAGTCTCACGCTTTTCAGAATTGTGACAAAAGGACACAACCACGAGAGGAAGACAACTGATGGTGAGGTGGGCAGCATCTACCCAAGTAGAGGAAATCCTTTAGCATATGAAGTATGTGTGAGGCTGAGTGGAATGTCCTTGTTTTCGTGTTATGTTTAATCAATTTTTAAACATCGCAAATGACGAACGGTTATCCTAGGAGACATAACGCGACAGGAACTTCTGACTGACCTACTCCGTTATGAAAAGACTCCAACACTGAAATGAAAAGCCATTGTTTTAGCGAACGAGGAATTTTCTCATCTAACGAACCATATACGTAATTGAGTGAGACTTGTGTGAACGTCTGACAACATATTTTATCAAGTTTGCGAAGCATACGAGTACATAGAGTGCACAGTCAGCGACCAAGAATATATCCATTGACGGTGACAACTACCATAACATGGTACTTACTGGTACCACATACCTCAAACCTCGTCGTATCCTTGTCACTGAACGACTGTAATTACTTGAGAGCTAACCGAGCGCGAAAAGAAACTATTGTCCTGCGGAACATATGGACGAATGTACATATATATAACTGTTGGTGGAGCAGCATGTGTGCTCCAATTATTCGACGACGAGCACTAATGATTTGGCTGGATGGGGTGCCAGCATGCCAACAGTGTGTGGAATCGACAAAAGGACCATTTGTTTGCTCGACACATTTTCTGCGTATGAAGTCCTTGAGTTTTTGATGGTTCAACATCCGCTCGTCATGCAATGTACAGGGGATTCCCACTGTAATCAGCTCAGTTTCCTGATAAGTCCCCACAGATGAAGCCGGGTAAGGTGTCCTTCTTCTGCGTCTATTTCATTTGACATTCAAAGGTCCCTAGAGATACTTAGTAAGCGATTCATTGTGAAACTCTGAGGATTTACAGTCATGTGACGAACTGAATGATTATTATTTGAAATGGTAAGTTGATTAATGCGGAGCTGGGCGTGTACTATGTCAGCTGTGAATAAAATGTTAATGAAGAGCTTCCGGCTGACAGCAAGACCGTACATAGTAAAGAGAAATTCATCAAGAGGCATTTTAAATCAGTGTGGAGAACGTAGCGTATGTCAGACAAGGACCTACATATGTACTGCGTTGTGTTGTATTGATTTAAGTCGTTTTAATTCCTTCTAGGTACAATTGAGTTTATGGGTGCGAGTGCTGTGTGGAAGCTGCAATTACGGTGAATGCTTGCTAAACACTAAGTGGCTTTATAGAGCGCTTATTAGAATCGTTTAGTTACGGTGAGTTCGTTAGCTCTGCTTGCCTTAGTGTCGCTCCTTCACAAGGACTCGACAAATGCGTGTTCAGTGAGTGGAATATGAGTATAGCGTGCTGGTTCGTTTGCCTGTAAATGGGGTCAATCAATAGTTTGGCTATTTCTTGACTGTTGTGGTTTTGCCTTTAAGTCAGTATCTAAATTATTCCGTGAATTTCCCATCTAGATAGTGAGAAGTATGGAGCTCTTGCCATTTTTGATTGTGGTCGGTATTTTCGACGGGACTTTTCTATAGGGCTTGGGTCAATATCGCACTACATAAACAAAAGGAATTCTTGTAAAACAAACTGGCTGTGCGAGCACCCAATAAATAGTCTTGGAATGAGGCCAATGAGTAAAGAACTTTGCCTCTCATTAAAGCGACTTGCGAATATTACGAAATACTAAATATTTGGGGAAAATGAACTGAAATATCGTACAAAAAAATGTCGGACCTAATAGGGTCTCCGCGTTGTGGGCAGAGTAGAACTAAGGACGCTCGGCTTCCATCGCAGTGTATATTTTCAGGATTTTCCATCTTTTTGTGACACTTTAATTGTAATTATTACAACGTCGATGTCGATAACACAATTGGATTAAGATTTGTCAGAATTTTTGATGTCTCCGCAAAAGAAAAGCACCAACAAAAAAGCAATGGGTTTTAAACAACAATAGATAGCAAGTTGAGTTCGATTAACTAATGTTTAAAAAAAAGGAAAATTTACAGAATTGCATATTTGAATTTGTGTTTAGAAAAAAGTTCCTTTAAGTGTTTTTCCTAGTTTTTATTGAGCTGAGTGAGCCGAAGGCGAGCGAAGCTCTTATACCCGGGACCGCCGTTTCTTCCTACAAATACTCCTCCGGAACCATTCAACTGATTTTGACTAAACTTACCAAGGTGATCATGTGGACATCGCTGAGTGTCCGTACGTTTTGTTTTTTCAAATCCGACTTATTATTGAGGAATAATCACCGAAAACCCGATTTTCCTATGTGGATCAGACTCACCATCGGGAAATAGTCACCGAAAAACTAATTCTCAATTGATGTCTATGGGAAAAATGTCACGCGCAAAATCGAATTTCCTGGAGGGAAAAAGATTCTACGGATTGTCTAAAAACGGCAAAGCCCTTGCCGGTTTACGCTGCGCACCTCTCGCTTCGAACTCAATTTTTTCAGAACTTTCGGACATTTTTCGTCTTTTTATTTTCCAAAAATAGTCATAAATATTTAGGCAACTTTTTCATATAAGGTAATTAGAAATTGATGTTATAACAACTGAGATATTAACGAAAATCGTTCTGATAGACTTACTATAGAAATAAATACATAGGAAAAAATAACACTTGAGCTAAAAAGAGGTAAATAAGACATTGTGTTATAAGCGAATATATTTTTACTTATAAATTGCTTAGATCATGCCAAGGTTGCGTCAAAGAACTAACATTGGGAGACGAAACAGTGAATGCCAGACGACACGACAACGAATCGTCCTCCAATCAATCTAATGGCAACAGTGAGGACACACGAATTGTACAAGAATTCCAACGAAATCTGGATAACAAGTCGTACTACATGTGCTCAAATTGCTACCGTTTAGACTACACGAATACAACTGACAACTACATCTGCAATGCTTGTGTTAAGAATCCAACTAAATTCACACCTGTAAATAACATGTACCCTGGCGACGTTCCATCAGAACTCAAAGAACTGACCATGGTTGAGCAATTGTTATAGCTAGAGTACATCCCGTAATGAGAATACATCAAGTTCGCACATATGGTTCAAATGGACAGTATCATTACTCTGGAAACGTAATCAATGTAGCTCAAGATATACATACTTCCACCCGCAACTTCACTTCCTGTTGCACCAGATAACTTAGGTATAGTGATCGTCAGACGTGCTGGTATGGATGGTTTTACTGATTTCAGAGTTAGAAAACATATTGTTCTCAATGCATTGATATGTCTTCAACGAATCAATCCTTTTTATGCTGATGTAGTAATTGACCAAGATCGAATTTCAAGTTTACCTGATGATGGCAATATTGCGAATGATTTACCGTTTATTGAAGATGGAGAAATTCTAGAAAATGAACCTGAAGTTGTAACTATAGAAGAGAATGTTGTCACGTTTGCTCCAAGACCAGGTCAGGAAGCAGCAGTTCAAGCTACGTTAAATTGGCCTACAGCAAACAGTGATCCCATTAACGAATTCCGTCAGAGTGGTTACATTATGCAAGCTTTTCCTCACCTTTTCCCCACTGGTAAATGCGATTTTCTTGACTTCAGTCGTGGTTTCAAAGTAACTTTTCGAGAGTGGTGTGAACATCTCATGAGATTCCGTGACCAACGATTTGCACAAGACCCTCGATTCCGGTTTTTTTGCCTAAATACTATGCAACGCCACGACGCTTGTAGACAGAGCGGTGTACTAGCCAAGACGAGTGACCTTCAAAACGTTCAAAATATCCAACAACTTGCTCAGAAAGTTCAACAACAGCCAACTCTCATTAAACGTATTCTGTCTTGGGGTGCAAAGATCCGAGGCACTTCAGCTTACTGGTACCAGTAAGCACAGCATTGTGAGCTTCTTGCTATGGTTAACCAGCTTGGTATCCCGACTCTATTTCTAACACTAAGCGCAGCTGATCTCTGGTGGCCATGTCTAATTCGTCACTATGGGATATCTGACGAACAACGCGACACTTTGAGTGAACATGAATTAGGATGATTGATGCAGAAAAAGTTGAACGAAAACCCAAAACCCCCCGAATTTAAACAGTGAGACAAAAGGGTTCGCTCAGCTCAATTTTTTCAAAGCAGCCTGCATTGAATTCCTAGTATTTGCTATGCTTTTGAAATCTTGCAGAAATGTATTGAGGACTTCTGGTACACTGGACTGTCCTTTCCCGTAGATGTTGTAAAATCGCATTTCTTGAAGCATACTATTTGTCCGATTTTTAGGGTTGATCTCCTGTTGAATTGGCATGATAAACCGATTGTCATCATACGAGTAGTATCTCAGGATAAAGATCATCTTAAAAATATCTTCCACTGAAAGAACTTTAAACCGTTCTTTTCAGGAACATTTTTCCGATTATCTACACTAATTTCTTTCAGTGTCGTGTTTTGTAATTTCTTAAGTTTTTGTATTTGTGTGGCAGATGCATTTCCCCATGTAAGCATTCCATGCCACTAGGGCATAGTATACTTGTCTTAACACGAACCATGTAGCCTGGAACCTTAGATGGAAAAGTCCGTATAAAGCTTATTTAAGGCTCACAGAAAATTACTGTCAATGGCGACTCCGGACAGCTAATTGAGCTACTGCAAGAATCATTTCAAAAATATATTTGTTTTGAGTAACCTTGAACTGCAGACTTCTTACAATTAGATCATAGCGCCATTTCACTGCTTTATTGAATTACTCCAGCATTATTGGTGTGGCCGGCTCTTATTCCGTCGAAACCTGGCGACTTGCTATAACTTGTATGTGTCGATGTAACAGCGTTGCACTGATGAATTACGTTTTTATCTGAGTGCCAAAATTCTATGCAAATGCACTAGCGAGGTTATTCAGGCACATTTTACCAGAGAAATTCTTTGTAATTATTTCGTCAAGTCCAGACTTTTACCTTCTCAGGATCTGATTTGGTTGAACTTAGTTATGTAGAATATAAACTTTTGGGCTGTTATTTCTTTGTTCAATTTGTATTTTAAAGTCTTATACTCCAGTTCATATAGGTATGTTTTGTTCAATCTGTTAATTTTCCACCTCCAGTAGAGCTCATTCCTGTTTTTTGCATTTGGCGACTAATCAGTAGACATCTATGGGTTATCCTTTCTTCTTATTTTTATTTGCTTGGTATATGTTGATTTTTTATAAATGTACATATGTATGTCATTTTATTATGAAGTTTCTGATAAAGTGAAACAGCATCACGTTCATTACCTAATGACTTCAATACAATTTGTTTGTGCAATTAATTATCAATCTTTTAAGTTAGATATACAAAGGCCAGCTGATTGTGTTTTCTTTAACAGCAGATTTAAGCCTAGATGGGAAGTATATTATTGGGTGAATTAATTTGGTTATGTATAGCATTGGTCAATTGTTGATTTTGATCAACGATTTGTTCGGTTCAACTCTTGTATGCTCCGTTATCACATTAGTCAATCCTAGTGACGCCAGCATCTCAAGATATTCTTTTTTTTTTATTATTCAGTGGTTTAACATTGTTTTCAAGCTCTTCTATAAACGCTTTACGGCTGTAACCTGGTGGTCTATACATGCTTATTACACAGTTGTATTTATTATTTTGTTTAATTTTGATTTGGATATTTTTCGTATATATACAGATATTATTCGTATATATTGTAAGTCTTTACGTATTAACATGAGAATTCCACCTCCTTTACGTTTATCTCGATTCACAAACTCTGCTTGGAAACTATCTATACTGTAATAACCTTTTTCTTCTTCATCTATATTGGTTTCAACTAATACTACTCTTCTTAACGTATTGATGATGCGGGTAACTTTAAGACATATATCACTCCAATTCTTTCGCAAAGATCTTGTATTAAAAATTAGACAACATTTATTTTCTTTAAATTCAGTTTTGCAGGATTCAAATCTAAAAAAAGATAATTTTCGATGACTTTTCAGCACATATTGGCCATGACTTGACGAATGTTAGTTTTCAAAGCGTCAAGAGTTAGTGAATTTTCTGCATAAATAACATCTTTTAATCCACAAAAAAAATTCAACGACATTTATCCACCGATCTTGATGCTAAGTAGCAAAAGGCGAAATAACTCGCCCAGAATTTTTTTCGTACTATAGAGGCAACACGGGTCACGTATGACATATTTCATCTTCTAGCCGCAATCACATGTTGTCCACGTCCATATATTCTATTTGAGGCCAAAACAAAGTCACTTAATTGTTCACTATTAGAATAAGAATTGACGGTGACGTTTACTGCTTCCTCATTTTCAAAGAAGTATGGACCAATGAGATCAACAGACCAAATTGAAGACGATACAACTTTTGTCAACTCAATGGTTTTTCTACAACTGAATGTACCACTCATATGCGACAGTTTTGTACTCACTGAGTAAATATCTATCTTCTTCTTCTTTTCCTTTTTATCCCGGCGTCGTTATGGTCAGAAGTGTAGGACCATAACCTTCCCACTTAACTGCATTCCTACTGGTCCGCTTGTGGGGTCTGCCGGTTTGACCTCAGAAAGTAGCGGCAGGCTTCCCGGTTTGGGATTACTTCATCGCTGAGGCCAATCAAATGCTGGTGTTTTTGCATTTGTTTGCACCAATTGTTTTTCGGCCTGCCTTTTTTGCGTGTTGAAATTGGAATGTTGATTGATAACGCCTTTTGGACGGGGTTCAAAGGATCTCTCCTTTGAACATGGCAATACCAACTGAGTCGGTCGCGCTCTATATTTCTTGTGATGGTTTCTTTTACGTGGAGGCTTCCTCGGATCTTTGAACTTCTAATTCTGTCACGCTTTGTTACTCCCGCTGTCATGCGAAGCATCTTCATCTCAGTTGCCGTTAATTTGCTCTCATTCTTTTTGTGCATTGTCCAGCATTGTGAACCGTATGTGAGCGCCGGACGTACAACTGAAGTGTAGAGCCTTCCTTTCAGCTTAGGGGGCATTTTTCGATCACAGAAGATGGCGGAGTTTTCCCGTCACTTCATCCACCCTACGCTTACGCGATGTTTGATGTCGTCATCACAAGTTGCTTCTCTATTAATCATAGATCCCAGATATTTAAACTTTTCACACTTGGGAAGCACTCTTCCATTCAAGTAAATGTCTGGAATAGGCTGATGAGGGTCAGAGAACGGGCAGCACAGATACTCTGTCTTCTTTGAACTAATACGATACCCGTGTCCCTCAAAAATGTCCACCCACACATCAAGTGCTCGTTGTAGGGACGCCTGATCATTACTTATAATGGTCCTATCGTCAGCAAAGAATGTACATGATCTGATAATCAACCTAAAAATTCAGGTGCAATTAAGCCAATTAAGAGACGTTTTTAAGTTAAATTATTTTTTTCAGCTTTATTTTGGGCCATAATCCCAAACTCAAATCAGATTTATTTTAAAAATCCAATGCGGCAAACAGTGGTCTAGTTTTAGTAGACCAGGTGAGTTTTTAGCGCTGTTGGCCCGTAGAAGATTAACCTGTAGTTATTGCCACACCATAGTCCCGTACTACTTCGAATTATTAGGGTTTAGCAATGCTTCCACGCCTTGATGAAAAAAGAAATTTCCTAGAATAGTCCTTGTACCATAACATTAAGACAAAGAAGACGGGGCACAGGGTAAGTTTTTAAGTAGTTTCTTGTAGAAATGTGGACATCAATCTCATGGATTTCATCGATTAATTGCCCCAACGCAGGTTCAAGAACTTTATATTGGTTATTGGAATAATGCTTTTTTCCTTATTACCACATTTTTAATACCTTACATAGTGCACCATCCATTTGAACAGCCCATGAACATTTACTACACCCTGAACTTTCTCACCAAACCCTCGCTTTTACGCTTTTATGCCTGACTTCGCAATGTAAATGGGTATCCAATATGAGATGTCGTTTTAAATATCCCACCATTGCCATCGTCTATTATTGCGTTGGTTTTGACAAGTTAAACTTTGGAAGTTTATTTATATCTGTACAACGTGCTTAAAATTAACTACAAAATTTTGGACTGATTTTAACAGTCATCAAGGGTTATCTCGAACATCCATTATTCATCAGGTAAAATCAGTTGAAAATACAGCCGCGAAAATACAGGAACTGGGCTTATTCGCAATCAGTTGGCACCGCAACTCTGCATTCCCTGCCCCTCCAGCCTCACGTTTACTTCTTTAGGTAAATCTCGCATGAGTTTTCTGGCCTCCGTATATGACAATTTTGTTTATTTATGTAGCCATCCATCCAAAAATGTGATTCAACTGAAGATCAAATTTGACGACAATCCAACATTCTTTCAACGAAATGGCGATGTCGTCGATGATTTGGTAACTACCTTTGTGGGCTGGGGCATGATCGCCGAGTCCAGATCAGTCACATACATTTATTTTGTGACACTCGCAGTCACACCAACTATGTCAGCTTAATGATTACTCTACTCTATCTCTCTGGGCTGTAGTCCGTTCTGTTCGTAGTCGCGTTAAAATGACACTGACTGATAGCAAGTTAAAAACCGAATCGAAGTATTAACCTACGTGCTATCAATACCTGCTGTCTGTTTCACTCACTTACCGCATTACCCACCCCTTGCAGTGTGAACATAACTTACTTTCCCCGGCAGTGTAACGCCATCCAAAGGTTCGGCTTATACTGAATTTCTCGAAACGATTCCTCGCGAACCCCACTTTCGACAAATACAACAAACATTTTCTCACCTTAATTTGATTGTATTTTCCTTTATTTATTGTTACAGAGAATTCATTCCATATTCTCTTTGACTTCAACTGTACGTTCCGTGGTCCACGAGTGTTGGTCCACCCTACTGCCCTGTCCTTTTATAGATGTTAGTTGACGACGATGTGCGGGATTATCAACGGTTGTGATAGCTATAACTGTAAGTTTTTTCGTCTTTGCCCTATGGTTTTAGATCGTATGCCAGATAAACGTAAACGTTTGTTTTAAATTTCTTTTATTTTTCAGGATAAGTCGGGTGTACCTTACTCTTGCAATGTTCAGGTATGCCAAATACCATAAGTATTTGTGTTAAGTACATTTTTTTCCTTTTCTTGAAATGAATGAAAACGAAAAGGAGGTACAAATTTTCTTCACAGTCCAAAGGCTTCAATTGTTATGTAATTTGAATTTTATAGGCGTGTAATTGCAGATCAACAAATTTGGTCTCTGACTAAGAAAGAGGAAAATAGATTTTGGGGCTTTGATAACATAACTTTAACGAGAATCTGTGGTGTAAAATAGGACAAAGGAACAGACGAATGGAGAAAACTTCACAATCAAGAAATCGAGGAATTTTATTAAAGTTCAAACACTCGAGTAATAAAATCATGAAGATTAACATGAACAGGACACTTATAAGTTATAACAAACGTTGTTATCGATCATGCATATTTCGACGTATGTGGGGTGAAGTACATTTCGAAAGATCGAAAAGGTGGCTGGGGAAGACGGAATACTAAATTAGTGATTTCATTTGTAAAGTACAGGGTCAATATATTCATGTTTCGGATTTAACAAGCTTGTTTAATTCACACCCGACTGAGCTATCATCTGAGACTGTGTATGTTCAGCTTAAGGCTTACCATTTCACAATATACTTAGATCACATGACAATCACTGGACATTTTGGAATTGTGGTCATTTTGTAGTAGATATTTATATTTTGCCTATTATGTATTAATACAGGATTTCCCTTGATTCATCAATACTGTTTAAGGGGATTTTTGGGTATATTCGTTCTACAGTAAGGACCTATCTCCAATTTTGATATCATTTATTGGGGATTTAAGAAAAGGCTTTCATTGACCCTGACCCATATTAACGATAATTGCGCTGTTAGTATTCTGTTAGTATGGGGAGCGCCGTGGCGCAGTGGGTAGTGTGTCGGCCGCTGGCGCAAGATGAGCGAGTTCGGATCCCGATAACACCAACGCCATCGAAAGATTATTTCGCGGCGTCCCTCCTCGGTGGGGTACTGGCAAAACCCCCCGTTGTATACTTGCCATGAAAAAGCTTCTCGGCTCTCGCCGTTCGGAATCGGCATTAAGCTTTAGGTTCCGTTCACTTATGTGAAAAAACAAATCGCACACAACATAGGTGAGTAAAAAGAAGCTTGGCTCTGGCTCAACATGAGCTCCAACGCCATCTAAGGTGTCTGTCTGGCAGTACAATGGACCAGTATTTGTGTCTGAGTGCTCCAACAGATAGCAGAAGCCTCCAAAAAAAAAAAAAAAAAAAAAAAAAAATTCTGTTAGTATTAATGATAGAAACTTCGCTTAGGACTTTGTTTTTAGAGGAAAACGCCTTTGTAATTGCGTTTAAAGAAATTTCATATCTCACTGTTAAGATCTATCTTTCTAGCCTTTTCCATTTTTCCTGCCCTTACTAATTTTTAAGGATCCCAACGTGCAGAAATCCACTAGCCCTGATACTTCCCCCAATACTTCTGAAGAGTTATTCTTCTACGCTGGCAAAACCACTGCGTAAGCTTTTACATCTTTCCTACTCTTCTGGTCTCTGTCCGAGTAGATGGAAAACCGTTGAAAATAAAAAAGAAAACAAAGGACAGCGACCTTCGGATCTGTACATGGAATGTTAGGTCCCTAAACAGACCACATTCAGCCGAACAACTTGTGGACGCGATGCGGTGGGATGGACCGAACAAAAAATGGATGAAAAACTGTGACATCTACTGCGGCGATTGCTATAAGGAGAAGGGACAACAACTGTTCGGGTGCGAATTTGTTGTTCGAGACAGACTAAGGCAAAAAGTCTTAAGCTTTCGGCATGTAATCGAACGCGTCATTACGATCCGCATCAAGGCTAAATTCACTAACATCAGCCTGATCTGCGCACACGCCCGCACGGAAGACAAGAATGACTATGTCAAAAATGAGCTCCTAGACAGAACATACATATGCGCCATGCTCCAGCTATGACATCAAAATTGTACTAGGAGACTTTTATGCAAAACTGGGTAAAGAAAACATCTATGAGCCTGCACGTCACCACATCCGATAATAGCATCACGCTTATCGATCTTGCAACAGGGTGAAACCGCCTTTTAGCCGGTACCCATTTCTCACACCTTAAAATACACAAAGGCACCTGGCGGTCGCCAGATCAAACAACCACCAACCAAATTGATCAGATCGAAATCGACGTCAGACACTCCTCCACTATTCTTGCTGTTCGAAAATTCCGAAGTGCTAACATCGACTCGGACCACTATTTTTTGTAGCCAAGATGCGCCTACGAATATCAAGGATTCAGTGGAGTAGAGCCGGAACACAAAAATATGACGTCGAAAAGCTACTATCGCCAGAAACTGCCCGTGCTTTTGCCGAACGCGTTTCACTTAAGCGCTACTATTCACTCCCATCCCCCACTCAGTCTATTGAGCAAGAATGGAACCTTTGTAAGCAGGTCCTGAAAAGCACTTCTGTTCTGGGCCACAAGGTAACACTACGGAGGAACAGCTTTTTCGATGATTAACGAAGCAGGATGCATACAAAGCCTCGCTGCATAGAAAGACGAGAGCTGCTCGTGAGTTATAAGAGCTAAAAAGAAGGGATGAGCATATGCTCTCAGGTGGAAAAAGAAAGAGCACGAGAATCGCGCCATCGAAGATCTGAAGTGGTGCTACCGCAAGCATGACGTTCGAAAGTTTTATCAAAAAATAAAACGAACATGCCAACGTTATAAAGCCAGAACAGAAGCCTGCAGAGACGAAAATGGACATCTTGTAGTAGAATCACAGTCGGTGCTGAGCAAATAGGACAACCACTTCTGCAGACTGTATAACGGCGGTTTAACGGTTAATGACGAAGATCGCAGCGAATTCCGTCCCCCTGACCTAGACGAAGTTAAGATGGCCATGTCTAAACAGAAGTCTAACAAGGCTGCTGGCGCAGACGAACTGTATAGCGCAAATGCATGGACCCTATCGTGGATGAATAGGCGCTTGGCCGTTTTGAGAGAAAGATGCTGCGTTTGATCTTTGGTCCTATCAATGCCGACGGGAGATGGAGGAGAAGATTCAGCCACGAACTGTACGGGTTGTACATAAGATGGCGAGGCCATGTAGAGCGAATGGACATCTCAGTTCCAGCCCGTAGAGTTTCTGAATACAAACCCGAGGGACGACGGAGTAGAGGGCTGCCCCACCTAAGGTGACGCACACAGCTGGAGAAGAACCTCAACCTACTGAGAGTGCGGTACTTGAGGGAGCTAGCAAAAGATCGCGCTAGATGTAAAGGCATGTTGGTTGAGGCCCAGGCTCAGCCCGAGCTGTAGCGCCCGCTAAGAAGAATAAGAAACGCTGGTATTCCCCAGAGCTCTGTTCTGTCACCGACAATCTTCCCCATTTATATAAATGATCTCTTAATTGCTAATTCTAATCAAATACTCTCCTTCGCAGATGACAGTACTCTAAGCGTTTTATATTCGTTCCAAGACTCACGTCCCTGCTCTTCTGCCATAGAACTGGAACGGCAGCGTATGTTAAGCACATTGAATTCCGACCTTGACAGCATAATTAAATAGGGCATAAACAACAGAGTGAGATTTAATCCATCAAAAACACAATGCTGTCTACTGTCACTCAAGCTAAGAATCAATAATCGGCTATTATCCTTGAATAGCACTTGTGTCGATGAAACCGAAAAACTCTCCGTCCTTAGTGTGTGTTGTAATAAAACTCTTAGTTGGAATGGCCACATATTCGAGGTTGCCAAGAATACTGCGAAGTGTCTAAGTTTCCTCAAACCATGTAAGAATCGGATCTGGCTTCAATTTACAAAGCCTACCCAAGCTTAAGTGTAACTCTCATGTCGGGTCTGGTGCTTTCAAGACCTCTCCGCACCAGCTAGATAGAATACAAAAGCGAGCGGTAAAACTCATAGGAGACAACAATATCGACTCACTTAAACTGTTTTATCGTTATTTTAATAAACAATGCTTAAGTGAGCTAGCCAACCGCAATACACGTCTCGCCTGGAATGTTCATCAGTTCACCCTCAAGCCCGTCTTCGGACGCACAGTTCAATTTAGAGATTCGTTTTTTAGCCGAACCACACGTATGTGAAATGCTCACATTTAAGACCAATGTATACCGGCACCTCCTTTCCCTCTCTCCCTCTATATCTTCGGCTCGTGCTGTGTCTTGACTTCTTGACACTTAAGGGCAGTCATAATTGCACAACTTTTGTAGTGTGAAGACGTTCTTATACTAATAGAAGGCTTGATTTGTTTCAAATTAAATTTGAAAAGCGCAACTCCCGTAAAGGACGACTTCTTAGCTTAAAAGTCGAAAGTCTTCGCACACAAAATGCCGTCGATGAAAATTTACAAATGTAATAACGAGACTGGTATTCTTACTGGCATTATGCATCTTTCGATGAATTATTTCAAATCCAACATTCTTCAAGTACCAAGTGTAAGGAGTATAACACACTACTTGCTACCCAAAATCATTTCAATGATTTGACTGCTGTCGAGATTTGACACTGCTGAAGCCATGTAACAAAATGAAATAGACAAACGCTTCTCATACGACATATCCAATTTTCGAATCTCTTTTCTCCATTTACATGTCCCGAATTGAGAACACTTTATAGTCACTTCCACCTATTCACATCCTAGCCTTCTTCGTCACTAACCGGACTATGATACGATCAGCTTGTGACACTCCGAGAAAACAATATTGTTTGAGTGTGAGTTACAGTCACTTTGTCATTTAGCCGAAGCTCTTCCTGCTGAAACTCGACACCAGAGGTGGTATGCATTATCTGCATCAACAAAACTGTTACCATCCACACCAGCATCATCGCAGACATCATCATTATCATCACATAAGAACGGAACATCACAAACACATATCGTCAGAATGCATATCCCAGTCTCCCTGCTGACCTATGGGTTCTGCGAGCATGGTATTAACATCGTCCTTGTCGCTGGCATCCTATTTTTTTGTCTTCCTAGCATACGCCCCACAGCCACTTTTCCATTTGGCTACTTAGATTTGCTTTGTGTGTCACTTCATTACGATTTGTTGGCCAAAAGAATTATAAAACTCTCGGTTTTCGCTTGTAGAACAGAATGACATTGGGGCCTGGAAGCATAGCTCGATGGTTAACAAATGCGGGGATTGTTCGAAGTATGAGGATTTGGTGGCCGGCTACGCCAAAGTCGTATTTAAAATGGTTGGTGGTTAGACATATGGGACGTGTCGGTGCCTCCATTAGACGCTGGTAGGGCTTTGGCCCTGTACGTGATTCGGAAAGGGAATTTCGAACTGACGCTTTTGCTGTTGAATTGACCTCGAGCATTTGGGAGTGGAAAGTGTGGTTGTAAGTGAGAGGGTTGGTGCGCGTACCTTTTTTTGGGATTAAAAGCAATTTCGATACGTCAGTGTCTGTAGGAGGCGATAAGCCCGGAGGTTATGTTGTGGAAAATTGTTTTTTTTTTTTTTTTTTTTGGGCCAATTGAAAGTTGTTTGCTTTGACTTTCCCTCTGTTCACCAATGATGGCTGGAGGCGTCCCCTCTGACGATAGAAGCTTTTCAATTTTATCACTTAAGTGATGTTATTTAATTAAAGTTTGAAACGAAACCAAAATTGCCATCATGACCGTTATATGCATCATAGCATTTAAAAGTAAAGTGGATCCCCACTCATCTTTTGCTTTTTAAATCATTATGGCCCGGATGCACTTAACCCAGTTTACTACGACCTCGAACTCATCATCAATTGTTCGTAGCATTTGCTCTGTCCGATGCATTTTGCTGGGATCAAGGATGCAGAATTCTATTATCACACCAACGCTACTTGTTACAAAGGCTAGCTGCGGTAAATCACTTCCAGTCTCCTGTGGAACGGGTGATGCGACTATTACTAATTCAAATTCTCATTAAATGCTTCAATAGGCTGATTGATTGGCTCCACGACCGATTTGCCATTGAATATGTTTTCATTTTAATTGGAATATATACAGAAATTCATTTCGTGATTATGCAGATTATGCAAGTGGGAAATTTCAATTCTACAGTTTTTTGATTTGCATTCACTGCTCTTTGGTAAACTTATGCAATGATTAAATGATTATTCATTGTTTCCGGGGTGTATATGAATAGTTGAGTGTTTTTCGGATGGTGACTGGTTTGGTATCATTGATTGGAAAAGGGCTTACAAAATAACTACCAGTTAATCTGTTCATATAACTATAAATTACTAAGTAGCTACAAAGCAGTGGTAGTACTAAAAGTCTTTAACAGGGAAAGTATTATAGTAATAAGAATACCTAACTTAGAGGATTTGAGCTTTAGGGAGAACCATTGTTATGTGTAGGAAAAAGTCGACTGGGCTTTTAATAGCTTCCCATTGAATTGAATTTTTCCTTCACTTTTAATACATTCCGCAAACAGGCTAAAGGCGATTTTGGTTAAAATAGTTCGAACCAGCCTCATGACCAATTATGAGGCCACTTAAATTGAGAATGGTTAGGTTAATATGTACTCGTATAAATTATTAATCATCGGTTGCCCTGGCGACCTGGCATGAAGGCACGCCAATGTGCATGTTCCGGTTGTCGTTATTTTTAAGTTAAGTTAAGAGTGTAAAGTCAGTTGTTATAAAGACGTTGCGAAATAAAGTTGTTTTTATTTACTTCGTGTAAAAATAAAAATAAATAAAAAAAGAATAGCAATAAATATATCAAAAGCAAAAATAAATGTATCAAAAGCAATATATATATAAAAGGTTATTTCTTGATTGAGAAAGTTGACCCAGTAATTAAAAACAAATCTGAGTTTCTCTGTAAACAAAGATTATTTTGTTTATTATTTATAAATTTTTACTGAACATAATTTTACAATAAAATATCACCTGTAAACAAACAAACGACATTTAATGGAAAAAATTATGGTATCGATTCCTAATGGTACAAATGGGTTTTCGCAATTCTTTGTTTGACAATCAATTACTAGGTAGGTTCTGTCATTCAAAGTGTGGTCCATAACCATAACCTTTCATTCAGTCCATTAGAGAAAGGGCAGTTTACGGCTGTGAAAACAAGTTTTATATTTTGATCGTGCAAACATTTTTGAATTCCTTAGAATTTATCCCTGGATATTAATCTGTCAGGATGACCCCGATTTTGTTGTCTTTTTGTACGTTTTTGACGAGTTAAATAAAGTCACTTGCAATTTGTGATTTTGACGTCAGAATGTAAGCTTTCCTCGTAAAGTGATCTGTTAGCAGGTGAAGGTATTTTTTTGTGGATTCGAATTCTCGTCCTTTTCTTAGTAGGTTATGGAGTGGATCTAGTTAACTTCCCAGTGGGAAGTTTTTGTAATGGGGCCGATTTTGTGAATCCCAAATTTTGACATATCTCCACGTTTCAAGGTCACCAGAATCCAAATCCAACGTTTTTATAGAGATGGCTGTGTGTGTTTTTTTCGTCTCGGATTATCTTGAGAACCAAAGATGGTATTAACATGGGACTAGATACATTAGACGCGTAATTACATAACATAGAACTGAATGAATTTTTAGCGAAATCGGTCCATCCGTTTTTTTTTTTTAAACGAGAAAACCAAGAAAAAAGGCAAGCAGGCTGAATTTTAAAATGAATGAAGTGCACAATTTATTCATGCAGATTTTAGATACCTTCATATTCACATTGTTATGATTGAGTATTTTAGCAAAAATGCAATCGGAGTTGTGAAAAATGTCACTAAAGAAAGTTATAAAAAAAGAACACTTTTTTTCTACCACAACTCGAAACTTATATCAGGTTTGGAAGCATAGCATCGGTAAGACTATAGCAATTAATAATATAATATTGCTATTAATAATTAAATATTATTAATAACAATTGAATATGGTTAATAACAATTGAATGTGGTTAATAATAATTGAATATTGTTAATATCAATTGATTATGGTTAATAACAATTGAATATTCTTAATAACAATTGAATATTGTTAATAACAATTAAATTTTGTGAATAACAATCGAATGTTGTGAATAATAAATGAATACAGTTGAAAAAAATGTAATATTGTTTGTAACAGTTGGATATTGTTGATAACGTTTAGAGTCAATTGTTATTAACAATGTTTACAATTAACAATCATCAAACATGTCTTATTATTATTATAGTTTCAGAACGGGGTAGAAATGGTGGCTCCCAACACTCCCGAGGGAAAAAAAATGACAAAAAAGAAGATGAAGAAAAAAAAGAAAAAAAGAAAAAAGATGAGGACAGAAAAGGAAGGGGTCAAAACAAAGGTTACCGGGGACACGGTGGCCACGTCCGAAAACAGGGACGATGTGGCGGCCGTGGTGGATTTCGGGGCAGAGGTGGAGGAAGCCGAGGAAGGGGTGGAGGAAGCCGAGGAAGAGGTGGAGGAAGCCGAGGAATAGGTGGAGGCAATCACGGAACAGTATGGCAAGGAGGTCGGGGCTTTGGTAAAGGACGACCAGGTGGCGGAGGTGTTTACCTTTACCAAAGCCTCCACAGTTAAAATTATAAAAAAAAAAAATATTAAATAAATTTCAAATTGTAATAATAATAAATAATTATCCGTGCAGGGACGGGTTAAGAATATCCCTGCAGCGATACCTCTCGCTCATTTCAGCGATATCACATCTAGGCAATTTAGAAAACACCAAGGTGAGCCTAGGGACACATATACCACCATTAAACTGCGCCACAAGTGTACATGCAAATCAGTGGGTTGACACGACTGGGGTTCACCGGTGTTGTAAGAGTAAGATCAAACAAAAAAAAAGGCAGGCCGAAAAACAATTGGTGCAAACAAATGCAAAAACACCAGCATTTGATTGGCCTCAGCGATGAAGTAATCCTAAACCGGGAAGCCTGCCGCTACTTTCTGAGGTCAAACCGACCCCACAAGCGGACCAGTAGGAATGCAGTTAAGTGGGAAGGTTATGGTCCTACACTTCTGACCATAACAACGCCGGAAAAGGAAAAGAAGAAGAAGATAATAATAAAAAAAAAAAATTGTTCTTTCATTCCTCTCACTGGGAAGTTAGTCGTGTGGACCTTACGGTTCACACCTTGACCACTTCAGCGAACACCTTTCTTCAGTTTCTCACAAATTCTACATCTTTGTTTTTGGTTTTTGTTTTTTTTTGTTTCCCCTTTTTCCTTATATGCTGAGCTTACATATTCAGTTCTCTTTTTTATTAAGTGATCATATTTATTTATTTCACTGAACAAATTAATCGTTGATTTTATTGAACCCCGATCAAATTTATCGATTATATGATCTGGTAGCCCCATTACAATAAGGTTTATAATTGTTTCGTCATCAATAGACTTGTTGACTTCCAGTAATAGTCTTTCTTTTTTTGTCGCATATTCTAGCATCGAACCAGCTTGAAATGTAAGCGAAAAAGCGTATTTCACTTGAGACCAACCTTTGTTTCCATATGTTTCACAAAAGGCTTTTTTCCAAAGTATTCAAGTTGAGCTTACAGTTATCAATTAGTTATTAATCAACATACTGCCATACCAGTCCGTACATTGCTTTAATAAGTAAGTGTTTTAAAGTTTCGACCTTCTTCTCATCTTGTAGAATCTCAAACCTTTCACATTCCTTTTCAAATTCCTCAATCTACTGGTCAGCATTAGATGTTTTGTGAGAAACCTTTTCCAACAAGAATTTTTCAGCTAGTTTCCCTAAATTATGAGGTTTTGGTGCATTATTTTCCGTATCAGTGGGTTCAGGTGCAGTCTGTTTTTCCTCAGTCTTTTCCTCTAGATACTGATCATTAAATTGTAAATTTTCACATTGATCTAAATACATTTTTCTCATTTCATTACTCACTGGGATCCTTAAGTTCTGTACTTGGTGTTTTTTTTTTTAGTGAAATTTTTGATTTTTGAAAATACGTTTGAATTAATTATGCAGGTATGTTTACTCACAGGTTTTGACTCATCAGGGATATCAAAAATACGTTCGTCGGGGGTCTCAATCGAGGTTATGCAGATGATATTCGATTTACCATTTGACGACCCCAAAGTAGTGAATTTGAATCGCAACTTCTCCATTTTTTTTGATATAACCAAAAGTGTTGTTTTATAAGGTTATTTCTTGATTGGGAAAGGTGACCCAATAATTAAAAACAAATCTGAGTTTCTCTGTAAACAAACATTATTTTGTTTATTATTTATAAATTCTTACTAACATCATTTTACAATAAAATATCACCTGTAAAAAAGAGACGACATTTAATGTTAAAAATTATGGTATCGATTCCTAAATGGGTTTTCGCAATTCTTTGTTTGACAATCAATTATTAGGTAGGTTCTGTCATTTAAAGTATGGTCCATCATGTTTACTTTTAGCAGACTCACAGGGAGGCAAATTAAATTAAAGAAAATATATTTTCTTTACATATATGTATATGTATACAACATAGAAAGCTAAAAGAACTTTCTGGCCAACAAAAACAAAAAGTTTTTATTTCAAACTGTACTATTGCAGAAAGTGTAGAAAATATAATAAACCAAATCTGGTTATTAAAATTTAGAAATTCAGTTGAGGAACTTTTTGATCATTGCCTTAGCTATTTAACAAAACTTAATATAAAAACTGACTTATGCCCGGAAATTTCTTTTTGGTTGTGACAAAAATGAGGCAATGGTTCTTGAACTTTTCATGAACAAACTTCCTTGTAATCCTAAATGAATACTTCAAGCTAGAAAGTCTTAAGGAGGCTAAAGATATTTTAATAGAAGCTGAACATTTTTATCGACCACCTTACAATATAAATAATATTTTTCCAAACAACGTTTCGAATTAAACAGCACATTGCACAATTTTCGTAACAATAGCTTATTAGGAACCGCTTATACTTATCAAAATTCTTTTCCACGATACTACCAATAAACTCGACCGAACTTAACTATCGCTAGACAAGGTAATTATCTAGGGAACTCAGGACACTTTAGGCAAAATAATCCCCAAAATTACCGAAATCAAGAAATCAAGTTCCAAACAATAACTTTTATAAGAACAACAACAGAACAAACAATTCAGGACATTCCAATTATTTTCGGCAAAGTTCCCACTATTCGACAAAACAAAAAAAAAATTACCAAAGTAATATGATGGATGTTAACCGCACATACCCGCGTTAAACTCCGATAGATCTCATATCCAAAATTTTCCATAACACCTCAGAACACTTCCCTGTATAATTGTGAATACGTACCCTAAACCAATCAAGCTACTTATAGATTCTGAAGCTAGCACTTCATTAATCCACACCGACCTTTTTCACAAATCTTTCCAAACGGAATTTAAAAAGCGTGTCAAAGTCTGTCAATGCAAATATTTGTTATAAGTCACAAATAACCATCCCGTTATTTAAAGAGTTTAACAGGCCGTCGACGACAATTGAAATACTAGAAATAGAACTAAACAGCGATTTCGATGGTATTATTGGCTGTAATATATTAAAGCCATTACAACCCACCCTAGATTTGAAAAGCTCACAACTCTTTACGAACGAAGCTACGTTACCATTAATTTTCAATCACTTTACCATCCAATCACCAAATAAAAGCAGATATACTTCCCTTAAAGATTTTAGTGATATAAACTTTAGAGAAATAAATCTAGAGATGATCACAAACAACCTTTAAATGGAAAATCTGAACAAGGAAGAAATATAATATAGCTACCATTCGAAAATCTAAAAAAGTTTTTTTATCTAGACTGTGACAACTTATCGTGTGTTTCAAAGTATAGCCACGAAAAAGAATATCACTATATTTTCTAAAACAGGATAATTGTTAAATTATCAAGCCCATATAATGCTCCAATTTGGGTCGCCGAAAAGAAACTTGACAATTATAGGATATTGGATGAGATAACCGTAGAAGACAAATTCCCAATCCCAAATATTGAGAACATATTTCCTAAGCTAGGAAACGCAGAATACTACTCAACCATATACCTAACAAAGGGATTTCATCAAATTCCCATAAACATCGAAGATAGACATAAACAACCACGAATGGCCACTACGAATTTACGCGAATGCCATTCGGGCTGAAAAATGCGCCAGCATCATTTCAATGAATGATGAATGAAGTTGTATCTGATTTCATTAATAAAATATGCGTAGTTTATCTCGACGAAATATTAATATTTTCGACGTCGCTTCAAGAACACATAGACTCCCTTAACAAAATATTTGAACGACTTTTAGATTTGAACCTTAAGGTTCAGATCAATAAATGCAACTTCTTGAAGCACGAGACTGAATATTTAGGATATGTAATTTCACGGGACGGCATAAAACCCAACCCAAATAAAAGAGAAGTCATCCAAATGATCCAAATACCAAAGTCAACTAAACAGATAACATTTTTCTTGGATGGATAACATTTTTTCTTCTAAAGTAGCCCTACCAATGACAAACTACCTCAAAAAGGGCTCTAGGTTAAATATTAATGACAGGCAGTACATTGAGTCCTTCAACAATCTTAAAGCTCTCATATGTACTTGTCTAGCTCTAACTTATCCAGATTTTTCTAAGAACTTTACTTTGACAACAGACGCCAGCAATGCAGCTCTAGGGCAGTTCTTTCGCAAAACCAACACCCTATGGTTTTTGCTTCTCGAGCTTTAAATTGTCACGAGACACACTATAGCACGGTTGAAAAAGAACTTTTGTTAATAGTATGGGCTAACAAATATTTAAGGCCGTATTTGTTTGATTGCAAATTTAAGATCCAAACTGACTAGTGTGGCTGAACTTTCTAAAGAACCAAACTCTAAGTTGGAACGCTGGAGAATTAAATTAAATGAGTACGATTTTGATATTGAGCATATAAAAGGAAAAGAGAACTACGTAGCTGATTTACTAAGTCGGCAGGAAGTAAATTGTACAATTGAAAATGATGTTAAATCAGATATAGTTCCCATTCACAGCGGTAAAGAAAACTTGAACGACCATATTTTTATATATCCGAGACTCCGTTAAATATATACAAAAACCAATTTATTTTCAATTTGGGAAAGTCAAACTCTTAGTCAAATAAGATCTTGTTCACAAAAAGAGAAGATCTACTTTTACCTTAAAAAATTATGATGAAGATCATATTTTAAAATCCTTCAAGGATTCTTACCCATTAAAGGCACTGTAGGAATCTTTTGCAAAAAGATAAAATTTTTAACAAATTTCAAAAGTCAATAACTAAATATGTATTTTTCAAATTCGTCCAACATGAAAATTCTTAGATGTACAAAATTCCTTCAGGATTATCACCTGTAAAGAAAGATTATTAGAAATAATCGAAAAAACACGTTTAGACAAAAATCATAGACGTATTGAAGAAAGTTTCTTGGAATTGAAAGATACATATTACTATCCAAATCTTAGATTCGAGATTCCGTATCAATAAATGCGATAGGAACCCAATTAAGCCAAAACTTATGATTTTCGGAAACCCCTAATAAACCAAATGAAATTGTACACATAGATATTTGGTTTTTAAACAAAAATAGTACGAGTATGTCCTTAACCCGTTGCCGCACACTTTTTATTCGACGATGTCGCTCAGAAACACACTTTTTTTTTTCAATTGTTTATGGCTGCCAGATGAAATCGAGTGTAACTTGTATATTTGGAAGTGAAAATTATCACATTTGACCACAGTTTTTGCAAAAAAAACTGTCGACGGCTATAACCGTCATTTGCTCATCATGTCATTTTTTCTCTTCTCGCACTAACGCTGTTCTTTATTTATCAATTAAAATGTGCACTTTGTGCAATTTGCCTACATATCGGCAAATATCGGACGGCTATAGCCGTCATTTGCGGCAACGGGTTAACTGCTATTGACAAATTAACTAAACATGTTTCAATTCATACAATTACTGATAGAAAATCGATAACAATAGTTGACATTCTAAAACACAGATTAGCAATATTAGGCAAACCAGTTAAGATAGTAGCTGACAACCAATTCAATACAGCCTACATTGCCTGCTTGACCTAGGAATATAGCTTACGATTTCACTTCTCCTGGCACTCATACAGGTAGTTCAATCATCGAACGGTTTTATTCGACACTTAACGAACATATAAGACTATTGAAGCTTAATAAAGATAACATAGATATTGACGACAAAACACTAGCCTTCAGAGCAGTCGAAATATACAATGACACTATCCATTATTACAAAAAATAAACCAAATGATCTTCATCATTCCACCTTGAATGTATCAGAATGGGAAGAACTCAAACACCAAGTCAAAGAAATCAAGGAAAAACAAATAAACAAAATAAACCAAAAACGGATAGATAATTCGGACTACAAAGGCAGGGATTTAGTCAAAAATGCAGGCTTTCATAACATTAAATACTTACCACGTTACAAAGTTAAAAAAGTAAGAGAAAAGGGTCCTACATATTTCAAAGACAAGGATGATTTCAAGCGCGATAGCAATTAGTTAAAAGAACATATTATATAGGTGTACAACTTTGCTTCCGCCGTTGGCCGATATGTGGCGATAAGGGTAAGTAGCAGGTAGGTCGAAAAAACAGATCGCAGACGTCAGGCAGTTGGCTTGGACCTCGGTCAACAGAACAGCATTAAGACATTAGCCGATAGTGTCTGCATCATAAAGTTGTTCTCGATTATAAATGTCAGTTTACGAGTCAAATTCTCGTCATTCGCGGGAGGTGTTACTGTTTTGTTTCAATATGAAGAAAACAGCGGCTGAGTCTCATCGAATGCTCTCAGATACGTATAGTGAGGACGCTATTAGTGAAAGAACGTGTCGTGACAGGTTTCAACGCTTCAAGGACGTCGAAGACAGGCATAGTGGTGGAAGAGAGAAAGTTTTCGAAGATGCGGAATTGGAGACATTGCTGAGTGAAGATTCGCGTCAAACTCAAGAAGAATTGGCACGATCAGTGGGAGTGACACAGCAAGCCATTTCGTCTCAAGGCCATGGGCATGATTCAGAAAGAAGGAACTCGGGTCCCGTATGAGTTGAAACCAAGAGACGTTGAACGGCGTTTGTGTGTTTATGAGCAGTTGCTTCAGAGGCAAAAACGGAAGGGATTTCTGCATCGCATTGTGACCGGGGACGAAAAATGGGTTCATTACGATAACCCTAAACGCAAAAAATCATGGGGATATCCCGGCCATACTTCCACGTCGACGGCCAATCCGAATATCCACGGCTCCAAGATCATGGTGCGACGAGCTCGGCGTCGTGTACTATGAGGTGTTAAAACCAAGTGAAACAATCACAGGTGCTCGTTATCGAACGCAATTAATGCGTTTGAGCAGAGCATTAAAAAACAAACGGCCGAAATACAGCGAGAGGCACGATAAAGTGATTTTGCAGCACGACAACGCTCGACCCCATGTTGCAAAAGAGGTACTTGGAAACGTTAAAATGGGAAGTCCTACCTCACCCGCCGTATTCTCCAGACATTGCTCCCTCTAACTATCACCTGTTTTGATTAATGGCGCATGGCCTGGCTGACCAACACTTCCGATCTCATGAAGAAGTCACAAATTGGATCGATTCGTGGATCGCTTCAAAAGATGAACAATTTTTTCGACGCAGGATTCGTGCCCTGCCCGAAAGATGGGAAAAAGTAGTGGCCAGCGATGGAAAATACTTTGAATGATACATGTGTAACCAATTTGTTTCATCAAACCCTCAAATATTGGGGCAAAAACGCCGGAAGCAAAGTTGTACACCTAGTATCTATATCTATCTACTTCAATTTACAAATAAATGTAACCGAATCCAGCTAATAGTACTTTACTTAATTTGTAAAATAAGCTGAAAATACTTTAAACCTATACATACCTATATACGGATATATCTACATATGCAAATTCATTAATTGTTACATATTGCAAGTTAAAATAAGCTACGTATATTATAGGAAGCGTTACAGGAACCTATTCTATTGTAAAATGTACTAAAACAAAAAAAAACTTGAAAAGAAAACAATACGGGAACGTCATACAATACTCATGAGGGCACACTGATACTCATGATCAGGCCAATGTGCTTGATCCGTGTGCCGTTATTTTTAAGTTAGTTTAAGCTTAGGTTAAGAGTGTAAATTCAGTTGTAATAAAGACGTTGCGAAATAAAATTGTTTTCATTTAGTAAAAGTGGCAACAACGATCCGAAAACCCCAAATCCTACCAACCAATCAGTCTCACCTCATTTTTACTATAAATGACGGAAAAGTTGACAGAACTAGTCATATGGTCGACACTGAAGAAAACACCACTCCACAAACTACAAACGGCATATCAAAAAGATTAATCAGTTACTGCCCTTCACAAAGCATTGTAGAAAAGTCCCTGAAAGCAAAATAAGTCGCGATTGGTCTTTATGGATATCGAAGATATCGAAGGATATGGATATCGAAGAAGCATATGATAATGCAAACCATTCATCATTAACAAATGCACTTTGTAGAAGAAAGGTAGACCCTTTAGTTATCAAATAGATAAACGTCATCCTTAAAGAAACGCACATAACAGCCGAATTAGGTACATAAGAGGAAGTGATCAAAACTATTAGAGGTTGCCCGCAAAGGAGTGTCGTATTCCCACTTCTATGGTCAATTCTAATATGCGAAATTCCTTGGACGCTTAATAATATTGGCTTCGCAGCCATCGGGTATGCTGACGGTAAATAATCATGAAAGGAAAACATTAGGACATGGTAGGTAACCTCAAACAAAGAGCCCTAGAAAAAAACTGAAACTGGTGCGAGAAAGGAGAACTCTCCATCAATCCCAGCAAAACACACATACTCGTAATTCGTTTCACTAAAATATTATTCAAACTTTAGAAATTAAAGAAACCTGCATTCCAATAAAGGATGTGGTAAAGTTTCTGGGAATAATACTGGACCAAAAATTCTCTTCGAATGCACACATAAACACACAAATAAATACTCAAAGGCCATCAAAGCTCTACGGGCCCTGAAACAGCTGGTATGCAAAACATGGGGGCTAAACCCAAAAATGAGTCTTTGTATATACTTAAAGTCCCTATCCTAAGTAAATCTGGAACAACATTTGAACGAAAGATAAAAAGTGATGAAATAAATTACAAATAAAAGTTTATTTCATGGAAATATTTTTTTATTATGTATAGAAAATTACATCGGTTAAGTGGCCATCCTTAGAATGCAGGCTTTCCATGTTCCTGTACAAAGACTTACACATGTTCCTGTACAAAGTACAAATAGTGCATCAATTAATGCTTGCTGACCGTCAATCGCGTTATTTACGGAGCCAGAACGAATGTTGTCCATCGTCCCAAAATTATTGACTAGCAATATAATCAAAATGTTTCATGTTACCTCGTTTGGTTGTCACTTTGATTCCAATAATCAGATCACGATTTTACTGGGTCGGAGCCAGAAAAGACATTGAGCAGTACTGCACTGAATGCGATATCTGTGCATCAAAACGAGGTCGGAAAACGAGAACTAAGGATGAACTTCAAGCCTATCTGTCTGGTGAGAACTTCCAACGAGTAGCAGTTGACATTCTTTGTTCACTACCATCTACCAAACGGGGAAATAAATATGTGATCGTCCTTATGGATTATTTCACCAAGTCGGTCGCGTTATTGCCATTCGGGGATCAGAGGGCGAATGTTGTTGCCGACGTTTCTTGTAGATTTGGGACGCAAATTGAGTAGCATTCGAAGCTGAAATAGTTCAAAACGTGATGGAGCTTATGGGTATTCATAAAACAAGAACTACGCCACTATATCCGCAATCTGATGGCCTTCTTAAACGAGCGAATAAGACTGTGTTACACTATCTTTATAGGTTCGTTAGCGATAAACAAGATGATTGGAATGACTTTTGGCCTTTGTTTGCCATGGCTTTTTTTTGTTTTTTTTTTTTTATTCATTTTTGTTTTTACAATTTTGTACAATAGAACACACTTAACCTAGACAAAAATGCTTAAAACTAGCTTAAACAACAACTGACATAAAATACCTTACTGACCCTATACGAACACTCTAAAGCAAATAGAACTACTTAAGGCTATGCCTTTCGGCCTTACGATTAACTTGTAATAATTAAAACAATTAAAATAAATAAACAATTTAGCCCAATTAAAATTATATTTTAAAAAAAAATGTGCATCAGATCCTCTGTTTTTTTTATAAAGAAACTTATAACTAAGAATAACTTAACCCTACCTTAACTAAAATACATATATATGTGTATATATGTATGTACATCTTTTTTTGTTTTCATTATTGTTTTGTATTTTTTTAATTAAAGCTAAAACTAAACTAAACCTTCGTGCCACCCTGGCCTGTCGTAGCATGCCCTTAACTACTCTAACCTCCTCTAACCTACCCTAGTCTATGTAAGGCTGCCATTGGCATGTGGTAGGCTTTGCCTTAAAGAGGCCGACCTATTAAAATTAACCACTGACGCAGACCGCTCCAGCCACCAGAAGCGTTGGTGCTGTCGGACGACGTCTCTCCGATCTTGGCGTGACACCGATTTACTGAACCTGAGGCGCTCGGGCTCACGGAGCGCAACATCACGTTCGTAGAGAAGTCGTCGCTCCACGGACTTACGTGCCTCGTGGAAGATTAACTGGATCGCCAATTCATCCTGCATCAGCCCACATTGATCTAAATAGAGGAATGCCTCTGGGGGGACAAAGCCGCTAAGGGGCACTTTCTCGTGGTACATATAATTAAGGAAGTAAGCCCCGGAGATCAGATTATTACCCGAAGTCATTGCCCTCGAAACGTGACCTCAGATCGATTTTATTAGAAAATTATGCACCCGTACAATCCTGGCCCTTTTGTATAGGACCTCGTTCGAGCAAAATTTCGTGTACCCAGATTCAGGTGTTCTATATAATCCGAGACAAGTTCTGAGACATTGTCTCTCAAACACCCGAATCCTTTCCATTAAGCTGGCTCTCACATTGAACCACACGGGACATCCATAGGCAATCATTGGCCGAATTAAGGCCATGTAGGAGATTACCTTCACCCTGGATTCAAGTTGGCTGCTATGAAACAGCCATCTAGTCAGAGCGAAAGCACCCCGGGCTCTCGCCAGAGCAGCATCTACATACATGTTTGTCAAAATATAGATACTGATCCAGCACGATCCCAAGGTATCTGACTACACTTTGTTTTGCCAGTGGACACCCGTCCGGTCCAAAGATTGAGAACCTGCGCCAATTTTTTCTAGTGTCCCGAGAGGCCCTAGACAAAGGTGTTCTGAACAAAATAGTTTCCGATTTCTGGAAATTGATTTTCAACTTTCAGTCATCACAATACTGCTGAATTTTTTCGAAGTCACGCTGCAGAAGATTAACAATGACGTCGATCGTTGGACCTGATCTATACGCGATTAAATCGTCCGCATACGCTATTGAATGGCGAAGAGAAGCTATCAAATCACTGAGGTAAATGTTAAAAAGGATCGGCGAGTTCATTGTACCCTGCTGCATTCCGTTGTTAATATCAAATGTTAGAAGTCACGTTGGCAATTTTCACTGCGAACTTTCTACCTGATAACATGTCAGAAATCATATATAGGAGTGGTTTACTTATGCCCAACCGACTGAGTATGTAATAAAGACCTTCTAACCATACGGTGTCGAAAGCCTTTTCCAAGTCAATCAGATAGGCACTCGTGCATTGGTTCTTGCATTTGTTCCATTGGATATCTGACACGAGTTTCGACGCAGCATGAACAGTATTATGCCCCGGAATTGGTTATCCGGAATGATTTTATTGTCCTCAACCCATCTAGACAGGGCTCTATGGAGCACCTTCTCGAAAACCTTGCTAATACTTGGAAGGAGACTTATCGACCGAAGATTTGATGGGTTAGAGGCATCTTTACCCCTCTTGGGAATTGGTTGCACCACCGCTGTCTTCCAACCCACTGGATAATATGCATTATTCAGAGAACAGAATGCTGTACATCTCTACAGCCACTGGTGGGAGATGCCTGAGCGCAACATTAGATGTTCCGTCGATTCTCGCGGATTTTTTTCTCTTCAGTGACTCGAAGATCATCTGGAGATCCCCCGTCGAAATAAACAGGGTATTCGCCCCTTCATTGATGACGGCATTATTTGCCATGAAATCGTCATTGAACCTGGTAAAACCAAGATTCTCGGATCGCCAATGTTCGATATCATTTCTAAGATAAGAGTGATGGAGTAGAACTCTGTTTTCCAATTCGTGGTTTGGGCGAATGCTATCATTCACCTTATACACTTCCTGGAAAACAGCTCCCACTGTCGCCACCTTCTCCTGAGGATCCTCGATCACGAAGAAATCATCATCCAAGACGGCGCTCTCCGGATCAATGCTGACTCTTCGTAAAATATGTTCGTTGTCTGACGTTCTCGAAATCTTCAGATCCTGAATGTCATTCTGATTGTTTTTCCGAAATAGTTTAGCCACCAAAAACATAACTTGTAAAAAAAACCAAGTCTCGCAACTCAGTTCTTCTACCGTAAAAAGTTGTGAGATCTATACAGGGTGTCCCACGAGCAGTGTGCCAAAAAGCTAGAGCGTGTAGGTCTGGTCAAGACAAGAAAAACATCGTATGGGAGGGGGGGGTCTATTCCCTCCCGTTTAGCCGGGAAGGGCAATTTTCTAAAAAATTGACTTAATTTGGAAAAAAAATTATTAAAAATCAACAGTTAAAGCCACAATGCCGTGATATACTCTTTTGAAAAGCCAGAAACCTCTTCTTTCGTCCTGTTTTTAAATGAAGCTGTTTTAGGGAATAGTTTTTGAGAAATTAATTTTCAAACTCAAAATTTTGGAAAAAAAATGAAAAAAAAAAATGTTCGAACTATTTTTTTTCAAAATTTTATGTAATTAAGTGGTAATCTTTTTTCAAACATTCAATTCTCTTATTAGTTTTTAGTTAAAAACAGAAAACCGGATGCAAAAATGTCTTGTAGTTTTTGAGAAATTAAAAAAAAAACCCGAACCACTTTTTTCTAAGAAAAACCTTTTTTTTTTTTGGTTTTAACGCGTCTGGACTTGTAGGCAAATTGATGTATGAAACATTGACCTCTTTTTTATTATTTTTAAAAAATTCGGAGTTTTATGGGGATTCAATAAACTGACACAGGATTGGAATAACCCTGGATTAATCCTTTTTTTTTTTCATTGATAACGCCTGAAAACTGACCTGCCAATTTCGTCTGGGTCCGCCCGCCGCCAATGGGTTCAACCGGCTAGGACCTTAAGACAATAAAACCGCAATTTTTCTTTATTGAAAAACAAAATATTTGCAACCCAAATGTAAATAAAAGGCATCGCATTTTTAATAAAAAAACATTTCCAAATTGGACGTTAACTCATCAACACATTACGATGTCAAACTCATACTCTCGAGAAAAATTAACGGACATGCACTTCTGCTACAGTTTAGCTAATGGTCGAGATCGTGAAGCCGAAAGACTCTACGCTGAAAGATATCCCAATAGGAGGTGTCCCAGTCGTAGCATGTTTTCAAGAATCCACCGACGTCTGCGAGAGCACGGAGTGCTAGAGCATCGAAGAAGCGAAAGATCAGTTACAGATGGATCAGGAAGCTTAGATGAAAGAATTTTGGATTTGGTCCGACGTAATCCCTCCCTTAGTACAAGGAGGATAGCTATTATGCTTGGAGTGCCCAAATCTAACGTATGGAGAGTGCTTCATACCGAAAACTTAAACCCGGACCATTTTAGGCCAGTTCAGGAACTCACCTCAAACGACAAGTTTTTGAGAGCAGAATTTTGTCGATCATTACTGCTTCGAGATGAAACTGAACGAAACTATTTTGCAAGGATATTCTGGACGGATGAAGCACAGTTTACCAGAGATGGGGTTACTAACTTCCACAATTTGCATGATTGGAGTAGCACCAATCCACACAACAAAAAACAAAATAAATCACAACACCGATTTAGCTGTAATGTTTGGCTTGGTATTGTTGGACAAACTGTAATCGGGCCCCGGTTTTTGAATGCCGTTATTAATGGAGAATCGTACCTGCAGTTCCTACGAGACCTTTTGCCCGATTTGATGGACAACGTTCCTTTGGCCATAGCAGATAATTTAATCTACCAGCAAGATGGAGCACCAGCACACTACAGCTTACGGGTTAGAAACTGGCTGGATGATCATTTTAGTGACCGTTGGATCGGGAGAAGGGGCCCCACGGAATGGCCACCTAGATCACCAGATTTAACTCCTCTAGATTTTTATGTGTGGGGATTCATGAAGAATTATGTTTACGAAGTGGAAATAGTATCTTTGGAACAACTGAAAGAACGGATTGAAGTCGCTGGAGTCAAATTGCAGGAAAATTTGTCAAGCATAGACTTATGTGCAGCCATTAGAAGGAGATATAATCTTTGCCTTCTAAAAAATGGGGATCATATTGAAAATTTATTATAATAAAACTCCGAATTTTTTAAAAATAATAAAAAGGAGGTCAATGTTGCATACATCAATTTGCCTACAAGTCCAGACGCGTTAAAACCAAAAAAAAGGGTTTTCTTAAAAAAAAGTGGTTCGGGTTTTTTTTTTAATTTCTCAAAAACTACAAGACATTTTTGCATCCGGTTTTCTGTTTTTAACTAAAAACTAATAAGAGAATTGAATGTTTGAAAACAGATTACCACTTAATTACATAAAATTTTGAAAAAAAATAGTTCGAACATTTTTTTTTCATTTTTTTTCCAAAATTTTGAGTTTGAAAATTAATTTCTCAAAAACTATTCCCTAAAACAGCTTTATTTAAAAACAGGACAAAAGAAGAGGTTTCTGGCTTTTCAAAAAAGTATATGACGGCATTGTGGCTTTAACTGTTGATTTTTAATATTTTTTTTTCCAAATTAAGTCAATTTTTTAGAAAATTGCCCCTCCCGGCTAAACGGGGGGGAATAGACCCCCCCTCCCTTACGATTTTTTTCTTGTCTTGACCAGACCTACACGCTCTAGCTTTTTGGCACACTGCTCGTGGGACACCCTGTATAATACCAAGTCGGTTAATTTATTCAGTCGCTATTTAAGGACCTTCTGTCTTAAGTTATTACGTAATTAGCTAACCTAACAACATCTTATAGTGACCATATTAATATTAAAAATCTTTTATGTTTTGAATAAATAAATTGAATTGTCCATCGCATTAAAATACAATGTATCTCACAAGTCATACATATTATATTAAATTAGATTGTTTATTGCGATTGCCAAGTCAATTTATTTATTCAATAAATAAAGCCCGCAGTCATAGAAGCATCGTCTTCATAATTTGTTATGCATTCACGAGCTCTTTTTGTTAGGTATCTGGGGCAATCTATGCTATCTATAGCTGTAAGTTTTATTTCGGGATGTGGGAGAGATCTAAGCATTGCAGTATTTAATTGTTGACACATGTTTTTTGTAAGTAATAAGCAAACGGTATCATCAGGAAGTTTCGAGAAGTGTTCAATTATTTCAATTAATCTGTTTTCATTTGAATCGGATTTTAGAGTTATTAATCTAGTCGAGAGTAAGTCGCGGTCTTTTTGTGTAGTTACACCTAATCTTATTCTATTTAGCATTTCAACAAAGTCAGAATCATTGAGCTGTCGCATGTTAATAGTAAGTTAATCGTATATGAATAGTTCAATACACAGATTCGGCATACTGAGGGAGCCTAGCAACTTGTTAGTTTCAGCAGTTGAGAGTTTTTCAAAAGGTGACTTTTCTCTTACCGGCGGAAACGGTAAGAGATCTCCGAAAACTACAAGATGTTTCTTTCCAAACCACCCATTCTGATCGTCGCTTGTGTCAAATATCTCAACAAGCGTAAATGAATATATGTTAAAGTAACATTGGATATCATCGACACTTCGTCTATGATAAACAACAGTACTTCTTTCAAATCTGATCTCAGAACTTGGAGCACTTCATCAGAAAGTGGCTTGTACTTCGGTGTTTGCTTGTGTTCCACTGGCAGCTGCAATAGTCTGTGTATAGTCAATCCATTCACATTGAATGCAGCTATGCCTGTTGGAGCACTAACTGTCACTTTTTTGTTTAAATACGTCTTAACCCAAACTTTTAGAGTTTTTATTAAAAAGCTCTTTCCAGTGCCACCAGTTCCACTCACAAAACAGCGTAAAACGTCAGCGTTATTATCAGTTGTGTCCATTTTATTTGTGATCATATCGAAGACTCTTTTTTGATCGGCATTAAGTTTCGCGATCATACTTTGAAGATCAATCTGCTCTTCTTCGTTTGCAGCTTCCACAGCTTCAAAGTCTAAAGAGTTTTCAGGACCATCGTCATCATCAACAATTTCCCTTTCTTCCTTTATCTCAGCAACTTTAGTTTCTATCATTTCAAATGTTTTTTGTATCTTATATCTTGACTCTATCATTGAATTACCATAATCGACTCCTTCTTTTAAATCTTCTTTCGCCAAATTAAAGGCCTCCGTGTAAGTATCACACCCCATTTTAAATTCATCTAAGGAACGCCATGGCTTGAATAAATAAAGTAAAGAGAAGAAGTATTTCTCTGGTACTTGTTCTACGTCGTAGAAATAGTGATTGATCAAATATGGGTTACCTCTTCTTTTCAGGAACTTTTTACCGTCATTTTTCTCGTAGCACTCGACTTTAGAATTCATTTCCTTCTACAACGTTATCTACTTGAGATTATAAATGGTCTACTATATGATGGACATTGTCCTTTTCGTTAATATAACCAATCAATTGTTGAAGTGAATGTGGAAGTTGTATCTGACAGTAAAGAGCATTTGCAACTTTTAAATATTGTAAGGCTTGGTAAACCTTATTGACATCCCATTATTTTTCTATAGAATTAGATTTATATAAAGATTATTTAATTTTTTATACCCATACTGACTGATACAATTTGCGTAAGTTAAGTAAAACGTGGTTTGTGTGTATACCTGCGATATCGCAGTAAGACCCAAAGATTGCCTGGAAGAAAGTGGTCGCCTTTCTATGACGGACGGGAAGCATGGAAGCCGCGGCGCGGTCAAGCCACCTCCGCCGGCCGCGGTTATGATTATAAGTGTTCTTTCTTTCATAGCAATTTCGGGCAATTTAGTTTACTTAATAATTTGCCGGATTTTGGTAGAACTTCATAAGACATGACCATTTTACAAATTATCTTTGAACATATGTAATTATATTTAGGTACCTATCTATTATGGCGGACCCCACAAGCGGACCAGTAGGAATGCAGTTAAGTGGGAAGGTTATGGTCCTACATTTCTGACCATAACGACGCCGGGATAAAAAGGAAAAGAAGAAGGTACCTATCTATTATACACCTATTATTCTTTTATATTATACATATACAGGTACACTGATTCATGCACTGCAAATGTAACTTTCTAATCTAATGTACTAGAAAACCCGTGGCCGGACCCCGAACATACAATTTGTTTTAAAATTGATTAGTTATAAGTTCGTCAAATGGTTATTAAATATATGTACATAATAAAGATATTTATTTTATATTCCGTCAAATACATGAACCATAATGACAACCAAACCAATTCCCCAACCGCCAGTTGCTGGTTGCTTATTTTTAGGAGTTAATTTTTTAAATTCGCCATGAACCATATTGACCACGAAACCCAATTCCCCAACCGCCAATTGATTGTTGCATATTTTTAGGAGTTATTTTTTTAAATTCCCTATCTAGATAAATTGAAAAAGGATATATATATGTATACACATTTATATACACTATCCTATTATTAATAATATTTGGTGTATCTAGAAAACTGGACCGAAATTGCAAAATATTTTAGTTTTTCCTTGATTTATACACTAAACACTAATTGTACTCTAAATGTCAAGCTTCTATGTCTGCTAGAAGTGCCCTAGAGTTTTGATGATCGGTCAGTGAGTGAGTGAGTGACAGAATTAAGAAACTTTGACTAGTTATAATTCTTAAGCTACTGGTTCAAATTTAATGAAATTTGAAATATACCGTGTCTATGCGATGCCTGCTTGGTTACTGAAAATTCAGGCTTCTAGTTTTATCCACAACGAAGTTATAGGGGGTCGAAAATGGCCCGAACTGCTTCGAGAAAAGGATGGTACGGCCGTGCCGCTTTTTTGCTCGACTTGGCGGGGGCACTGCCGTGCCCCCAGATTAATTTGCGGAAAAATACTCGCGCTGTTGGAATTTACAGCACGAATTCTGTTGTTCCAATACAAACTTATAGATATTCTATAATTTTCCTTGATCAACTGTTGGATATTTTTAATCAGTGACTTCAGTATCCTGACCTCTGAGTTTTGTCTGTCGGTAAACCGCCTGTACGTGAGTCTTGTTAGGAGTCTACTTTTTTGTCTGTGCAGAGCGTCGATTGTCGCGTTTTGGTATACGTTTGTGGTATCGTGCTGTCGTTGGCTTGGTATCGTACTGTCCATCGTCTGCTTTATTTTATCATCCATTTGTCGGAGGTACCTGTCGATTTCGCCATTTGACAGGTTCCTATTGGATGGTGGGAAGGAATCACTCGTGACCGATCTCGTAAGATTATTGGCAAAACGTGGCCAACGCGCTCTACTATAATCGTAGGGGCGCGTTTGTACATACTCTGCCATCTCCGCGACTTCGTCTGGTATTGTGATCACGGGTCCATGCTTTTTGTCAAAGAAATGAGATTGCCTTCAGATTTGCTGTTCAAAGCGCCGCTCGGTGAGGTTTCTTTATGCGGTTATGCAAAACTGCTACAAGAACAATTACAGGAGGTGCGCGAACGAGCTAGGCACGAAATGCATCGAGCAACCAAACGAATGAAAACCACATACGACATTACTTCTAATGTTCACCGCCTTAGGCCAGGAGATTCTGTCTGGTTTCATAACCCCAGAGGGAAGGTCCGTGTGTCTCCGAAGCTTCAGTCTGACCCTTACCGAGTTATGGATGTAATCACCGATGTGATTTTAAAAATTCAAAAGAAGTCAAAGACCAAGCCAAGGATTGTGCACATTAATGGTCTTGCCAAATATCGAGGAAATAATGTTCAACCATGGAAACCCCTAATAAGCTGCCTGAGAAGGGTGCTATATTCTAAGGAGGGACATGTGTTACGTTTGGCTGAACACGTCCCGTGTTGCTAACCATTATTGTTATCAAAAATGACAATTGTCACTTTTTGTAGAGAATTGATCGCCCGCGCAACCGTTTGCCTAGAATTGGCGGACAGAAAAAAAGAACTTTTATCAAAGAAGTTTTAACTATCTTTCGTTTCAAAGTAATTTCCCGAGACCACCCACTTGAGAATAAAAGTAACTCATAACAATATCTTTTGTTTTATTCTTCTACGTAAATTTGGTTACACCACAACTTACTTTCTGTTATTGTAGAATTACATAGAAAGACCCGATTAGGATTTATCTATTCATTTTAGGCTTAACACGCTTTTCGTAAAGTTTTACATTTTTCTTTTTTAACTATACTTCACACAAAAATGCCCGAAACGGCCCTATTCCACTATGCCATAATAGGAAACTTTCCGTACTTAACGAACTTTAAGTGGCATCCTTCTGAAAAGAATAGAATCCATCAAATTTCCAGCAGCCTTCATTTTCGAAAATTATAAAAGAATCCATTGAAGGGTGTATTCTTCCTACGTCCTTCTCCCGAGAGCCATTCGAGTATTAATCATAGCATCATCCATCCGGCTGGGGGGTGACGGAACACGAGAGAACGAGTAATGACAATCGAATCTAAGCGAAGAAAGCCGAGGAAGAATCAGCTCGAGCACGAAATCCTGAATGCCAAAGTGGTGAGGACTAAATAGGAAACCAAAGAAAAGGAAGAAAAAAATCGAAGAATGGAAAAAAGGAAACCTCTTAAGAGTGACAAAGGAACCAACAACTCCATCAACGCCTAAATAATGTTGTACAAGTAAAACTTTCCACCGATGCCGCAGCCTCCACATTACTCATATACCAAGTAGTCCGGCAAGAAGCGTCAATAGCAGGAATAGAAAAAAGTGAATAAAGAGCAGAAAACCAACAAGACCTCATCGAGTTGAAGAATACACGCTTCCGCAATTTATTTTTCCACAAGATTTGCCATCCAATCAACTTGTCTATTACAGGAATATTGGAATTCTTCACAGTTCCACATTTGGAGCCATGTTCGCCCATTCCACCCTTTCCCTATCAAACTTTCGCCCCAACAACGAAAGGCGAGAAAAAGAAAAGTGAAACGACCAAGACAGAAAAACACCTCCAGACTAAGGAAACGTCCAGCATTTAATGAAAATGAGCTCTGAAGGACTCAACTGAACTGAAAAAATGCGTCCTCGCACACAAACGTCAGACAATCGGCCGACAAGGGAGGGAGTGGTCGTGGTATTTGTCTCCGTTCCCTCGAGTACAAAACTAAACTAGCAAATTCGAAGGAACAGATGAATGGCTTTGAAGCAGTTCCCTATTAACACGTCATCTTCGGACGAAGCACTTGAGATCCTTTTAACCAGCCGCTGGACAAGTAACCCCTTCTTCTTTTGTGAAAGAGGAAATGGTCGACCCATTCGGCCCGGTGGCCTCTTAAGTTCACCATCAATTATTTATAGCTTTGGAGCAGAGAAGCGGTTAGAGTGTGTTTGGTATAGTGAAGAGGTTCTTAACTATTTTTTTTTCTCTTCATCTTTTCTATTCCCGGTGTATGTAAGAACTCTTTGAGTAGCATTCCTTGACGTTGGCCTCGTCGGCCACTTCACTGCGTCGTCCTTCTTCAATTCCGTAATGGTTCTTAATTTCTTTTCCTGGTTCTTTCCCATTCTTTATTTTCTTTATCATTTCATTTCATTTTCCGTCATTTTGGTGGAAATGTGAAGCATACTAAGTGGTGAACACTCAGTGGGAGGAGGGGTAGCATCCTGGAGCTGAGATGGATGGGATGGCGTTATGATTATTGTTCACTTAGATAAGGTTGAAGGCTATTAATTAATAGAAATTCCTTGCCACATCTGTTCCTAATGAACTTTTGCAGGTTATTGGAGTACGGACGAGTTGTGCAAACTAAACGGAAGTTGTTGAACAAAGACAAACGGAAGGAAGAGGAATGTCTTCAGGTTGCTCTACAACCAGCACATTTTTACCAAGGCCGCATTACCCAGTGATGGAATAACTAGGCAAGCTGAATTATTGCCAGAAACCGGGATGTCTTTTCTTCCTTTTACATTCAAGTCCGAATTCGAAGATTTTTAAGGTAAAATGGAGAATACTTTGTTCCAGATATGGATCTTTAAGATCAGTCCCAGCTAAGACAGCAAAAAGCATACACTCTTTAGTGGACTCATATGAAATTATGCAAAAAAATATCCAAAATGACTATTTTGGCTTTCGTTTGGGTTAGGTTAAGTTGGGGTAGCACCTCTGGGTCAGAAAAGTTCTATAAGCTGCTACGTTCCTCTAACCACATTCGTAACAAATGTACATCACCAATATGGCAACATCATGTGCAAAAGCAGTAACTTATCCTGCATATATTTGATCAAACAAAGAGTTGATGAAAATTAAAAACAAGATGGGGCCTAAAACAGACCATTGTGGTACACCCAATGAATTAGCTTTTGGGTCGCTCACTTGCTCTCCATTTATACATAGAACCTCGAAAACCTAATCTAGTCACTTGACAGCCATTAGAAAATGTTTTTGGCCTACGGCAAATTGATGATTTTTTAAACGTCTGGATTTTATTTGTTAAAATAAATACAGAGAGTTTACACAAATATATAAAGTTTTTCCATAAGTTCATAGACCAATGTCTGGCATTTATATTTAAGTGCATATATTGTATAAATATTGACCGTGATTACGTTGTAAGTGGTCCATATGCTGCCTTTCAAAGGTGCGGTTGATATTGACTTATCGGCATAGACAAGTGATTTGATTTTGTATTATAATAAATAGTCCAAAGTCGTCAAATCGCACGATCTAGCCTTCTAATCCAATAGTCTAAAAGAAGATACGAATCGCTTAAGGAACTCATCCCTCAATTAGTCATCGCTTGGTTACTTGAAGCGTCGTCTTGCTGGAATTACACAACGACCTGGTTAAGTTTGTGGAAGTTAACGCGAAATAGATTTCGTCGCACAATCAACAACCAACACCATGCTACGTGCCGGCCAGTCAACAATCCATGCACCAACCCTCCATCCAAGGTTGCACACGCCGCCACCTGAGCTGCACACCTAAGCACAAAACATCTCGTCCAAGAATGAACCAACGCTGATACACGGGCCGCGCATTTCCGCCGTCTGGCAAAATCCACCGTTGCCGACACCCGATATTGGAGACCAAACGAATAAACATCAACCAGACGACGGGCCAAGCAATTGGGTATCACCAGACGGACCCTACAGCAAATTTTAGTAAAAGACTTACACATGTTCCCGTACAAAGTGCAAACAGTGCATCAGTGTCTGCAGTCGCGTGCCAGTCACGTGTGAATAACTGCCAAGGCATCCTTAATCTCAACAACGAAGAGGACGGTTTGTGTCGAAAATCATCATGAGCGACAAGGCGCATTTCCACTTAAGCGGTTACGTCAATAAGCAAAATCTTCGTTTCTAGGGTACTGAAAATCTACGTGTGATGCCCGACGAGCCATCACATCCACTCGAAGCCACTGTGTGGTGTGGCGTTCACGTGGGAGGAGCGATAGGGCTGTATTTTCTTGAGGAAGCCATCGACAATACCATGATAAATGACTTCTTACTGCCGGAATTGGATGAGCGGAGCTTGGTGAACATGTGGTTTGCAACCGCACACACAGCATGAGCCATATGAATATTGTGAAGGAAGCATTTCCTGATCGCGTAGGCTGCCGTTTTGGCGATTTGGCATGGCCAGCAAGATCGCCCGATCTAACCATCCAAGACTTCTTTCTTTGGGGCTACTAGAAGTCCCGGCTTATGCCAATTACTTTTGAGCTTCCTTGTATTAATACATTACACCAACAGATCAGACTAGGTATAGGTATTTTCATGGAAAAAATGTCATTATTAATGCTCCGTATAGTAGTACTGTTTGGGATGGTGATTAAAAGATCGAGGCGGCCGTTTAAATCATCAAATGTACTATAGTTGCAGAAAATAAGTCTTCAAAAACCAGAAAATTTTTAAGCGATCTTATAACCACAACACAATTTCATTGAAGAACTGAAGATTGCCCTGGATAAAAGAGACAGGCTTTGCTTTGGACATGAGAGCATAAGAACTTAATGATTTCAGCGCTGCCCAGCAATATGCGAAGATGTCGAGATCTCTTACAGATATTACATTCCATTTCAGACATGGAAGAGATTTTTTTATAGCGCAAATACCGCAAATACGACCTAAAAAAGACGTTGTCGTATTTGTGGGACTTAACGCAAAACCCGAGGTGAAAAGAATACCAGGAGACCTCGCTGAAAGGACAGTATAAGGGTAGACTTAGAAGAGATGGGATGGAACAACGAAATACGGAAGGAATATATTCATGCCACTGAACATCTAAATAACAGCAGTGCAAGAGTAAACTGAACTTCAGTAGATGTTCTGCTTCAAACCTCAACTTATCGTAGTACTTTCTCTCAGTAATCTTCGATTCGAATACCTTTCGTGGTTTTACAATTTCACCGTAGTGTACTATAGTCTTAGAAATCTTTATAAAGAAGGTTCATAGTTTTTTCGTTCTTTTTTTAAATGTATACCTGGACCTTTAAAACTTTTTACATTACTCAGAAGTCATGATTACTCTCAATTAGCTTCCTAAGGTAGCATAGGGCAGCACTCTCGAATAGTATATGCTCTGCAGTTTCCTTGACCTCTAGACAGAGTCGACACTCGGTATTAGACGAGAAGTTAATATTATTAAGAAGATATATCAGACTACAGTGTCCCGAAAGGTAGCTGACCTGTCTGCTGCTAACGACTGTATTATATCGAGTTGGTCGGCTATTTCGTTTGAAAGAGTTTGACTTTATTTCCTTTGCCTAGGTCTTGCAAGTCATCGTGGCATTGATGGATTTCGTCAAGGAATGCGTATATTCGCACTATACGAGTCCAACGCTTTGAGGGCTGCTTGACTGCCTGAGAGTATATTGATGGTTATACCCCTCATGCCAGTCTCTTAGTTTAGGTTGACGCACGTCGGTTGGCGTATAGTTCAGCTTGGAAGACACTAGACCTAGGGCCTAGTTCCCAGGGCCTTCGATATCTTTCGATTTGGTCTACATGACTGGTCCGATTCCGAGCGGAGGAGTCTGATTGTACTGCATATTGCGACCTTTTCAATGAAAAGATGTATTGGAGTAATTCTGTAATACCGTGAAATTCTATCCCCTGAAGGCGTTGAACTTTAACTCTTATTATTTTCTGTTCTGTTAACTATTATAGTTTTGTCCACCATACAGCAAATTCATTAGGGTCCGTAGTACCGTAGGTGCGTCGACAGGGCCACAGTTCCTTAATCGCCTTTGTTGATTTTGATGTTGGAGTTTCAGTTAAGTTTGCGATCAAGGTCAAGCATACTCGTAGATACCTGACTTCTTTTGAAAATCCAATATTTGTACCGTTTAGGGAGACGGAGCAAGTTTGTATTTTCCTCCTTTTTATAAACAGAACTAAGGTTGCCTTATTTGGATTTATCGATAAACCCTCTCTGTTACACCAGTCAGAGATAAATTGAAGCGCAAGTTGCATGCGTTCACAGAAAGAAATTCGCTTTTACCTGTAACAATAACTACAATAACTACAGGTCATTAATGACTATCGATCAGAGAAGTGGTGAAAGGACTCCAGCTTGTGGACAACCTTTAGCTGATCTCCAATTCCTATTGGCAGATCGATTTGGGATCATCTTGCATTTTATTGGCTATATCCTCTTAGAAGGATAGTTGGTACTCATATCTCCAAATAGCTAAAAACACTCTCCCAAAAACAGTTTTTCGGCTAAATTCCTCAACATAGACTCTCTCAAGACTAATACATTATCCAGCACTTCGATGCCCATTTTGGTCTTCATTTTCGGCGACCTCAGCATCAGTATCATGGTCGTTTTTGGATTATGAGGAAAATGTTTCCTCTTTTTATTTTTAGTATAAATTGCTCCATATAAACACACATTGTCTCCTAAAAATTAAAAGATTTATTTTATACCCGAGTTAAAATTACATCTATCCTAAGACATTAGTTATTTGTTTTAAGATTTGCAATGGGGGTCATTCTTATGCTTTAAGACCAACATCTTAAAAAATTTATTTTAATATTTTTTCTTTCATTACATTTTATACATTTTAGTATCACAAGTTACATTATACAGGGTATATTTATACACAGATTTACATATATACATATACTGTAGCTCATAGGTATTGTAGGTCTACTGGTGTTCTTTGCTTAAGTTGTCTTCGTCTGCTAGCTTCTTGGTGGGGTAAGTTGTGTATCTTATTGCTTTTGGGATTTCTGATTTTTATTCAATGGGTTTTACTAAGTTTCTTGATTTCGTCTTTAACATTGAGTATTTTGAGGTCACGATGTATGTCTTCATTTTACACTACCTTGGGGAACATCTGCGTTAATTGCATATAATATTGGGTATTCGTCGTTGTATTGCACATAGAAGTGCCGACCACTTAGGTGGTCTGATAAGTAAATAATAGTCCATCAGGATAGTTTTAAATTTAGATATTAGTCCTTTAGGCCCAACGCTTTCGCAACGTCAAGGTAGAGTGCGACACAAAATTTCTGTTCATCAAAATTGCTTAGAATTTTATTTATTACTCTACACAACTGTTCGATTTTAACGTGGTTTCGGTATTGCGAGTATCCTAGAAACTTTCCAAACTTCTGGGTAGTAATTAAGTTTTATGATGGCATTAAAAGTATGTCTGAGGTTAATTATGGCTTTGTAAGGTACGTGTTTTAAAATTTGTCCTGTTATCAGATCGTATCCAGGCGATTTTTTCCCTTCAATCTGTCTCAGGTAATTATACAAGTTAAAGTGAAATAGATTTCGTCGCACCATCACCAACCAACAAAATGCTACTTGACGGAATCTGCACAGTCAACAATCTGTGCACTAACCATCCACCCAAGGTTGCACACGCCGCCACCTGAGCTGCAGAACCTAAGCACCTGGCGTGGACCAACGCTGACACACGAGCCGCGCATTTCCGCCGTCTGGCAAGATCCACCGTTGCCGACATCCTATATAGCACACCGACGTCGAGGCAGGAATAGTATTTAACCGTCTTAGTGCCAACCGTCGTGTTTTATCTAAAAGTGCCAGATGCGCGGTAGCGACTCACGCGTCAGTGTGTTTTTGAGTTCCGCCAGCGGCAGTCGTGTGCGTCAGACGAGTAATTTGTTTTACAATTTATGTTAAACTGTGTTCAAAGTTTTGTAAATATAAAAAAAATCTCATTTTTGGATAAATTTATTAGCATAAAACTAACCGTAAAATGTCGGATGTCGATGACAGTTCAGTTGAGAATATGGATGTGTGTTGTGATGAATTATGTGAAAATTATTACGAAACTGACAGTGGAAGTGATATATTAGTTCAAAAAACGGGCAGGTTGCGAGTTTTGAGTGAAACTAGTAGTGATGGAAGTGATTCTGAGAATTTACGTGACCCCAATGACGAATCTGTGACCTTGAACCTTTTTACGCGTCTCTCACCAAATACACCATTCGAAACGCGATCTACTCAGCCATTTTTCGAATTGCCAGGACCTTAACATGCTCCACAAAGAAATGCATCACCTATTGAATATTTCAATTTATTTTTTACCGTTTCTCTATTTCAAAAAATCAGCACAATCGAAGAAGAATGGTTTCGGGCCAAAAATGTATCAGAAACACTTCCAACTATACCAACACCTACACCCAACTTTGGACTAGAAAAACTTCCTGGAAGGAAATTACGGCGATGCGTAGTATGTAGCAGTAAGGATCGCAGTGCCATAAAGCGATCCAATTTGATTTGCTCACGGTGTAAAAGGGGCCTCCATGGACTTGGTATTGGAAAACATACATGTACTTTTTGACTTTTTCCATTTTCTATAAATAAATTGTTTGATTCTGTAAAAAATTGTTTGATTTTTGGCCTATATTTTCATAAAATAAACCAACTAGAAAATGATGTTGAAAAAAATTTGAAAATTGAAACATTCTTACAAAAGTTACACATTATTTTCTCTTACTCCAAAATTTCACAAAAAAGAGGGTAATTATTATCGGCATTTTTCACATATATTGCGAAAAAATGTATGGCACTAAGACGGTTAAGGTAGAATTAAAAGGAATCATAATTTAGTCTGTAAGTTAATGTAAGGGCTACCTATGCTCAACCGTGCATAAAAATAAAAATAATTTTTTTACAAAAAGTATAAAATAAGTTTTTAATTTACAATTTCGCGGTCATCTGTTTTTTGTGGATAAAAAATTTAACAATCAATCTTTTTTAGATTTTTTATTTTAAAATTAATTGTTTTCGCGGCGTAGTTTATGATGCAAAAAACAAAATTTTTTATTGTCATGGCCCGCGACCGATCGAGTACCTTCAGTTAACTGTTGCCGATAGGCCTCAACATCTTCCTTGAGTACGTTATTTGCTCCGATGAAAGTTGTCGCACAGTCGCTATAGATGTCAGAGCTATAGCCTCGCTGTGCGAAGAACCGTCGTAACGCTGCGAGGAAGGCGTCGGTGGTCATGTCGCTCACGAGCTCCAGGTGAATTGCTCGCGTGCTAAAGCAAACGAACAAAGAGACATAACCTTTGTGGCTGCGACTTCCTCTTCTTTTGGATATACGTATCAAATATGGTCCCCCATAGTCCACGCCGCAATGCTGAAATGCTGGAGCGGGCATGCAACGGTGAGGGGGGAGATTCCCCATTATTTGGTTGTTCGCATATCCGCTTTGGCGAACGCATTTAACACACTGGTGGATAAATTGTCGTATGGATGAGCGAACGCCCACTACCCAGAACCGCCTTCGAAGATAATGTAGAGTAGTCTGGGTCCCACCATGCAATGTAAGAAGGTGTACTTGGGCTACTAACAGTTTAGTTAATCGACTTGGTATCCCTTGGTAAAATGATTGGAAATCTTTCAGAAGCAGGAATTATATCATGTTTTAATCGGCCATTTAGACGAAGAATACCAGCATTATCCAATGTCGGATTTAATTTTAAGATTCTGCTTTTGGAATTTATTGGCTTGCCTTGAAGATTAGAAGAGATTTCATTAGAAAAATGTAGTTTCTGCACATACCTTATCCAAAATAGCAGCGCATTATTCCGCTCCACAGCTGTGCACCATTTCGATGTTTCATGAGATCGTTTGAGGAGGGCAGCGATGAATCTTTGGCACCAGGCAGTAACAGCCAGTAAGGTTCGAAGACTGGAATATTTATTCAACAGATTAGCTTCCAGTTCTTTAACGGCTATTGGAGAGGATGACGAAACGTAACAAGCAGCAACTTCCTGGACTTCTTCCCGTATGGCGCATTGCTTTGGCCATTCTTGTTCATCCTTATGCAACCATATGGGTCCAAACCACCAGATATCTAGGCTAGCCAATTGAGCTGGATACACTCCGCGAGAAGCGATATCAGCTGAATTTGTTGAGGTTGGTACATAGTGCCAAATGTCGACTGACGTAAGCTCTTGAATTTTCTTGATTCGATTGGAGACATACTGCTTATGTCTTCCGGGATTTGATCTTATCCAGCTCAGTGTTGTCTTCGAGTCCGACCAGCAAAAGGCTTGTACTGAGGAGAGCGGCAGAGTAAGCAGTGCCTTGGCACATATTTTAGCGGCCAGAAGTGCGCCGTTAAGCTCCAGGCATGGAATCGTAATTTTTTTCAATGGTGCTACCTTCATTTTGGCCATAAGAAGGGACACCTTTACTTCATCGGTAGCTGTCTTGACTCGCAGATAAGCCACTGCGGTATAAGCATGAGCAGAGGCGTCAGCAAACACATGTAGTTGAATACTTTTAAACGTATCTGATGTGAAAGTCCATCGGGGCACCTTAATACTTTCGACCAGAGGCGCTCTTCTCTAAATTTAGCCCAATTACGTCGATAAGGTTCAGGCAAAAGTTCATCCCATGAGCATCCAGACAGCCACAATTGTTGACAAATAATCTTTCCAGTTACCACTACTGGCGCTAATAGACCTGGAGGGTCGTATATTCTGGCGACGTCTGATAGTTGCTGTCGTTTAGTTATATGTCCTGAATTTTCGGAGACCTGCACTTTGTATCCAATGCAATCGGAGTCACAGAACCAGTATATTCCCAGCGCCTTGGTTTCGCAGCCTAAATTAAGATCGCAGTAGTTTTCATCTTCATGGTCCTGGTTACCGACTGCACGTAGAAACTTTACTGAGTTGGATTTCCACTTCCGCAATGCAAAACCTCCTCGTTTCAATAGGGCTTGAAGCTCCTTTTGGAGATCGACAGCAACCTCAACATTCCTCAGTCATCCATATAAAAGGACTCCCTTAGAATTTTCGCAGCCCGAGGAAAATTGACTTCCTCGTCCCTAGCCAAGGTGTGAAAGACCTTTATGGTGACGAAGGGAGAACAGTTTAAACCGTATGTGACAGTAAGTAGTCGATAGACTATAGGATTGCCATCCTTATCTTTCCATATGATGCGCTGCATGTCACAGTCCTCTGCGTCAACCAAAATTTGCCTATAAAACTTCTCCACATCTGCCATAAACCCGACCTGATGGAGTCGCCACTTCAAAATAATCGATTGAAGATCATTTTGTAGCTTACGTCCAACATGGAGACAGTCATTTAAGGATATTCCTGACTTAGTCTTCTTGGATGCGTTGAAGACAGTCCTTAACTTTGTCGTGGAACTGAGATCTTTGTAAACTTCATGGTGGGGAATATAACAAACACGCCGAGGTTCTAGCTCCTCCTTAACTACTTCCATATGACCGAGTTCCAGGTACTCAGTCATGAACTTTTCGTACAATTCCTTAATGTTTGGATCCTGTTCGAGTCGCTTTTGTTGGTAGTTGTTTATAGGCAACCGATTTCGAGTCCGCTAGCGCGGTTAAATCGCTCGAGTCTTTAAATGGGTATTTTATAAGATAACGTCCGAAACAGGTCCGGCGAACCGTGCGCTCAAAGTGCGCTTCGCAATAAATGTCGTCTTGCGTTACAGGGATCCACATCGTCGACTTCATTAAATTTCCACATACTTTGGATTAAATCGTTCAGTTCGGCATAAGATAGTGCGCAAAACTTTGCACGTAATGATGTCGTTGATACCGGTAATTGTCCATATACGATCCATCCCAAGTGAGTGTTTTGGGCTACAGGAGCATTGACTGTTGATTGCTTAATGTCACCGTAGAGCAGAGAGCCGAACAGGTCGGCCCCTAAGATGACGTCGATAGGCCCAGGTTCATTGAATTTTGAATCAGCAAGGTCAAGTTCCAAAAACTCACTAAACGGTGTGGGATCTACTGGCGTAACGGGCATAAGCTTTCCCAACCGGGGTAAGATTAGAGCAGAACAGGGAATATTAAAATCAGGCTCTTTTAGAGACATTACCGAGAATTATTTCATTATTAACCGGAAGGATTGTACTTTCAAATAAAAAAAGAAATTTGAGAAAATATTCAGTAGTTTTTTTTTATAGCATTTTCAAAAAACAAAAAAGTTATTTGACGGACCCTATATTAGACGATCTTGCAACTGGTTCCTTTTGGTTCGTTTTAGAGCATTCATTCATCGCCTTGAGACCTTGTATACGGTTATCTAAAAACACCCTCAAGTCCGAGTATGTGGGGACATAGTTTGTGTTTGTTAGGGACAGTTCCCAGTCTTTCAGGGTAGCTGCATCTAACCGTTCTGTAATGATGAAAACTAACCAATCGTCCCAGTCGGCAGTAGGGCGCCCCAATTGCGTAAGCGCACGAACGATTTCCGTGGTTCTATCGAGAATTTTTCGCAGGACTATCGACGACTCAGGTTGCATAGACGGGAGTCTAAACATCTCGCGAAGATAACCTTTGATAAGTCGGCGTTTGTTATCAAATCTTTGCACCAAAAGGTCCCATGCAATGGAAAAATTTGATCCTACGATAGAGATGTTTCGCAGAAGTACAGCGGCTTCGCCTTGGAGACTGCTTTTAAGGTAATGCAAGCGCTGCACGTTGGATAGTGACATATCATTGATTACGCAAGACGTAAACATGTCCTTGAAGGCCAGCCATTCCTGAACGATCCATTAAATTTAGGTAATTCAATCGAAGGTAAATTTGACTTATGGGTAGGTCCTGCTTCTACGGACGCGCGGTTCGGGGTTGAGTGCACCGGCTCTTCGTGCATATCGATGGAGAGTTGATCAATGAAGTCATTCAGTTCGCCTATTGCCTCGCAATATGCTGCTTCGATGACTCCAAACCGATCCTCACTTAGTGCTGTTGTTAAATCCTCATTGTTTTCTTCGGTTATCGCCAGCTCCGCTAGCTCGTCATGAGCCGCCGAAAACTTCGCCCAGTAGTCCGTAAGTAATTTTTTCCTGGCTAGGAAAAATCCCTTGGTTTGTTTCTGCTTCGGGGTTTTAAACGTGTTGGCAGAAAAATTTAATATATATTTAGCGACTGTTTCTTCCTTTGCAAGCGCCATTATTTTTGCAAAATTTTAATACGTTGAGGAATCAGGTTCCCCGCAAGGGATGCCAAAATGTTGAACTTATTTATTGCAAGGTCGACAGCGCAAAATACAAGAAGGAAAAAGAAAAATAAAAACCCGTTTCCGCCAAACCCACGTTTTATTCTTGAACAAAAAAACAATGACAACTGCCAGAACTAGTCGCCATGTGGTTCTGTATGCTAGCAGCCCTCAAACTGCTCACAGTGTTGCCATCTTTCTTAACAACAGTATTCATATAAAGATATTGGTCAAAATTTACCCCACCTCGTAAGCATTTTTTCCAATTGCTTGCGCGCGGGGTACATCCCAACACGGTGGAAAGAAATAAATGTAGTTTTCACACCTAAGGCAGATAAACCAATCCATACTGCCGCAAAGGACTGTAGCTCTCGTCGTTTCTATTAAAAACCTTTGAAAGACTCCTTGACCTATACATCAGAGGACTCATCAACTCACACAACTTATGCAACACTCAACACGCCTACCTTAAAGGCAGATCAGTGGAAAGTGCTCTGCATAGTGTTGCCCGTGAAATTGAGAGCTCGTTGAACTTAAAAGAGTTTACAATGGCAGCCTTCCTAGATATAGAGGGGGCCTTCAACAACGTAAACACAGAGGCCATAATAACAGCTCTAGAGGACATAAAAGTAGACAAATCCATTGTAATCTGGATTGAAAATATGTTGAAGAACAGAATTATCAATGCAGACATTGGACACAGCTCTGTAAGGAAGGTGACATCTAGAGGCACACCACAAGGGGGAGTTCTCCCCCCTACTGTGGCTTCTTACTGTTCAAAAATCCTCAAATTCTTTATGGAGAAAGACACAAAGACAATTGCGTACGCGGATGACCTGGTTATCTTGATAAAAGGTAAATTTCTACCAAATATCAGTGAACTAATGGAATCTGCGTTGAGGGAACTCTGCTCGTGGGCAAGACAGAACCGTCTGAGAATAAACCCCCAGAAAACCGATCTGGTCTTGTTCACCAGAAAAGGAAAATTCCGATGTTTACTTCCCCAAAGTTAGAGGGCACTCCACTTAAACTCAAAGCGGAGGCCTAATATCTAGTCATCATTCTTGACTCCAAACTCTCCTGGAAAAGGAACCTGGAGGAAAGGATGAAAAAAGGATTGAATGCTTTTTATGCATGCAAAAAGACCTTCGGAAAAAGATGGGGCTTGCAACCGTACATCATTCATTGGATGTACACAGCAATCATCAGACCCATTTTAACTTATGGGGTCCTAGTCTGGTGGACTGCTAGCAGCACGAAAAGCTATATGAACATGCTCAACAAAGTACAAAAGTCACCCGCTCTTTGTACAACCGGAGCCATGAGAAGCACGCCGCAAGCAGGGTTGGTCATGATACTTCATCTCCTCCCCCTGGATCTATTCACAAAAGGCTGAGCTGCAAAGAGCGCTCTCAGGATAAGGGAGAGCAAGCCAACTATGGACATGCGGCCATACTCAGAATAATAGACGACCTAGGAAGGAAACATGGTTTTAGTAGCCTCGCAGCTACGACCGACTATATTTCCCCCCAAAATGACCTCTCTCTCAGTATACCTATCCTTTTCCCCGACAGAGAAGAGTGGCTATCAAAAGCCGTAATCAACGACCACGAAAATGGTCTCTTCACCGACGGATCGAAAATGGACACAGGCACTGGGGCCGGGTTCTACTCTGATAACCTCCACAAACAGGAATCATTCAGACTGCCTGATCTGTGCAGCGTTTTTCAAGCAGAAATCCTGGCAATGGAGAAAGCAGCCAAACACCTACAGGTAGCCGATATCCCACCATCTGATATCACTATCTTCGTAGACAGCCAGGCTGCACTGAAGTCAATAGAATCATGTATAACGAGATCAAAGGTTGTCATGAAATGTCGCGACTCACTGAAGTCCATCAGGCACCACAAAGTCAAACTCTGCTGGGTCCTGGGCCACAGCTCAATCGCAGGGAACGAAAGAGCAGACGAATTGGCCAGGCAAGGGTCTGAACTGGACATCAGTGAAGCGGACACACTCGATCCGTATGTTCGTCGGAGTGATCACCGGAAACTGTCCCATTGGAGCAATGACTCGGGATCCAGCGATCTCTGCCGGAGCTGCGGTGATGAGGAAGAAACTGAGACGATCCAACATCTGCTTTGCCACTGCCCAGCTCTCCAGAATCGACGCCTAGCATCGCTGGGCCAAAGATTCTTTACAGAGATTGCGGACGTGGCAAATGTAGATATACTGGATCTTCTAAAATTCATAAAGAGCACGGGGTGGTTTCAGCCACCACGTGATAGGACAGGTTAATTATATGTGTACTCCACAAATGAAGGGAATCACAATGGGCCTTTTGGCCTCCGACTGGAAGTCACACTCCCCTTCTTTAACCTAACCTAACCTAATCTACACATATTACAAAAGATACAGTTGTTTATGTATTTATGAATCTCCAGTCTAAGATTAGGATAACAATATGTATGTATCTTTCAATTCTAAGAAACTTTCTTCAATATGATTTTTGTCTAAATTAATTTTTCGATTACTTCTAATAATCTTTCTTTACAGGTGATAATCCTGAAGGAATTTTGTACATCTAAGAATTTTCATGTTGGACGAATTTGAAAAATACATATTTAGTTATTGACTTTTGAAATTTGTTAAAAATGTTACATTCTTTGCAGAAGATTCCTACAGTGCCTTTAATGGGTACGAATCTTTGAAGGATTTTTAAAACTTAAGCCTCAATATAATTTTTTAAGGTAAAAGTTTATCTTCTCTTTTTTTTGAACGAGATCTTATTTGAGTAAGAGTTTGACTTTCCCAAATTGAAAATAAATTGGTTTTTGTATATATTTAACAGAGTCTCGGTTATAAAATGATGGTCGTTCAAGTTTTCCTAAATGCTATATATGGTAGCTATATCTGATCTAACATCATTTTCAAATGTGCAATTTACTTCCAGCCGACATAGGAAATCAACAACATATGTAGTTCTCTTTTCCTTTTATAACATATACTCAATATCAAAATCGTACTCATTTAATTTAATTCTCCAGCGTTGCAACTTAGAGGTTGGTTCTTTAAGAGAGTTCAGCCACACTTAAATTTGCGATCAAACAAATACGGCCTTAAATATTTGTTAGCCATAACAAAAGTTCTTTTTCAACCGTGCTATAGTGTGTCTCGTGACAATCTAAAGTTCGAGAAGCAAAAGCCATAGGGTGTTGGTGTTACGAAAGAACTGCCCCTAGAGCTGCATTGCTGGCGCCCGTTGTCAAAGTAAAGGTTTTAGAAAAATCTGTATAAGTTAGAGCTGGACAAGTAGGTACATATGAGAACTTTAAGCTTGTTAAAGGCCTCAATGTACTGTCTGTCATTAAGGTTCAACCAAGAGCCCTTGTTGAGGTAACTACCTTAGAATAGTCCTTAAAGAATTTGCGATAAAATCCAGTAATTCCCAGAAAAGATTTTATCTGTTTAGTTGACTTTGATAATTGGATCTTTGGATGACTTCTTTTTTATTTGGGTTTGGTTTTATGCCGTCCCGTGAAATTACATGTCCTTAATATTCAGTCTTGTGCTTCAAGAAGTTGCATTTATTAATTTGAACCTTAAGGTTAAAATCTAAAAGTCGTTCAAATATTTTGTTAAGGGAGTCTATGTGTTCTTGAAGCGACGTCTAAAATATTAATATGTCGTCGAGATAAACTACGCATATTTTATTTATGAAATCAGATACAATCGTTCGTTGAAATGATGCAGGCGCATTTTTCAGATCGAATGGCATTCGCGTAAATTCGTAGTGGCCATTCGTGGTTGAAAATACTGTTTTGTGTCTATCTTCGGTGTTTATGGGAATTTGATGAAATCCCTTTGCTAGGTCTATGGCTGAGTAGTATTCTGCGTTTCCTAGCTTAGAAAATATGTCCTCAATATTTGGGATTGGGAATTTGTCTTCTACGGTTATCTCATTCAATTTCCTATAATCGACTACATTTCGCCAATTTTTCTCACCAGAATTGTCAAGCTTTTCGACGACCCAAATTCGATCATTATATGGGCTTGATGATTTAACAATTATTCCGGACCTTAATATTTCGGATATTTGTTTTTCTACCTCATCTCTATGTGCTTCAGGATATCTATGTGGGGATATTGTTTTAAGTTGGTATTCTGTGGCCATACTTGGACACACAGGATAAGTTGTCACCCTCTAGGTAAAAAACTATTTTAAATTTTCGAATGTTAGCTAGTAAATATTGTATCTTTTCCTTGTTCAGATTCTCCATTTTAAGCTTGTTTGTGATCATCTCTAGATTTGGTTCTATGAAGTTCATATCACTAAAATGTTTAGGGAAAGTATATCTGCTTTTATTTGGTGGTTAGATGGTAAAGGGATTGAATATTAATGGTAACGTAGCTTCTTTCGTAATGAGTTGTGAGCTTTAAGAAATTAGGTTAGCTTTTAATGACTTTAATAAATTACACCCAATAATACCATCGAAATCGCTGTTTACTTCTGTTTCTACCATTTCAGTTGTCGTCGACGGCCTGTTAAACTCTTTAAATAACGGGATGGTTATTTTTGACTTAACACAAATATTTGCATAGACATACTTATGTGTAAGAAGCTTTTTGGATTAGGTTTGGAAAAATTTGTGAAAAAGATCGGTTTGGATTAATGAAGTGCTAGCTCCGGAATCTATAAGAAGCTTGATTGGTTTAGAGTACAGTTATACAGGCAAGTGTTCTGAGGTGTGTAATGGAAAATTTTGGAAATGACAACTATCGGAATTTAACGCGGATATGTGTGGGAGCACTTTTTCACTTTGGAAATGGTTAACATCCATCATATTACTTTGGTTATTATTATTTGTATTGTCGAATTGTGGAAACATGCCGAAAAAAATTGGAATATCCTGAATTGTTATCCTGAATAGTTATTGTTTGGAATTTGATTTCGGTATTTTTTGGGATTATATTGCCTAAAGTGTCCTGAGTTCCCTAGATAATTATCTTGTCTAGCGTTAGTTAAGTTTGGTCGGTTTTGTTGGTAGTATCTTGGAAAAAAAAATCGAAAATTGTTGGGGTTTCTTGATAAGTTAATGGAGCTATTGTTACGAAAATTGTGCAATGTGCTGTTGGATTCAAAATGTTGGTTGGAAAAATGTTGATACCTGTTATTTATATTGTAAGATGGTCCCTAAAAAACTGTCAGCTTCTATTAAAATAACTCTAGCCTCTTTAAGAGTGCATATATTTCTAGCTTGATTTAGGATATAGGATTACAAGGAAGTTTGTTAATGAAAAACTTGAGAACCATTGCCTCATTTTTGTCACAATCAAACCAAGAAAAAAATTCTGGGCATAAGCCAGTTTTTATATTAAGTTTCTTAATTTTAATAACCTAATTTGGTTTATTATATTTTTCACACTTTCTGTAATAGTACAGTTTGAAAATAAAACAATTTTTATTTGTGGCCAGCTGTTTGGGTTATTATTATTAATTAAAACTAAATTTGCCGAATCTTTAATTCTTTGTCTAATCTTTAATGCTAATAAACCTTTGGTTAATTCATCTAATTCATCAACAAATCTACCTATGTATATACAAGTAATCTACATTTTTTTTATAAATAAGCTTAGTTCTTCCGGTTTTCCAGACAAATCTTGAATATATTTAATTATGTAGGTAAGTAAGTCCATGTTAGCCATACCTTGTGTTTTTTTTTTTGTTTGTTTTTTCTTCGTGAATTCCGCTGCACTAAATTTTTGTTTTTGTTGGCCAGAAATTTATTTTAGCTTTGTATGTTATTTTAAGTTTGTTTCAAATACCCATAGTCACAAAAGTCTACATACACCCCTAAAGTGTATGAAATCTAAAAACCAGTAGAGAATTGGCTTGTTAGACAGTCATTATACATCTTCTTATTCCCAGATAACACTTCCAGAAAAACACAGTCAACCATATGTATGAAAAGCAAAATAAACGAAAAAATCCATCTCACAAAAATCAGCATACAGCTGCATCTTCATAGAAACTGCCACGGAACCAAATGGTGTACCGTTATTTTTTTTATTCTTTTCATTATTTTTTTAGTCTCGTGTGTAATTAAGAGGAGCCTGCGGATTTCTAAAATGGCGAGTAGAAAAGAAGTTCCATTCGAAATTCGAAATTTAATTGTTAAATTAAGACATAAAAGTTACGGCGAAATTGCAAGAATTGTTGATAGAAGTCGCGCAACAGTCCAGTCTATAATAAAAATGTACGATGATAGGGGTAATGTCTCAAATAAATCTCGTACTGGGTGTCCGAAGATATTAAAAGCCCGAGATGTTAGGACCATCCTTCGCAAAGTGATCTCCAACCCTAGGACCAGCGCTCCAAAATTGGCTGAAGACATCGCAAATACCACTGGAATACAAGTTCACCCATGCCTTATTTAATAAAGAAATTGATATTGAATTTTTCGCTGGTTCTTAGATTCTGCACTTTATAAAGGTGTATGTAGACTTTTGTGACTGTGTGTATATATGTACATATATGTATATATAAGGCTTAATGTTTGCTTTTGATATTTTTTCTTTCATTCAATAAGTCTTTATCAGTTTTTTATGCACTTAGTCTTTATCACACGAAATAAAATATAATTTGATTCTTCACTTCAGTACTCGTATATATGTATATGTACATATGTATGTAGGTATGCTTTTTACTTTTTATTTATTTTATTTTTTTTTTCCTGACTGCGCCAGTGAAAGACAACTCGCAACGTCTTTATTACAACTGACTTTACACTCTTAACCTAAGCTTAAACTAACTTAAAAATAACGACACACGGATCATGCATGGCGTGCCTTCATGAGTATCGGCGAATGAGATCGGCGTGCCCCCATGAGTATCGTATGACGTTCCAGTTATCGCCATGTCGCCAGGGTAGCCGATGATTAATAATATACATGGCAATGTGACTCCTAGGCTGGCTAACAAGTGGTGATTATTGGAAACTTTACATTATGTAGAATTGTCAACGAATGTCAAAACATTCCTAAAAAATAAAAAAAAAAACCTGATTTCAATCCGAGAGGTTAAGTTGTTCCACTGTACTTTTCTTTTTTTTTCTTCGAGGAGTTTTCCTCTACGAACTTTTACGTTCCAACAAAGACCTAAGACCACAGATCGAAAGTCGGCAAAGAATAACAGCTATTACCGTTGATAGTCCAGGGAAAACGTTAGTGAAGGCTGGAAGAATGCCATGCACATCGCCGTTCAACTACGCCTTATAAAAGGACAAGGCATAAAGGTCGGTCCACCCTAATCCACTATTGGTTCTTATGCATTATGCACGGTTCAAACATAACATTAAACGAAGGTAAAGGAAATGGATAAACAAAAAACAAATTAAAAAAAAATGAGCAACTGCTTGTTGTAGTTGTCCGAACCGAACCGAAGGGTGACGTTACACTGAACGGGAAAGTAAGTTACGTTCACAGAGCAAAATGTATGATCCATGCCAAGTTAGATTATCGTTTGTATCGAAAGCGAATGATAAATGAATTGGGTTCTTGACCGGACGACAATAAAGGCCCTGACTCTTAACCCAAACAGGCCTGGCATAATGCTGCCTTTACCCATTTTCTATCACGCTGGCGTTTTAATCCATGAGGAACCACCGGGTAATCTCAACGCGATAGGACCCGAAAAATCCAAGTGTCACAATATACAAGTGTCCCGAACGGCTTATAACCCAAAGGGAAGGTGTAGTGTGATTATTTCGCCGATATAGCTGTTTAGTGTCACAAAATAAATGTATGTGATAGACCCGTCGAGTAACCCCAACCAAGAAAGCTAGTTACAAGCCAGTTACAAGACGACTATTCCGATTCGTTAAGGGGATGTTGAATTGTTAGGACAATTTGTCGTCAAATTTGATCTCGATTTATCGAATCGGCTTATAGCAATTGTTATCGAGTCTCCCATAGCTTTAAGCTTGGGTTATAATGACCTCAGCATTAAATCAATCCAACATAATTTATGAAGAATCGAAGGAAAGCAGAAAATTTATAAAATCAATGTAGGGGGACCAGAAATAATGTTCACCCACCTGGACTATTTGTATCTATCACATTGAGTGTCTGGAGCTGCACTTACCTTATCCAACTCGACAGATAAAGAACGATAGTTCCATAACACCATTAACTTGGACCATTTTCCTTAAACGCGTTCTCTCTCGATACCAATTCTGAAGAGCAACTTCCATAAAATGATTACGTCTACTCAACTTTCCTTAACACGGTATATTCGTATTCCCTGGATACAGATAAAAAAATAACTTTCATCACTTGCCCAGTAACCAAATTACCAATGTACGTAAATGCACAATGTCTCAACATGAAGATATTAACTTCAGTGTTTGTTAAGTCGTAAACGAAAAAGGAAATCCACTCCCGGCCATTATAAGCACCACAAAACTACCCATCTCGAAGGGCGTCAGAGCGCATCCCAATGCACGCAGTGTCGCTGTCATGATGACGAAGAAAATATCCTGAAACCCTGCCCGGATTCCCTTGGGTCACGTTTTTGTTTTAAACAAAAATCACAAACGATGATAATAAGAGCGACAAAGCTAAAGGGGGGCAAAAGGAGTTTGCTAAAGTTAAAAATATCCCACAGGTGACCTACGGGAAAGAATAACACAAGCATGAACCGGATAGAACCAAAACACAATCCAAACCCACGACTGCAGGGATTTCGTCCTCCTTCTTCTGCACATCGACGTGACGAAGGAGTATGGGAATTGAAGGGAAAAAAATGTTTCCTTGAATGAAAATTTCACAATTCCCGAGTTGGGTGCTCCACTTTGGATTATCATGCTAGAGCAGCAGCTTTCCACCCGCTAGGAGTAGACGGCAGCGGGATCGTCTGTTACAGTTTCTTCTGCCGTTTATCGCTTCCTTCCGGTTTCGACTCAATTTGACCATCCCATGCTGCCCGTCAGACACTGGTCGCTTGCTTGTTTGCCTGGCAATCCCCTGACCTGGTTATGGAGCATGCATGCAGACGCTAGCACTTGATTTTCTATGATATAGCAATCGAGCGTGCATTACCGGCTCTTCCTTCCATTGTATCTCGAGTTGTCTGTTATGGAAATTTCATTTTAACCGAATATTGTTATTATGCGGTCTTGAAATTGGTTCATTGTTCGGAGTGCTGCTCGAATATGTTGAATCCCATGCCGGGGGGTAAGGAGAACGAAGCTTATGCAAAACAGCCAAAGAACGTCATGCAACCACAAGATAACATTTATTATTTTGATTTTCATTCGCTTTAAGTTGCATAGATGCATCTGAGAAAACCTTGGATGCGATTTTCCGAGGAAAAGAAAAAGTTGTGTAGAAAAATTATGCTTCCGATCTGCTTTGCTTTTGCATTTTAGTTTTTCCATTATTTTATTTCAAATGAGATTGCATAGAATTGTATGCCACAAATTGGAAAAATGTCGGTTTTTAAATGAGATGCTTGTGTACAATCTGGTTTTGTTTCCGAAAACAATGTAGCATTTCTTTACATTGAAATTAATGACTAGTACATTACTAGTACATAAAGCCTTCTTTCTCTTGTAGGGCAGAAGATATATAAAAGGTCATACAAACAGAGGTGTCATTTTAAATTCCGTACGATTGTTGAATATTTAACTATTATTGCAGTGAGCTTCGATGTGATCAAAAACTACACCAACTATTCTTAGAGTTCCAGTACAGCTTTTGGTGATGATCAACTGCCTTCTTACGCAGTTATAATAAATAAGAGTTTTTCAAAAATGGCGCCTAGAGGTTAGTAATGAATAATTTCTGAACGCAACATTTTTTTTATTTTGTCTTTAACCATTTGTAAAGTAGATATTTGTACAATTTTAACTGAGGTTAATTTCATGAAAACAGGTTAAGTTTATTAAATTTATCAATAGGTTGTTGTCGACTTTCGATATCTCTTTCTTTCTTTTAGCATGGAACTCGCTTCCCACCGCTTTGTATCTTTCTTCCTTGATTTTTAAAATTTAAAAAATAAAAATGTATTATGCCGTCCTTATGCTAAGTCGTGTCTTCTTAGAATTTTTGATCTGATCTTTTTTATTAATTAAAAAAAGATCTAAATCTAAATTAGAAATATTTAAACTGTCTTTCTGGACCTTTGCGGGCACTTTATGTTAGAATTAAGTTTTCTAAAAATACTTTATTAAAAAATCTATATTCATTTTTTTCCTTATCCTAAAGCTCAACTTACTCTAAGTTGCCAAAGCCTAGTCTTTAATATAATCAGGTTGACTAGCATTCATTCCGAGCGGTCACCTTCCTGACTGCGTCTTTCATCGACTCGGCTTCGTCATACACTCTGCGTCCGCGAGACCTCGCCAAGGCTTACAGGCCTCAGTCAGTCCTTAATCTAAGCATGATGAGGCGTCCAGCCTCCTAAAGGTTCCCTAGTTAACCCTAACCTGACTTACGGAATAAGGAGTGAGGAGGATCTAACTGGACTAACCCACCGGACTGCGAAGCGTTTTCACCCGACAACCAGCAAAATTCGGCGTGCTGTTTAGCAGAAAACGAATAAGCTAATGAGCATTGTTAGCCCATTTAGACCCGAATTAATTTTTATCTTCCAATTAGAATGCTCCATTGCATGATTTCCACTTCGAACAAACGTGTTTACCTTTGAGTGATGTCCACCACCCAATGGCGCCCAGCCATACTTTGCATCGATTGCCGAAACTATTTGACATCGAAACTCTAATGAATCCAATTTTACCCCATAACTTCTTGAAAGTGTCCAGGCATTTACTATCGCTACGTCTAACATCCACATAAAAATAGGACAGTACTACTTCTTTCCGCGAGTTGAAATTCTATTATTAGATACGTTGTTGTCCAGTTGGTCAACTCCGCCCATGTATTTATTGTATTGCTTGTTGACAAAGGGTTGCGGAACTTTACATCTTGTTTTAGACTGACTATTGAATCTCTTGGCACCACCAATAGGATAAACTCCGTGCACATTAGAAAGCATTGAGACGGCCTGATTATCTTGCCAACGAGTAAGAGGAAATTGCTTGTTCTTGTCAACGAAAGATTGGTGGACTCCCCTTTCCTGCCTGTTAAACTTCTTCTTATCAACCATTTTTATGTTTTTTAGCCTATTTTCTCTTAGAGTTCCCGTGCCACCGCATCCAATTTTAGTGAGCTTGTTGGTGAGGTCAGTGCTCGTAAAAAAATTGTCATAAAAATAGGAAAAAGGAACATCAGGGTATCGTATCTTATAACCGTTGCTAAGCTTAGCACGACGTATTCGCCAAGAAAAATAGAGGCGTGCCTATCTGGCTTGCGTCCTTGATATAACTCAAATTGTATGCAGTATCCAAGACGAGTTGCTGCCACCCATGCTTTGTATCCAAACCGTACTGGCTTTAAACGCATGAATTGCTTGCATGGATTCCTTCCAAAATACGGGATCAAACATAGCTTCATCAACGGATACCTGCATTTCAATCGGAACATACTTCACAAACATTCTATTCAAATGGTCAGCTAGCGGTCTTATCTCAGCCATTTTATCTGAAGCATCAATATTATTGTTGTTACATAAATGTAAGTATGTAAATATGTCACAGAATCTATTTCTGCGCATGGCCTCTGAAACCAATTCATTATGACAATCTGTACGATTTTCCCAAAACATTCTTCTTCTCGGCATTGGAACGTAGCCCGATAGAATAAAGATTCCAATAAAAACGTAAATTTATGCTTCGGATACGTCTAAGTTTTTACATTTTTCTGCTGCATACATATTGGTAAAGCTTACAATTTTTCGGATAATATTTTCATTGAAAAATAACTGGAAGAATTCAAATAGGTGGTTCTCAGCACTTAACGTTAAAGGAGGCAGCAGTTCTCCTTCCGACGGTTTAAATTGATGGTAAAAGGAGTTTAGGTGCAAGCTATCCTCATTACCTTCACGCCAGCTTTGCTCCACTTTACTCATATTTATCCAATCTTCCTCTCCATTCTTACTTCTACCTCTGATAAGAGCTGGTTGGAGTTCATCCTATTGGGTTCAGCACAATCCTCTTCTCCAGAATATTCATCTGTTACTAGGCCATCTGTAGGGGTAGCAAGAATATATTGTAGTTTCGGGAGCTTCATTATTGAATTCGAGCACGTCCAAAATCTCGGATAGTGTCAATGGTTTCTTCCTAAAATATTATAAAATACTAGCTGACCCGGGCGCGCCTTGCTGCGGCTTTATTTTATTACGTTGAGTTATTAGATAAAAAAATTGGTATTTTTGAGGGAATGATTGGTAAAGAATGATAACAATTTCAAAATAAGTTTTAATAAATAGAAAATGTTGATTTTATTATTACTTTAATTATAATTTAACAAATGAGCTAGATAGTGTCGATTTTTAACAATGTTTTATAATTATTTGAATCAATAAATGTATAGCAATCAGTACTTTCAGTTAATTAAGAACTAAATTATGAACAATATTTCTCGTTAATCTGTCTTTCGTTAGAAGAAATAGGTCTGATGGGTTTCCAACACGTGAGCATGCAACATACAGCTGCCCATGGGAGAAAGACGGATTCTCCAAGTCCAAGCCACAAATTGTCATTGTCTGCCCTTGGGACTTATTTATCGTCATCGCGAAAGCCAAACGTATTGGGAATTGTAGCCTTATGAAAGGTATTGTAGATTCTGATGGAATCATGGGTATTCGAGGTAACACGACGACTTCTCCTTTAAACTTTCCAATCAATATCGTTGCTTCAAGTACGTGTCCGGTAATTCTTCTGATGACTAATCGTGTACCGTTGCATAATTTTGGTGGATTTAAGTTGCGCAGAAGGATGACTGGTGAACCAATTTTCAGATATAGCATGTGTGGCGGCATTCCTGGCATATCCAGAGAATTCAAAAACTCAAAAAAAAAGTTCACGATCTCATTTTCTTCAATAATAGTGTCAATTGGCTTAAAAACCATCAGATTGCCTGGCAATAAATTTTGTATTTGAATATTAATTTCGTCAACATCGACTTTTTTTGCTGCTAGAATCGCACGATTACTGAGCCAATTATGATTTAAATAATTATTTACAATATCTGGGAATACACTGTCAATAAGTTTTTTGAAAGGTTTTTGAATTAACAACAGAGCAGAAATTGTCTGGTAATTTGATACATTGTGTATTTTGATGCAATTCGATTCTACCGTTTCCAATGTCCAGTAGTTGATTTGAAAACACTTGTGCCAATGGATCATTATGCAATTGTACTCTCATGTTCATGGTCAATCGAAGTGTTTTAACGTTTTTCCATAAAAATGATTGCTTAAAACATGCGTTGATCTCATCAGCAAACGTAGAGCGAGGAATGACAGGTAATATCTGCCGGAAATCACCAGATAGTAGTAAGAGAACATCACCGAAAAGTCGGTTATTGCCGATCAAATCTTGCATAGTTCTATGAAGAGAATGTTTGTGACTCATAGTGCACTCATCCCAGACAACAATTGAACTTATTTGCAATACCACAGCCATTCCGCTTCTTTTTTTAATATTACACATAGCGTTTGGGTTGTTGTGAATGTCTAATGGCAGCTTCAATGCAGAGTGCACCGTTCGTCCACCATCTAACAAAGTGGCAGCAATGCCAGACGATGCAATTGTCAATGCAATTTTTTTTTGTGACCGTATCTTTGCAAGTATTAATGACACTAAAAATGTCTTACCGGTCCCACCAGGTGCGTCTAAGAAAAAAAACCACCTTGTTTTGCATCAACAGTCAACATGATGCGATCGTAAATAATTCTTTGTTCTTTGTTCATTTTTGGTGGTTCTAATGCTCTTTGGATAATATTCTGTTCAGTGAAATATACGCATTGACCGTTTTCAAGGTGCACTGCAAGATGCTGTACAGATGGATTTTATGGATGGGAAAACTAAAAATACGCCAGATAGCTTCGTTGCTGTATCTGCCCATTTGATATTGGGTTATTTCATACTTTTTATTAACATCTTGCACTTCAAACACGGCCAAATCGCAGCCTTTATTTACATATTTGCATATGTATTTCATGGATTTGACGGAATTACAAAACTCGACATTAATATGTGCATTATAAGTTTTCGAAAGCAATGGCGAATATGGAACCACCCACTGATTACCAATTTCGAGTTGATTGAAATTCGGAATTCGCAGTGTGAATACATTGCCACCATTCGCAGCGTTCCTACGGCGATATAATGGATAACCATCAATATCCGTAATTGTGTAATTTGTACACTCTTTCGGAAAACGTTTCTTACATTTTCCATTTTCCATGCATGGTGATGTTGTGTTAAAAGAACCACATGGTCCATGGATCATGTGACTGGTAACAATATCAAATAATTCTTGGTCGATTAATGGATCTGGAATTTCGGCGGAAATGATTTAATCAATTTCTTCTGGGCGAATTTTAGTTTCGAGCCAAATCAAAATATGAGCATGCGGCAAGCCACGCTTTTGCCGTTCGATCGAATACAGCCAACAAATTGTTGTACCAAAAATTGAAAATTTTACGATGAAATCAATCAACGATTTTAATTTTGGTCTGAACACACATGCAACGATATCATGACGATGTATTGATTGTTGGCCTGGTAAAAGCAAGTCTTGTATTTCCTTCCATTTTGGATTACATGTAAATGTAATAAATAAATCGGGACGGCCATAGTGACGTACGTAGGTCATTGCATCTTGAATATATTCCTGCATGTTCCGTGGGCTACCAATGTAGCTTGAAGGTAAAATAAATGCATTGCCAATGTCGTTGAAGTTTAAATTTTCGTCGTTACTTCCGATAATAGCATCTCGTAAGTGAATGTAATCCTCTGATCATAATTTTGCTTGGTTGAAACGAAGATATCGCAAACGTTCGCTCTCGATCTTAGCATACATGTCGACAACATATTGATGGTAGAGCTGACGATACCGAAGAATATAATTGTCCAGATTATTCCTTGTCATCAACCGGTATGCATAGTAACACATTGAGCTGACATTTTTGTTTGTTTCATTACCTTCAAAATAAAAAATAATTTTAAATGTATACATAGTTAAACATACCAAAAACAATATGTTGAAAAAAATACACTAATAAATTTAATAATTAAATTTTTGACTTTACCAGTAACCGGATCACGTTTTTGATGTTGTTGATGTGATATCCATCTTGACCTTGCCAGAATATGAGTGGATATTGCAATGCATCATACGAACGATGCAAGTCTGATATCACATGAATAGCGCTGTCACGACGTGTAATTTGAATGGCTCTGTTATCAACTGGATCACCGACCATGATAACAGCAACTTCTTCTACAGTTGGCGCATTAAACCTGCCAGCGTGTTCTCCCGATGGTGTTTTATCGGCTCTAATGACAATTTGTAAGTTGTCATTTCTTAATTGTGGTGACACTCTTTTGAATAATTAAATAAGTTGGTTATGATTTTTAAAAAAATCTTCCAACGATTGTACAATGGCTCTTTGTACTGCTTGTTCGATAAAGTTATATTGACATCGAATTGCCACACGCTCTTCAGAACTGCCCATAAAATAAATTTGAAGAAATTTTGGCTCTTCGTTAGGTATTGGCATCAACGATCCGATCCTATGGTACACCTCACCTTGTATTTTGAATGTAGTTTCAACATTACGTCCATCGGATGAATGATCGCAAATTTTAGTTGCACCAAATGACGTAATTTGGAAGCAGGAAATAAATGTACGTGTCATTCGTAAAAATAATTTTGAATCATTTGATTCACCAGCCAGAAGTGATTGCAAAGGCTTCGGCGGAGTGAGAAGAGGTGACAAAACAACTTTTCCTGATGAACAACACATGCCCGATGGCTCATTCCGGAATTTTAAGGCCTGACATCGACATGACATCGTTACTGAGCCAATTATGATTTCAGTAATTGTTTACAATATCTGGGAATACACTGTCAATAAGTTCGGGTTTTGAATAATAGATAAAAATATTTATAATCAAATGAAATGATACTTACATGCGGTTGATTGATAAAATGAAAATTTAAAAATAAAGAAATAATATAAATTTCACAATATACTTTTCACAAAATTCACACAATATCAATTTTCACAATGTAACGTTCACCATGTGGATAGTAGTATATAATAAACGATACATGAGATCGTACGATAACGTAGTGTATAGCATCGAAACACGGTGCCATCTATTGGGCACAGAAGAAAAGGAATTTAGGGTAAGGCTGAGTAAGGTAATTTCGTAGATAAGGTAGAACGCTAAACAATCCTTGTAGTATGTATATGGAATACAAAAATAGTTGATTTTCCAATTAATTAATAAAAAAAAATAAGTCAAAAAAACTATCCTATCTTAGGAACGCCAGCAAAACATACATTTTAAAACAAAAATCGTCAAAATCGGTTAGATAGTTTTGGAGTCCATCGTGAGCAACAACGTGACACGAGAATTATATATAATAGATAGTCGCCCAGCTAGCATCAATCGTGTGCTAGACTATATATTTATATATAGTCGCCCAGCTAGCATCAATCGTGTGCTAGACTATATATTTATATATAGTCGCCCAGCTAGCATCAATCGTCCACTAGACTATATATTTATATATAGTCGCCCAGCTAGCATCAATCGTCTGGTAGACTATATATTTATAGGTATATAGTCGCCCAGCTGGCTTTAATCGTCTGGTAGACTATATATTTATAAAGTCGCCCAGCTAGCATCAATCGTCTGGTAGACTATATATTTATATATAGTCGCCCAGCTGGCTTCAATCGTCTGGTAGACTATATATTTATAAAGTCGCCCAGCTATCATCAATCGTCTACTAGACTATCAAACCCAAGGAAAATGCGTGGTATGGCTCGAGCTGTAAAGAGGCCGTCAGGTTGAGAGAGTAGGGTTTGCGGATTTACAAAACCAACCCTACTGCGGGAAACCGGAAAAAATGTAAGCGGGCCAGAAATGACTGCAATGCAATAATTGGACGTGTACAATTCTTCCACCAAGAAAAGTTGAGGCAGCAAGTGCTACAATGTCCCAAGGGTACATTGGTCGTTCGTGAAAAACGTAAAGAGTTCATCCTCGTCGTCAATTCCCACGCTCATTTACAATGACATTCCAGAGTTCAGTCTTTAGACAAAACCAATCTGCTTGCTGCGCATTTCCCAGAATACCAATACTTCCGAAGAGGTGTTCTTCTGCGCTGGCAGAACCACTGCGTAAGCTTTTCCGTCTATCCTACTCTTCAGGTCTTTTTCCGAGTAGATGGAAAATAGCATTTGTCCAGCCCGTCCCTAAAAAGGGCGAATCTTCGTCTCCCTCCTCCTACCGACCCATAGCACTAACGTCCCTCCTTTCCAAGGTCATGGAAACGCTGATAAACCGTCAGCGGAAACTTTTTAATAAAACCAGCAATACGGTTTTCGCAGCAACAGATCCACTGGTGATTTGATGGCATATCTCACAGAAAAGTGGAACCAATCTTTGCACAATTTAGGCGAAAACAAGATCGTTGCGCTTCATATTTCAAAAGCATTTGACAGAGTTTGGCATCAGGCTCTATTGTTGAAAATGCGTGCTTATGCCATCGTTAGATCTCTGCTTCTATGGATTAGAAATTACCTTTCGAATCGTTCAATTCAAGTTGTTTTGGATGGGTACAAATCTGATATTTACCAAATTAATGCTGGCGTCCCCCAAGGCTCTGTTTTGTCTGCGACTCCCTTTCTCATTTTTATAAATGATCTCTTGTCTGTTACTTCTAATCCAATCCACACCTTCGCTTATGACATTACTCTTAGCTTTTCACATACGTTCCAAGAGTCAGTTTCCTGCTCTTCGGCCATAGAATTGGAACGGCAGTGTATGTTAAGCACATTAAATTCCAACCTTGACAGCATAATCAATTGGGGTAAAAATAATAGAGTGGAATTCAATGCTTCTAAAACTCAATGCTGTCTACTGTCACTAACCCCTAATAATCAGGCATTATCCATTAATGGTGCTTGTGTCGACGAAACCGAAAAACTTTCCATCCTTGGTATGTGTATCAATACCAAACTTAATTGGAATGGCCACATATTCGATGTCGCCAAGAACGCTACGAAAAATCTAGGTTTCCTCAAACGATGCAAAAAATATTTCACGCCCTCTGATCTGGCTTCAATTTACAAGGCCTACATCCGACCCAAGCTGGAGTACAACGGTCTTATCTGGTATGGTGCCCCTAAGACCTCACTGCACCTACTAGATAGAATACAACAGCGAGCGATAAAACTTATAGGAGACAGTAATATCGCAAATTCAATCGACTCGCTCGAAGACCGTCGTAATGTGTCTTCCTTGTCACTGTTTTGGCGCTATTTTAACAAACGTTGCTCAAACGAGTTAGCAAATTGCATTTCTCACCTCCATGAAAGTTAACACGACAATTCTCCATTCCATTTCCCATACCTATCCTACATAACCCAAACAGCTGCTAACGTCATTCCCTTAACTATTTCAAAACAACTGCACTCCATACACTTACGAAGGTGGTATGATAAACCTACAAAAGAAAAACAAACATTTTAGAGAAATGGCGATTTATTTTTCAATATAGTCTCCTTTTAGCTCGATTCACTTGACCCAGCGATGCTCCAACTTCTTTAACCCGTCTGAAAAATATGTTTCTTCGAAGTCTGCAAAGTAGGCCTTCGTGGCGGCGATGACCTCCTCATTCGACTGAAATTTCTGCCCGGCACGGGGCCAAATCTGGAGAATACGGTGGCAGCAGTTCGTAGCCCAATTCGACCAATTTGGCCGTGGCGAGGGCGGAGGTTTGAGCCGGTGCGTTATCATGGTGGAAGAGCACTTTTTTCTTCGCCAAGTGGGGCCGTTGTTTCTTCAATTCGGCCTCGAATCGGCCCAATAATTTGGCATAGTACAGCCCTGTGACCGTTTTGCCCTTCTCCAGGTAGTCGATGTGGATCACACCTTATGAATCCCAGAAAACGGTGGCCATCACCTTTCCGGCCGATGGGACAGTCTTCGCCTTCTTCGGAGCACGTTCGCCGCGTGAAGTCCACTATTTCGACTGTTCCTTGGTCTTTTGTGTGTACCAGTGGATCCATGTTTCGTCGACTGTCACGAAACGACGCAGATCCACGACGCGCTTAAACAGCGTCAAACACTGCTCTGAAGTGGTCTCACGGTTGAACTTGTTGTCCGGAGTGAGTAAACGCGGCATCCATCGTACCGACAGCTTTCTCATGCCCAAAATTTCATACAGGATATGACCCACGCGATCTTTTGAAATGCCTACTGTCTTAGCTATCTCGCGCACCTTCAATCGGCGGTCTGCCAATACGAGATCGTGGATTTTTGCCACGTTATCCTCCTTGGTTGCCGTTTTCGGGGCACCTGGACGTGGCTCATCAAAAACCGACGTGCGACCACGTTGAAACCCGTTAAATCAGTTTTTGATGGTCGCCATCGAAGGAGAAGAGTCACCGTACACAGCATCCAAACGCTCTTTGATTTCGCTGCGCGATTTCCCTTCCAAAAACAAGAATCGAATCACCGACCGATATTGCTCTTCTTCCATTTTTCTAAAATCCGCGGGCACTCCCGCTTCCACACGCGGTCAAAAGAAAACTACGAGTCCGATCCGGCTGAAATTTCGACGGTACTAGAATGTACTGCACGATAGTAAGTTGCTCTTGCGATACTGGCGCCACCTGGCGCGGTGAGGCTAAGTACTTATCGGACCACCCCCGTAAAGCTATTAATAAAGCGTTCAGTTCAGTTCAGTTCAGTAGTGTAATTCGATTCGTATGTTGTCTTTTTTTATCAATCGCGGATCGCAACGCGATAACTTGAATTCACCCGCAATACTCATCTTGCCAGGAATGCTCATCAGTTCGCCTTCAAACCTGCTTTCGGACGTACAGTTTAGTTCAGAGACTCGTTTTTCAGCCGCATAACACGATTATGGAATGCTCTTACACGCCAAATATTTCCTACTCACTACAATCCACAGACATTTAGGACTATGTGCACAGGTATCCCCTCTCCCTTTCTCCCTCTATTATTTCGGCCCGTGCTGTGTCTTGATTCCGGACACATAAGGATATTCATAACCCCTTTTGCGCACGCAAATTATAATTAAAAAAAACAAAAACAACGGAAAAATTACCGCGAACTCCGGGTGAATGATTAGGTAAAAGTTTGAATGAAACAAAGAGTGTCTATCCAACTGAAATTTACATGCTATATTCAATATATTTTTTATGAAGATGGTACAGCTAAACTCTGTATTGCAAACTCTGTATCGCCATCAGACAAATGCGAAATTCAATCACATATCAAACCAAATTATTTTAAACTGCAATTTTCTATTCAACAATTAAAATTCAAAAACCAGTAAAAGAAAAAAAAAATAAATGAAATGAAACAGGCCATGAAAACAAGGCTCATACATACCATACAGCCCCATCCACTGGTGTGACATCTGAATAATTTGATTCCCTTTATCGCACAAATGTTTGCATTTTTTTCCAACCAAATATCCATCTATCAGCTACGTGTGAGCAGATCCTGCCAAAGATAAACTAATTAAAACACTTTTTTACCGCCAACTGTGACTCGCGAAATTTTTTGTGGATGCAATTCATTTTTCCCAACACCAAACGGTATAATACCAGAAAAAAATATTTCAAACTCAGACAGGCGTAGGAATGTGTGAATGCAAATGCCCGTAGCATGCAGGGTGCTAATGACTTTTAGGGGCTCAATGCAAAGCTGGCTTTGGCTTATCCATACATAACTTTGCTAAGTTTGAGAGGTTGTCGATTTGCAGCGCCCCGCAGCCTTCGATTACAATTAGATCGATTATTGGTTCCTATAAATCATTCATTAAAGAGAACTCGCTCGACCGCACTAAGTCAGACTGAAGATAGTCGGTTAGTGCCGACTCCTAATCACTCTAATCTCGAAGCATTTCAATCGATTAACACTCATCAATATTCCGTGCGGCAATGCATTCGCATAGAGGACACCAATCCACAAGACTCTGTTCCACTTCCATAGCCATCGAAGGAAACTTGACTCAGTGCATTGCAATAAATCCCCCAACAATCAACTCCTTCCGCACATTGACTGCACGATGAGCTCTTGCGTCTTGAATCCGAATCTACTCTGGTTCACTCCCCGAACAATATTTATTGCCAATGCCGATGTCATGGAATTACAAGTAGCAAAGCATATCCCATGGCAGTATTAGTCCAGGGCCGATTGGATGACTATGCTGTTCCAATTGAGCAGATTTGCTGATATCCTTTCTTCTGCATCGAATAACTTTTAATTTTCGCTTCAGGATGGATGTTGCCCCGCGATATTGTCAAATTATCGTCAGAATTTATCCGATGAATCCTGCCCAATGGTTGTAATGAATTGATGTGATCACATTAATTTTTATTTGAATTTATCCTTATCCGTCGGATTCAATATACGAGTTGTCTTGAACATGTACCTACGTATGTAAGTGTAAAGGGGATGATGTCAATAAAAACAACATTTCCGGCTTAATCTCACTCTTAGCGGATTGTACTGCTTGGTATGCCAGTCGGATTTTTTCAGCTACGATTACTTTGGGAAGACACAAGAAAGATGAAGTGATTACGGGTGAAGGCAGAATGTATTCGAGTCCTTGTACGTGCGTCCTTTCAACATTCGTCCTAGCATTGTGCGTGCGGCATAAAAGATATGCCGCCCTGAAGCTATTAACAACAGGGACGGATTGACAGGAATGTAGAACTATGGAAACGTGGCAATTCGCTTTTAAATAACTCAATAGAACGTACGTTTTTATGTTTGTGGACTTGCTATTTTAAAAAGATTGAACCAGCTTATAATACGCTAAACATGTTTGGATTCCATCCAACATTGAAACAGATAAAAATTTTCTAAAAGGCTAGTTGGACCTCCACAAATGGGTTAAGAGAATATTTGTTCAGAAAAAAAAATTAAATGACCGTAGCTTCGGCATGTATTTGGGCATGTTGGCATATCTTGGGTCTATATATCCCCCCAAATCCCACCATAACTGGAATTTTAAAACAAATCTCTCTCTAACTTTTACACACCTATCTATTTCCCACCTTTATCCGTCTCCCACAGCTTCACCAAAACCCCAACATCAACGGGTTTCGTTTAATCTAACTCCAACAACTATCCCCAGGCCTCCATCCCAATCACCTGCACCAAATTCGTTTCCTAACTTTGACCTAGCCTCCGGAGGCAAGTATCCTGCCCCCCAACACCTCCAACCCAAATCCCCCCCTTTCCAATACTTCGTCTCTCCCAATACCAACAACTTCTGCCCCATTTACCCAATCCTCTGCCACCCCTCAATCTTTTGTTGATCCTCTTTTGCCCCCTACAGTTAAACTTACTCAGCTAACTGCTGACACCGCCCAAAGTCGCTAAGCCCTTTCTCGACTAAGAGATAAAAAGACGGATGAGAACATTCGTCTCTTTCTGGCTTACCTCCACGATAAATCAGACACGGTTTGCTATGAAGGTAAAACAAACACAAGCGTCATGGTCTCCATTCAACAGGCAGGTCTTTCCACGGATTTCGCTAGCCTCCAGAGCCTCTTCATAAAATATCATGAATCTTTCAATATCTCGCCCCAAAAGGTGTCAAAGGATCTTGATACTTTCCGCCCATACATTTATTCAAAAAGTATATCGCACCTTTAACGTAGTAGAACTGACCACGACAAGTTTTTTTCGTCCCTAATTGTCTCTCTCTCCCAGCAACCCTTGGTTCCAGACCTCTCTTACTTCGATTATTTACCGAATTTTTCCCTTGGACCATTTCTTCCTCGCACAGTCGATTCTCATGTCATCGAAAACAAATTAAATCTACTTAATGATGAATTCACTCCTGGTCCTAACTGTCTCCCTGCCATATTTCTTAAGAAAAATGCTCTTCAACCCTCTCTCTCCCGCTCTCAAAGATCTTCAGTTTATCCCTATCTCTAGGTGAACTCCTCCGCTTATGGAAAACCTCATTTTTCACCCCTTTACACAAAAAAAGAGCGTTGTTAACAACTATCGTCCCATTGCCAAACTGTCACATATACCCAAACTCTTCGAGAGTATTTTATACGAAACTCTAAGTTTTCACTGCAAGTCTTTAATCTCCCCTAAACAACACGGTTCCTCAAATACAGATCTACAACCACTAACCTTGTTGAATTTGTGTCCCTTACCCTATCAGCCTTAGAAAACGGCAAAGAAGTCGACGTTATTTCCACCGATTTCAGTAAAACTTTCGATAAAATATCCCACAGACTTGTACTCTTCACATTGTCCTCCCTTGGCTCCCATTTTTTGAAGTGGATATCTTCTTACCTGTAAGATCGCTATTACAGTGTTCGTTTTAGATCTGCCTTCTCTTGCCCCTTCTTAGCTTCCTCCGGCGTCCCCCAAGGTAGCCACTTAGGTCCACTTCTTTTCGTTCTTACCTTAAACGATATTGAAATGGTGATCAAACATTCCCACATTTCACTATATGCCGACGACACCAAGTTCTTCAAGACCATTTCCTCTAGTCATGACTCTTCCCTTACTCAATCAGATCTCAATAGTTTTTCCATCTGGAGTTCCAAAAATTACTTGGAGCTTAATATTTCCAAATGTGAATCAATTACCTTTTCACATAAACGAAACAAACCTCCTCCTAGTCTCTACGTCCTCAATTATCAACCCATCTCCACCGTTCAGGTCATTCAGGCATATTATGTGACCAGGAGCTAAATTTTCGCGCACACATCGATGAGATAATCCCTAAAGCTAATTTTGCACTCAGTTTCGTGAAGCGATGTTTAAACCATCGAACCCTTACGTTACCGGATCTCTTTACATAACATTTGTCGGACCCCTTCTTGAATACGCCTCTCAAGCATGGTTTACTTACCAATAAACCCAAACTTCTAGAACCGAGAGCATCCAACGCCGGTTCCTACGTTTTGCTCTTCGAGGTCTCCCCTGGTGGAATCCTTTGATTTTACCATCCTCCCAAGACCGCTTTTTTTTTTTTTTTTTTTTTTTTAATTCATTTTTCAACTAATCAACATGAACACGTTGAAGTAAAGTATGTAGAATTGTATCTGACATTCTTTTCATTCGTCGGCTCCTTTCAGGTACAATTGATTGCGCTACCCTCTACAACTCTGTCTCTATTAACACTAACCCCCGCAATGTACGAAATCCCCGTATCTTCTATCCCCCCATACTGCCTATGGATCCAACCCTTAATTTCAAAATTACATATATTTTCTTTTAATTCAATTTCATAGGGTGGGTGGCCCCACTCTCGCTGATCACTTTGTTGGAAGCTAGGCTAAGTCAAAAAAGGTAAAATCAGTGTCAAAAGGGACATTTTATTCGTGTGCTTTATACAAGAAAATTGTCCGCCTCTGCAACAATAAGTGTGTATTTTTTATTGATGTCATCGACAAAGGCAAAATAAAGGTAAGAATAACCTACAAAATAAATTTGTATTTTGTTGATGTCATGAACATTTTGCCTCCTCCGAGGTTGTTGCCTAATTGATCTCAAAATTACTACTCCGAATGTGGTTTTGATCTTTCATTCGATGTTGGTAGAGTTTTTAGTTGGACACTTGCCGTACTTAAGGACCACAGCCAATAGGTTTGGCGGCTGCAAATATTGACCGGCTCGAAGCAAACATTGAACAAAGACAAATCGTCCAATATCGATGCTCTTTGATTTTTTTCCAGTTGTGGTCGTGTAGTCGGTTAAGCGCCTCGACTGCTTCTTGATAATTGAAATCGGAAATCTCAGTCACTTCTTTGTTAATTGGGATGACGGTCTCATTTGTAAAATAAACCGGAACTTGAGGTGATAACGATGTGCTTATACTCGTAGTAGTAATTGATTTGCTAAAGTGCATCATCGTATGAATTTGGATTGGATGACGCAGTCCGAAGTGATGGAAATGATTCCCGTTTTATTTAAAAATACTTCTTCCCGAGTAGGTGAACAGTTTACAAAGACAGTAGTTGCTTCGGGTGTAACGAACATCCAGGTGTTCCGTGTCCACAATTCTTTCCATACAGTGTGTGTTATTCTTAGCATCCTAGGTGAACATCGCTTGAAAGCTAGTTTCTTATATAGTTGCTGGACAATACAATCCTCACTCTGCTCAATACTGTGGACTAAAGGCCATTTCGTTGGTGTCAGAAGCTGGTTTTTCAACAGCACCATTTGCCCAGGCTCCAAATTCTTTGGGGGTTGCTTCCATTTGTATCGCTGTTGCATCTTGTTTATGTATTCCCCGTACCAATGTTTGCAAACATCTTGTTTAAGTTTTTGAATTTACTTCCACCTTTTTAAACTACTCTCTCCCATGTCCAGAATGATATCATGCTGTGGTGCTATCAGTGGTGATCCAATAATGAAGTGACCTCGTGTTAATGCATCTGGATCTTCAATGTTGTCTGTTAATGGACAGATTGGTATTGAATTCAAGCATCCTTCTATTTGCACCAGAATGGTATTCATCTCTTCGTATAGTATGTTCATTTTTGCTCTTCTATGATGCGATTCAAATGGTATTTAACTGATTTAACTCCTGCTTCCCAGAGTCCACCAAAATGTGGAGCTCCCGGTGGAATGAGATGCCACTGGATCGCATTTTCGGCTAGCGTGGATTGTAATGCGTCAATAATATTTTTTGTCCCAATAAAATTTGTTCCATTATCGCTGTATAGATGGTTTATAGATCCTCTTCTGCTGATCATACGTCGCAAAGCTGCCATAAACCCATCCGTAGTTAAATCAGAAGTGAGTTCAATGTGCACTGCCTTTGTTGCCATGCAGACAAACAGCGCTATGTAACCTTTATGCGATTTCACACCTCGAGTTTGTGAGCATCGTATGTTGATTGGCCCTGCGTAATCTATCCCACAATGTGTAAATGGGCGTGAAAACCTTACTCGAGCCTTCGGAAGTTGTCCCGTAAGTTGATTTGATTCCTTAGTCTTGAATCGGAAACACTTCATGCAATGATTTATTGTTGCCTTGACAGTGTTTGTTCCTCGGATGATCCAAAATTTTCTCCAAATGTGGTTCAGAGTTAGTTTCACTCCACCGGGAAGCGTATCGATATGGGTCTTGCTTATAATTAGTGTTGTCAGCGGGTGCGATGATGACAGAATCATAGGATGCTTGTGATCAACTCATAAGTGAGCATGTTTCAATCGACCTCCCACTCGCAATATCCCACTAGCGTTGATGAACGGATGATATCTTGCTGTTCGATTTGATCGCTTTATTTGTAATGAGGCTCTTTATATCTTCAGGGAAACTTCTTTGAGCACACCTAACAAGCGCTCTTTCTGCTTCCAGTAGTTCCTTTATAGTTAACATGCCATAAAGTAGTGGTTCATGTTCTTGCTTCGTTGGCAATTGGATTTAAACCGCAGACAGTATGCACTTACGCGTTGAAATTTTGAAAATGATGAAAACATTAGATAAATGTCGTCCTTGTGTGAAGGATTGCTGGGATGCATCGCTAGACAAGCGTGAGATTTTCGAGTTTTAGACATTTCTTGCACTTCCACTATGGAATTGTCAGCTGGCCAATGTTGTTGATTCTTCTTCAACCCCCATGGACCGGTCACCCACGTTGAATTTTCAGCCAGGGAACCTCCAAATGATCCTCTAGACGACATCTGTCTTAAATTGTTGTCCTCAGATATATTATATCAACTAAAAATTAATTTTATTATGAAAGTGGTTTCATTTTTCCTTTTAAAGGATCCATTCATTCTTTATTTTTTAAATAAAATAATTTGAACGAATTTCGTAAAAGATATTTACATAAATATTGATTCCTTAAATGGATCGTAACTAGGTTCAAAGCGTAGTGTGTTTTTTCCAAAAAAAGCAAACATTCTTATGCTTTTAAAGTTTTTTTTTTTTTTGGCAGCAAGTAAAAAAATAAACTATTTTGCACTTTTGATTTCTATAGGTATGAACATTAAATTCAAAAAGCCCAACATCGACACTTGCAAAATTGGAGATTGCAAAACCTGAAAATACTGAAGAGCCTGCAACCCTTCAAGGTGAATTGGGCCATCATCATTACATGATCAAATCAGCATACGACTTTAAAATGGAAGATAAAATGATGGACAAAGAAAATTCTGAAATGATGGGTTTTGCATTTGACTTTCAGCAGTGCCGATACCCTGTCTCCGAAATTCGGTAAGCTTTTACAAACGGCAACTATGGACATACAATCTAACCGTACATAACTTTTCCACAAATACCCCACATTGCTTCATGTGACACGAGGGTATGGCTAAACGAGGAGGCAATAGTTATTTGGTTTTGGTTATTTGGATTTCAAAGTAACTCTTGCAGCGGACAGAATAAGAACTCATATGTTTCTAACTTTATTGCTAAATAACAACATGATCGAAACTATTAATCAAAAATTCCTCGAGCCCGGATACACTCACATGGAGTGTGACGTTGATCAGGATCTCATTTAAAGGAAAAAAAAAACGAACACAAGTCCGAATTCACCATCCCTACGACTGGTATAATTTTGTACGAACCGTAGGTTCAAAACAAACATTTAATATCACAGAAATGCGGAGTGGAGACTTTTCCGATTTCAGTTCTATTTCTAAGTCTAAATTCCTCTGGAGGACCCGAGATGAAGAATCTAACCAATTTGTTTGGAATAAAGTACGGTGGTTGAGATAAAATAATAACACGTTTGGAAAGATTCAGTACAAAACCACCCTTGACAAATATCAACCTTTTTCAACTGTGAATGTTACAAAACGAGGGGCTAACTTAATTAAATCGAATGATATTCCTAAGGCACCACCGAAAAAGAAAACAAATGGTCTTAAAAGCTTGCTTCCGTTTATCGAACCTGCATTTCACGAATTTTATAATAATTTAGAAACGGAAAATGCATCTGATATTCATCCTGACTTAGTGGATGAGGATAAAAATGATGAGATGTAAGACTTCGTTTCTTCTTTTAAATGTTTTTATTTTTAATTTTTTATACTGTGAATTGCCTGTTTTTTATTAAGTTTTTGTTTTCCTTTTTTAACTGTAAATTTTCATTCTTAGAAATACCTTTATTTATTCAATAAAAATCATTTAAATTGATTGAAGTGAAAAAATTGATTTTCAAAAACAGCTTATCTCATTTAAGAAAAAGTTTGAAAAATGATTCAGTTTGCAATAACAGTTTAAGTAACTTATGTAAGCAATAAAGGGTAAGACACAATTTGGAAAAACAACGTTAAAAATGTTTTTTTGCAATAAATTTGGGAATAAGGATATAAGAATTACAAAAAAATGGGTATGCGATCCTGGTTGACGCCTTTAACTGGAATTTGAAAAAGATTTGTTATTTTAATGCATCAGTTTTGTCCAGAATCAAAAATTGTTGGTTGAAAGGGACATATATCTAAAACGAAAGTAAGTACATATCCACGGTAGAGCCTTTGAAATTCTGACTCATTATCTTATATTGGAAGTACGCAAATTGTTGAAATAAGTCTTTTAAAATTTCCATCTGCAATCGTTACGGTTACCACTCGTACCAATTCATTTAAACCAAACCATTGGTTAGGTGTAAGGCGTTCGTTCTTAAGAAGAACAAGCCGATTGATGTGAACACTTGGCATTATTTCCTCCACCCCTTTGGACGGTTCTGAAGTCTTGATAAATCTTCACCGCTCCAACGACGCCAGAATTGATGACATTTTTGCCATCTATTAGTTAGGCAAACCCTTTCTACCTCAGGCTCTGGGTGAGAAAGAAGTGAGCCGCCAATCAGAAGGTGTCCAGATGTTAAAGCAATTATGTTATCTGGATCATCGTTAAGCGGACAGAGTGTTCTCGAATTGAGGCAGGATTTAATCTGGCACTTAAAGGTGGAAAACTCTTCGTACGTAAATACTCATTTTTGATGTTTCGCCGCATGTGAGTCTTCGTGGACTTCACGCCCGCCTCCCACAATCTCCCAAAATGAGGTGAAGATGGGGGAATTAAGTGCCACTGAATACGTAAACTGATTAACTATGGAACCATATTTCTTGTAACAAAGATGCAGTAAGCAGACCACAGCCCGTAATAATTTATTTGCTCCCACGAAATTTGTCCCGCAATCGCTACAGAGATTATTATAGAAGCCTGGGCGACGGGCTTAACCTCTTCAGAGCCAAAAAGGCTTCCGGGAATTGGCGCAAGGCATGTAAATAACGCTTCGTATCCTTTTATTTTTTATTTTTTAATTCATTTATAACAAATTTCATATTTCTTAGAACAAAAATGCTTAAGACTAGCTTAAATAACTTAACAAACTTAGAATACCTATTCTTATTAAGAAAGAAATTCAAAGGTTTTACAAATTGTTGCAACTTTCGAATGAAGATGTAATAAACGCGTTAAACTATCTGGAATTAAACTGTAGTCCAGATCCTGATGGAATCCCTGCGATAATATTAAAAAAGTGTTTATCTTTCATCTTTTATCCACTTAAAATGATCTTTAATCAATCACTTATCACCGGAAAATTCCTCAGTCAATGGAAATATTCGTTAATTACACCTATATTTAAGAGCGGTTTTAGACAAAAAGTTGAAAACTATCGGCCTATATCTAAATTGTTTGAAAGCATTGTTGAGGATAAGCTTTTTTTCGTTGTTAAAGAAATTATTTCCAGTAACCAACATGGCTTTGTTAGAGGTAGGTCAAGTACTACAAATTTAGCTTTATTAACAAATTATATTTTTGATAGTTTTGAAAATCATTTACAAGTAGATACTCTACACTGTCTTTACGAAAGCTTTTGATAGAGTACATCACACTTTACTATTGGCTAAACTACAATCGCTGGGTTTCCACTCTTCTATGCTGATGTGGCTTTCAAATTATCAAATTATTTATGTAAAAGAAAGGTAACGATTAATAGTTTTACATCTCGTGTAGTAGAAGTAACTTCCGGCGTTCCCCATGGTAGTCATCTCGGCCCGTTGTTGTTTATTTTGTTCTTAAATGATGTTCACGAAATATTTAATTTCTGCGAAGTTTTAACATTCGACTTAAAACTGTTTACACTCATCAATTATATTACAGACTGTATCCGTTTTCAACTAGATATACATATGTATATAAACTGTCGGAATGGTGTGAGCATAATGCATTACAACTTAATATTTCTAAATGTAAGATATTTACAGCGCGCCGTATTGTAGCGCCAATCTTATATAACTATTTTATGAAAGATTTTCTGCTCCTTCGTCTTGACGAAGTTAAGGATCTAGGTCATATTTGACACTAAACTAAATTTTACATTACATTATGATTACGCCATATCTAAATCTACCTCCTTGTTAGGATTTCTTAAAAAGAATAGCAAAGACTTCCAAGATGTTTATAGCCTTAAGACTTTATTCATCTCTTTGATCAGACCTTATTTAGAATATTCTTCGACTATTTGGGATTCGCCATATAATGCTCAAGAGCTTAGATTAGAAAGAGTTCAAGAGAATTTCACGAGATATGCTATTCGCAGACCTTGAGTTTTAGGCGGAAGGCATCTTCAGTCATGTTTATTCGCGACATAATTAATTATCATCTTATTTCACCAGAATTAGTTTTTCTTATAAACATACTTATATGCAAATATAAATTAGTAATATTGTTTGTCTGAGTAATCTATGAGATGAAAAGTCGGTAGATGATCCTTAGTCGCGCAACAAATATCTGTTGAGTAAAGCGACACTGAGAGTATACACTAGAGAACGTAGTGTTCTGTGTACTCTGTGATGGACAAAAAAAAAAAAACAAAAATTCTGGAGTAATGCAGCAAGCTTTTGTGGAATATTGTGAAAATTATTTAAAAGAAAAGCATTGTTATCCCTTCGTTTATTGATGTCCTAACCCCATAAGGAACTATATTTGACAAAGCAAGCTCAATTTTCAGTGGAATGGAAAGTAGACACACAAAAACTCTAGTGGAAAGCGGCATTTCATATTTAATGTCAACGCCTGCTTACAAAAAAAAACTGAGTGTTTTATTCATAATATGAAAGTCTTCCGATATTGATATTCTATATATATATATATACTATATATATATATAGTTTAGTATATAGTATATATATATTCTATATATGTATACTTTTTCTCGTTTTTATATTTAATTGTCGTATAAAATTGCAATGTTTTCCAAAAGAAGAAAGCTAAGATTATTCCATTATTAAAATTCGATAAGCTTGCAAACAATTTCGAGAGCTACAGACTAATAAGCCATCTCAGTTCATTAAGTAAGCTGTTCGAAAAAATCATTAAAATTAAGATTGAAAAAGTACTAATTGAAAAAGACGTCCTCCCTCAACAGCAGTTTGAGTTAACATATTATTGTTCAACAAGTTCACATAATTATCCAGCACATTTAAAATAATTTTATTCCAAGAAATCGACAGGAGTCATAGTTCTTGATATTGAAACAGTTTTGGCACCGCCTGACGTGACGGCTCATTATGAAAAATGGTATTGAACGATTTCAAGCGTACTTAACAAAATAATTAAAAGCATCTTTAAAGAAGGAATTTTTGTGTTTGTGTAAATAAAATCTTATCCTCTGAGAAATCCATTCTGGCAGAAGATCTCCCAGAATCTGTTCTTGAGTCTGTATCTTAGTTAAAACACAAAATCGTTAATATCGAATTACGCCTCTTTTAGCGGTAATAACTGCTTTAATTCTAGAAGGCATCGAGCTTACTAGAAGTTCAATAATGTCTCGTGATATTGCAGGATTCAATGCAGGATGCATGGTCCAGAACTTTATTTAGTTTTTCTTTTCACTCTTTGGCTTATATTCAGCCAACCTACGCTGAGTGGATTAAAATCTGGCCAGTCTGGAAATTCCAAGCCATCAAAAACATAACTTGTAAAAAAAACCAAGTGTCGCAACTCAGTTCTTCTACCGTAAAAAGTTGAGATCTATGTAATACCAAGTCGGTTAATTTATTCAGTTCCTACTTAAGGGACTTTCTGTCCTAAGTTATTACGTAATTAGCTAGCCTAACAACATCTTATAGTGACCATATTAATATTAAAAATCTTTTATGTTTTAAATAAACAGCATTATTTAGACTTAAGCCCTAACTTTTGTGTATAGTTATAGCATAGGCTATACATATAGGAAACTGTTCGCGATGAACATAAACTCTATTAATAATTTCAAATTTAGTTTTGACCGGACCAAGCTCGTAAACATGTTCTTTATTAATTGTAATATATATTTTCTTAATTATTTTTGAATTTTCCGGATCAACCTTTACTCTTTGCACTATACCGACAGAACCATTAACTAAACCAAGACTCACTTAACATGACTTTTGCTCCTATTTTTATAATTATGTTCTCTTTCAGACCCGTAGTCATAGAAGCATCATAATTTTTTATGCATTCACGAGCTCTTTTTGTTAGATATCTATGCTATCTACAGCTATAAGTTTTATTTCGGGATGTGGGAGAGATCTAAGCATTTCAGTATTTAATTGTTGACATATGTTTTTTGTAGGTAATAAGCGAACGGTATCATCAGGAAGGTTCGAGAGGTGTTCAATTATTTCAATTAATCTGTTTTCATTTGAATCTGATTTTAGAGTTATTAATCTAGTCGAGAGTAAGTCGCAGTCTTTTTGTGCAGTCACACCTAATCTTACTCTATTTAGCATTTCAACAAAGTCAGAATCATTGAGCTGTCGCATGTTAAAAGTAAGTTCATCATATATGAACAGTTCAATCCACAGATTCAGTATACTGAGGTAACCTAACAACTTGTTAGTTTCAGCAGTTTAGAGTTTTTCAAAATGTGACTTTTCTCTTACCGGCGGAAGCTATAAGAGATCCCCGAAAACTACAAGATGTTTTTTTTCCAAACCACCCATTCTGATCGTCGCTTGTGTCAAATGACAAGCGTAAATGAATATATGTTAAAGTAACATTGGATATCATCGACACTTCGTTTATTATAAACAACACTACTTCTTTGAAATCTGATCTCAGAACTTGGAGCACTTCATCAGAAAGTGGCTTGTACTTCGGTGTTTGCTTGTGTTCCACAGGCAGCTGCAATAGTCTGTGTATAGTCAATCCATTCACATTGAATGCAGCTATGCCTGTTGGAGCACTAACTGCCACTTTTTTGTTTAAATACTACTTAACCCAAACTTTTAGAGTTTTTATTAAAAATCGCTTTCCAGTGCCACCAGTTATACTCACAAAACAACGTAAAACGTCAGCGTTATTATCAGTTGTGTCCATTTTATTTGTGATCATATCGAAGACACTTTTTTGATCGGCATTAAGTTTTGCGATCATACTTTGAAGCTCAGTCTGCTCGTCTTCCACCAGATTGATTCTCTGAAAGTCATCCATTGCATTTGCAGCTTCCACAGCTTCAAAGTCTAGAGGGTTTTCAGGACCATCGTCAACAATTTCCCTTTCTTCGTTTATCTCAACAATTTTAGATTCTATCATTTCAAATGCTTTTTGTATCTTATATCTTGACTCTATCAAGCTGGTTGAACTAATGAATGGCACTCCCTGCCGCACTCAAATTTTTTTTTAATTAATAAATTACTTACCTAACCCATTCTTTTTCTATAGAATTAGATTTATATAAAGATTATTTAAATTTTTATACCCATCCTGACTGATACAATTTGCGTAAAACGTGGTTTGTGTGTATACCTGCGATGTCGCAGTAAGACCCAAAGATTGCCTGGAAGAAAGTGGTCGCCTTTCTGTGACGCCGCTTTTTGCTCGACTTGGCGGGGGCACTACCGTGCCCCCAGATGTCATCAAATGTTTTATTGAGCTAAAACTTATTGAAAGACTGTGATTACCTCTTTATTTATTATCTATAAAGTAGAAGATTTAATTTAGATTAGAAGATTTTTAATTTAGAAATTAGTTTATAACAGTTCACTTACCGATCTGGCTCAGTTACAAGATGCAGAATGAAAAATGCACTTGCCAGTATAGGGATACCAAAAACTCCCTAATTACTTCTTCATCGTTCTGTTCGTAGCGAATGATCTTGACTATGCATTCGTGCTTAAGCCTTTCGTCTGCTGAACGACAAAGCAACTTAAAATAACTTTCTTCGAACCATATCGTACGTTTTAAGAGAGCCTTTTTCGCAGCTCCCCTTCCATATAAACCTGCCTCCGTAGTTTTCTAAGTACCATTTCGGTTTTAAAATCAATGGAATTCATACAACTCTGCTCTTATACAGTCAGCACTTTTAAAGCGATCTTGTATGTTAATTCTTTGTATTAACCTTTCCGTCTTCTGGGTTGATTTGCTTCTTCGCCCTGAGCTTCATTTTCCACCCTATGGGTCTAAATTTTCTTTTTCCTTCATCAGTCTCATGATGGGTGAATGAGAGCATTCGATTTAAGTCACAATCTTACAAAAAGATGGCTCTTCCAACCAAAGTTAAAATTTGTACTTTTTCGTCTCGACTCATTTGCTTATAAAGGGTTTTTTTTTAAAGGTACACCAATTTAATATGCAATAAAATACCTAAAACTTATGTTATTGTCTATAATATTAGCTATGTTTAATAGATAATTTTATGGCAATAGCGCTGAAATATAACTTCGGGCATATGCGTGCCACGACTAGTTCGAATGAAGCGCAAACCTGAAATTCAATTTTTGACAACTTGATCAAGCAACTGGGGCCGTATATCAGCAATAACACGGTGTATGTTGACTTCAGAATCGTCCAATATCTCCTGTTTATCGGCATAGACTAGTTGCTTCACATACCCTCAACGAAAGTAATATAAAGGTGTGAGATCACAGAATCATGGAGGCCATTTCAACGGCAATAAATTGCTGGTGTGGTGCATCGTGTGGCATGTTGCACTATCTTGTTGAAAAGAACAGTTTGTCACGTCAATGCCACTGAACTGAGGACGATGAAGTCAGAAATCATGTTTCTGTAACGCTCTCCATTGACGGTAATATTCTGGCCGGCATAGTCATAGCATAGAGTTTTAATGGTTTCGAAAAAGACTTCTGGGTTTTCTCTACTCCAAATTCGGCAATTTTGCCTATTTACATATTTAACCAAAAATGGGCCTTATCGAAGAAAAAAATTTTGCGTTGAAAATGAGTATAATGAGTATAATGGTCACGTGGTTTCAACTCTTGCACAACTTGGATTTTATAAGCATTCAAGCCAAGATCTTTACATAAAATCTTCCACAAAGTGGATGCATAGCACCAATTGCTGTGCACGATGGCGAATCGATTCATTCGTATCACAGCACACCACACCACAAACAAACTTTTTGACAACTGATTTCAGAATAAACAACCAGCTTGACTAGCATATTTCAGGCTTGTTAGCTAACACAGCATGAAGAAAAACCCAATTATTCGTCAATGTTACAACCCGTGAATTCAAGCGCAAATCTTCAAGAAACATCTTTTATAAAAAGGTAATTTAAAGTCTGATCCTATTCCAATTCGTGGCATTTTAGTATGGAGCTGGAAAGAAAAACTAAGTGAAACTTGGCCCTGCCTCTAACTCTATCAGTCCTTACAACCTAAAGCTCTTCTTTGGCAACTGAAAAAGTTAAGCTTAGCTAGTGACTGATTTTAATGGTATGCTGTAAAGTCTCTTTATCATCCCCAACCTGACAATTTAAAGAGGGTTCCTTCTGGGTGAAAATCGGCTATGCACTTCGAAGGGGCCTTCCTTCCTTATATGGTGCTACAATCTTAATCTAAGATGCCTCTCTAGCTATCTCATTCTGGCGCTAGCTGTCTCTAATGTTAAACACGCGATTGATTGAAATCTCCTTCCATCCATATACGGCATCTTAGGGGTGGTCTTACTATACTACGACCCTCGAAATTCAATTCGATTGTCAAGGAAGACCTCTCCTTCTATTCAAGGAAGAACCAGGGAACGGATTTTGTTGACGTAAAAGTTAAAAAAAAGGCAAAACAAAACTGTAAAAAAGGCATAAATGCCATTTATTATAAAGAAAAAGAAAGGTTTTAAGCATTATAATAATACTGAACAACCACATATTTACATTTTGAAATGTTCTGGCAACAAGCACCTGCGATTGTCCCTCAGGAGAGCTTTGAAAGAGCTGAAGGACCTCTTCACCTGGGCAGAGACAAGTGGAGCCCAGTTAAAAGACGTCGCGTCGTCGACTGAAATATTTGGGGGCAATTTGCATTTTTCAGCGCCATTTACAACATAATTTATTTCTTTGATAGTCTTAAGACCTTCATTTGCAGAAAAGACGGCGTTGAACTTCTTCACTACAGCTTCAGCAACTGGTCCTTTGCTTTTTGCAATTGCTCATCGATCTCTTTCAAAATATTTAAAATATCTCCAATCGGGCTTTCTAATATTACGATATGTTTTAAAAAAATAATTGAAATTAAAATACAACACTTGAAATCACCTGTTTTTTGCAAACTTTCCAATATATGCTCTTTCGGGTCCACTAAAAATCCGAAATTGGCTTGGATGTACGCAAGCTGGGCCTGAACTGATTCATTGCTAATCAATTCTTTTGCAAATCCAACACAACTTGCATCATCTTCCAGCTCATCAATGATTCTTTTGATGCGACTAAAATATTGTGCGTAATACGATGCAGCATACAGCCAAGTGCCACAGCGACTCAACACCTGATTAAATTAAAAAGGCTTACTTGATATCAGATTTAAATTATATTCCTTTATTTCAAACTTACGGGTTGAGGTGGTAGCGGCAGCTCAGGTTCTTTCTCCTTAAAAAAAGCGACTCGGGACGCACTTTTTAGAAAAACCTTTTTTAAATTCGATAGTAAGGCATCGACTTTCGAAAAGGCACTGCGGATACTTTCACAAACCCTATGTACGCCATGAGCGACTCAAGTAACATGTATCATTTTGGAATACAGAACTCTAAGCGATTTTCCGTTTATCTTCATGTATGGGGCGGCGTCCGTAACAAATAACAAAACTTTTTCGCGCTTAAATCACCATAGCAATCGCAATGAATCGTCAAATAGCGTTGAGATTGTCGTCGCGTTCACTTTTTCCAAAACCTCAGAGGTCAGTAAATATCCACGTCCATCCTTCCGCAACGGCCCGATAATAACATTCGTTACGCAGTGGCCGACTTTGTCCGTCGTTTCATCTATTGAGACGAATATGTTGTCGTCTCCCAATTCAGCACGGATGTGTTGAAGAACTTCGAAATAGGAATCCTTGATATAGTTTTTCCGAAGCTTAGATTCATCTGGAACTTTCTTCTGTACATACTTTTCCATAAATGCTTTGAATTGTGGACGATTTACCTTGTGTAAAGGTATGTCACATGCCAAAAACATTCGCGTGAGATCGGTGTGAAACTCATTTTTATTGTTGCAATGAAGGAAAGAGGTTATTGCTTGTGTCTTTGCTGCGTTCTTCAAGGCTGCTGCTTGCTGGTGCTTGAATCGTTTTATATGCTGTTCAACAAAGTACTTCTTTTCATGATTTACCTTAACACTGCACAATTTGCAAAGAAGGACTTTTGCATCGGTGGAAAAGTCATCTTTTCCAAACTTTACCACAAGCTGTTCTAATTTAATTAAATCTTTGTGCGCGTTCTTGGGCATTTTCACATTTATTCACAAACAAACATCGGGAAATCACTGAGAGAACGTTCTTATTCTGACCAGTCTGTGACGAAATATGCACCTACATATATGACAGTGTGCACACTTACGAGAAAATACCTGACAGATGTCTAACGGTTCTTGTCAGGCGAATATTTATGTACACAACTACGACGAATACCGGAGAAGTAAAATACTGGAAATTGCACACACGATACAAGTAGAATGTATGCATGTAGATACACACATGATACAAGTAGTGTATTGGTGCAAATTTCGGCTTCCTTCGGCGATTTTATTTTTTGAATTGTGAAGTTAAGACGAAAGTGGACATGAATCAGATAAATATGACCAAAAAAGGCAGAAAAAGGCCAATGTTGGTAAAAAAGGCAGAAAAAGGCCAATGTTGGTAAAAAAGGCAGAAAAAGGCAACCTCAAGAAAATCCGTTCCCTGCTAATAACCTATGACATAAAGTTGAGAACTCTAGCCTTTAATCATATAGCTATGCCAATAATATGACCCGGTATTTAAGGCTTTGTTTTTCGAGAGACAGTTCTACAACTCTTTTGTTTCCTAATACTAGGCAAGTGCGATTCTGTACTGCTAAGTTATATCCGTCCTGGCCAAAACATCGATTGTAGAAGTCATTTTTTTAAAGACACCACATATTCCGTTTTGACCATATCCGCGCATGCAAGAGCTTGCAGAGACGGGGTATTCGACAATTCCACAAAATGTAGGATTATTGTTTTTAGTCTTTGTTGCACTACGTACACTTGAGCTTACCAACCTCAATTTCGTTTTCAAGTCAAAGAAATAGCTCACGAGGTTGATCCATTGCAGCTCTGCCAAATGTGAAGTGGCTCCATTCTGCTTGCATAACGCACTTAAAAAAAATGTATGTCCTGATTGGTTCATTCTTTTTTTCTTTCTTAAAATAGTTTTATTAAATAGTTCATTTAAAATCCTTACCCAGTCTTGAGGCACCACCTATCAATACTAAATCTCCAAAAACAAAACACTAACAAGATATGGGTTAAAGCCATATTCAACTAAAAATTGTTTTAAGTCAAGAGCAACTTTAACAATGTACTTCCCTATTGGCAAAAAGCTCATCACATAGCGAACAAGTGTCGTGTATTTAATATATCACTAATGGGGTTGCCTGAAAGAAAGTCCACGTTTCATACTGAATACTTGAATCGGTTATAAATGAATCGAAAAACTTTCAAATCAACCGAGTCCTATAACGGCGCATTAAAAAAATCCTTAACGAGGCATCATATTCGCGTGAGTGAAACTCCCATTTATCCGTTCGATACATCTTACCCCGAAGCACTTAGAAACCTGCTATCGATGAATAAGTGCATCATTCCCGAGCACAATTTGCCAGAACAACCCTCTTCAGCCGAATTTACGGTCGAATTAGAGAACTCAAAAACCCATTCGCAACCCGCATACGCATAAGCAAATCCTTTAATGGGTCCTTCAAGCCACAAACTCGTACATACATTCTTCATCGAACATCACTCGAACGCATCAAACAATTTATCTTCGAATCCATAAATTGCGACTACGTGCACAATAAAAGGATTCGTACGAGCTCTAGAAACATTACGATCGCCTACTTACGATATTTAGGTTTCATTCGGAGCACGAATCCTTGGACTATACAGATACTTTTGTGTAATTCATACTCGTACACCACTGAATGTTTCTGAGGCGAAATGATTGAACTTTTTATCTTGTTCATGCAAATGTTCCTCGTTTGCTTGTTTCGAATGCAAGTTGTGCATTGGAAACGATGGAAGTAGGATAATGGGCATGCTCGTCAAGGCCTAGCAATCCAGAGCATATTTGAGTGAAGATATGTGTACAAGCTTTTATGATACTCTCCACATGTCTATTGATTGATGTTCTCGAGTACGGCTTATGGAACACCATCTTTAAATAAGGATCTTATTGAAAATGAGCAAATTTCGTTTTTGCTTGGCTTTGTGTTTGATTTGCTCTAAAAATATGATTCTACCCAAATCAGACGTTAGTCATTGAAGAAGCTATTTTATTGTGGTTGACCTTGAAGTTGTCATTGGAGATGGCTACAGTTAAATTGCTCAGTGGACAACTCTATTCAGCCCCAAGCATTGTCTGAGTAATTTAAACGCGACGACTGAGATAGGCAGGACACGTTAAACTAATGGACAGTGCACGAACCACGAATTTCAACCTTAAAATCTGCATGACAAGCGCTAGAGAAAGCGAATTTATGTTGCTAAAATAGAAATCAAATACGGAACAATTTTGGTCTTTATTTTCTATGTTGCTAGCTCGAGTTCTTGTGATCGAATGCTCAAAAAAGACATAATAAAAAAAAAAAAAAAAAAGCAGTGCAATCGGCTGTCTGTATCGAACGATTTTCAAAAAAAAATTATATTTTACATTTACAGTGGCATATCAAAGTTTGATAACATTTGAGTTTTTATATGTGAGTAGATTTTGTAAGTTTATGTTAAGTTAATAAAGTTAATAAATGTTGAAAAAACGGCGTACCCCACAAGCGGACCAGTAGGAATGCAGTTAAGTGGGAAGGCTATGTTCCTACACTTCTGACAATAACAACGCCGGAGAAAAAAGGAAAAGAAGAATAAATGTTGAAAAAAAACTAAATATTCTCTTCACGTTGAAAGGTTCTACTTTCAAGATCATCGTTGCCATCTGGGTTGATTGGCAAGCTGCATAACTTTGTGATAGCACGTTTCACAATTCATCTTGAGTTTTAATTTTCGCTGCCTTGACTAAGCCATCAGCTCCCGGAAAAATCTCTGCTACTCTGCTACATGTTCGCAATACGAACTTGCAACATGTTCCTGTAACTTGGTCAAGTCAATGACCTTGATTAGGCCTTTTTCAATGACTTTGAGCAGATCAATGACTTTGAGCAGATCAATGACCTTGGTAAGGTCAATGACTTTGGTCAGGTCAATGACCTTGGTAAGGTAAATGACCTTGGTAAGGTCACTGACCTTAGTCAGGTCAGTGACCTTAGTCAGGTCAGTTTCTTCTTCAGGTCAGGATCTTTTTCTGTTTGTTGTGCAATTGAGCAAGTGGCGTAGTTGGGCCCAACTTTTTCAGACGAAAATAACCTATTAATGACTATTCAATTTTTGTAAGAAAAGTTTCCAGAATGCGTTATTGTCAGACGAGTCGATGTGAAATGGAAGACTAGATCGTTCGATTTAACACCCTTAGACTGTTTATCCTGAGGCTATCTTAAGACACTGGCTTATATTGTAGTAACAAGCCAACCATAATTATCAAACCAGAGAATAACACCGTCCAAGCCGTTGGTAAGATCCAACACGATTTATGTAAGTTCTTTAAACGAAGCCATGGAGGACAGAGCTCGAGTCGCGGGTTTTGAGTTTTGAAATTGAGCATTTGAATAGTGCAGTTTTCCACTTTTAATGATAATACTTTCCCTAAGTGCGTGTTCGACCTTGTACTTTATTTTGCTTTGCAAAACTATTAAAATGTTTTATAGCGACATTCATCCGAATTTATGGGAAGATTCCATTTAAAATTTCATTGCACCAACATCGCGTGTGCAGTTCCCATCAACTAGATGAAACAATGACCAATTCCACTTTAATCTCAACCTCCATCAAAGCAAACCAAAAAACAGACTAAAAAATAACTTTACTGGCGTTTTATATTCGATGTATGCTCCTGGAATCAATTAAGATTATTCCTTTCGCATCGAGCTTTTTGAATTCTGGAAAAGCGTGCTGCGTTGCAACGCTAGTTTATTGTCGGAGCACAGCTGGTGGCCGAAAGGACTTAACGGATGACAATTTACGAGTCCACGGATGAGTGGGATATTCTTCAAAACGTTTTTTCATTTTTTTATTTAGCTTTTTCAATTTTGATTGAACACTAAAGAGTTGCAGGAAAAATCAATGGAGAAATTCCTTTACCAGGGTTTGTTTAATCAACAAGGCTTAAGGACCCGGCGAATAAATTGAAATTCTCTTTCGCTCTACGTGAAACCGTAAAAGCATCCTCGAGCAACATCTCCGGAAAAGTAGGAGACCCTATCTGAAATTGTAAGGAAAACAAAAGCATAAAACTCCTATTTAATTTGCGTCCTTTTTCGCCCCCTCAAAGTTAAGTGCCGAAAAAATGTAAGGAACATAATATCCTTACCTTCTTCTTCTTTAACTTTTTTCCTTGTAATCACCTGGAGATGACCTAAATCCATTTGCTCAATTTTACTGATGCTGGAGCAAGGAATGAAATTTGTCCAAAGCAGGAAATTAACAAGCATCCGGTTCTTTGCATTGCTTCACCACGTCATGTCCCTTCTCTATTTTACGATTAATTAAAATTACTTAATTTGTCGTCCTTTTTTTCGTTCTTTTTACCTACTTCTTTGCTCGCTTTGGTGGGAGATTATATCCTTCGTGCGGAATTTTGCTACACCTGCATTTGATTCGAAGAAGGACACCCGTCCCCCCTCGTTCTTCTGTAGCCCTTCCGGTATCAGATGGTTTTCTTCTTTTATTATCTCAACTGTCGAATGCAGGACACTCAAAGGAAACTGGGAAAAATAAAAAAGTCCTAATACCTATGAAACGTGCTATAGAAAAACGAATACATTCGTACCTATTCATCCTGGCGTATGCATGAATGCATTGCTGTGAATCCTATTTAAATGGCAGAAGAACAAGAAGAGTTGGGTGGTGGAGGGACGACATAATGGCGTACGGAGACCGAGTACAACACGAAACGTCCTTCATCGTGAAACACGTTTTAATTTAAATAACATCTACCTGCTACCCTGCTATCCCTTAGCACACTTCTCAGGTGGCAGAGTAACATTGTAAGTTTGAGTCATGTGTTCAACTTGGTCGAAGGATATCCGCACGAACCCATATGTAGTGGGGTGGGTGCAGCGCTTTCTATGTTGTTAGCTGCAAAATTGTAAAGATGTTTTCGAAAAATAATTATGACGTACACTTTCATTTCAGTTTTTGGTGGAACCCAGGTGGGGTTTTGGGAGGGGTGTCGTAGTGAACCCTGTAAAACGGGACATCTGGTATGCTTAGGATAAGAAAGGTGAAAATTGCATTGAAATATTCCATTGAAATTCATTAAAACATTTTGAAATTTTGCCCAAGTCTCGTAAAAACCTCTCTTCAACTTGTTATGTAACCGCATCGCCTTTGACTTCTAATTCAGTTGCTGCTGCTGGACGACGTCTCCCCGATCTTGGCGCGACACAGATCTACTAAACCTGAGGCGCTCGGGCTCACGGAGCGCAATATCACGTTGGTAGAGGAGGCGCCGCTCCACGGACTTACGGGCCACGTGGAAAATTAGCGGTATCGTTAATATATCCTGGATTAAAACTTGAAATCAACGTACGTTGTTGTTGAAAGAGCAACAGCAAGATTAATAAAATAAAAACAACAATAGTTATTGTTATGTCAAAATATCTTTAATTTGATTGCTTATTCTAACCGCCAAATTGTCACTTTCCCCAGAGTATGAGTGATCTTCTCCAAGCCGCAAAAAGTCTTTATTTGGTAATTCTTCGAAGGCAAATCCACTTTAAACCGTAGACAAATGTTATGAAGAGCACAACATGAATTTAAAATTTGAATCGCTCTCTCAGTCGAATAAAAAAGCTCTCCTGAAGCCAGTAAACATCTAAACTTGCCCTTTAGCAAACCGAAAGTCCTCTCCACTAAACTTCTGGCTTTCGACAGTCGCTCATTGAATTTGATTTCAGCAGAATTTTCGGCTGCTGTAAGGCGTTAAAAGCCAATGGTTTTCTTCCATTACCTTCATTTTTTTTTTTTTATTTGCGGCTGACTTTTGATTTTTGTTTATTTTGACAGCACAATTTACGGAAATGACTACTAGTTCTTTGGCAGAATTCAAACTAAATCCGAAAGTGATACAAAATACGAATTGAATCTCGGATCGGATTTCATTTTCAGATCCGAATCCTAATCCGAAAGTGATACAAAATAGCCTCCCTAGGGTGTGACTGGTGTTTCTAAGCGACCCGAGGGAAGTCTCCCCTCAGACTTCTGCTTACGAGCCAGATTTGCTTTTTTTATATATTCTACATTACATGCTGGAAGCCAAAGAAATAATAGACCTTAGCCTCTCCAGCTTGCTGTTGGGTACGTGCTGGACCAGGAAGAAGGGCAACACCCGGTTCTCCCGTTTGGCTCGCACCGTGGTAAACCACTTGACCCCCACGAATTTGAGTTCGTCGCTCTCTTTCAGTTCTGAGAGCATTTCCTCGGTATCACTGATCGAATGCACGCCTCTGAGGAGCATCGACCGCAGCCTCTCAGCCTTAGGGGTAAAGGAGAAGAACTCCGTCGTGGTCTCTTTTGAAATGCCCTTTTCTCGCTTGTACTGCTTCAGTGTGGATGGCATAAGGGTTTTCGCCTATACTTTTAAAGACAAAGTTACCTTATACGAATAACATAGATCTATTGTTCCTCGTAGAGGGTAAAGATGGATGGTACCTTGTCCTTAGTAGGACCTTGTTATTGCGGCTGTTGTTGTTGCGGCTGTTGTTGTTGCGGCTGTTGTTGTTGCGGCTGTTGTTGTTGCGGCTGTTGTTGTTGCGGCTGTTGTTGTTGCGGCTGTTGTTGTTGCGGCTGTTGTTGTTGCTGCTGCTGCTGTTTCCGTTGCTGCTGCTGCTGTTTCCGTTGCTATTGTAGTTGTTGCTTCTGTTTCTGTTGCTTCTGTTTCTGTTGCGGCTGTTTCTGTTGCAACTGCTTCTGTTACGGTTGCTTTTGTTGCAGATGCTTTTGCTACGACTGCTGTTGTTGCGGCTGCTGTAGCTGTGTTTGTTTTTGCGGCTGTAGTGGGGTGGTTGTAGCCCGCCCTCTTAATAATAGTAATAAAAGTACTGACAAGATGGCTATTCCATAGCAGCCAACTTGACTCCAGAGTGAAGGTAATTTGCTGTGTGACCATGTGTGTGTCTGGCTTAATGTGAGAGCCAGCTTAATGGAATGAATTTAGAACTTTGGGCGATAATGTTTCCGGGCTTGTCTCAGAATACAAAGAAAACACTTTACCCTAACCAGATCCCATACAATATGGCTATGATTTTATATGCGGCAACTTCCCGATAAAACTGATTCTTGGTCACATTACAAGAGTAATAACTTCGGTCAATAAGCTGAACTTCTTGGCTTACTATTTCAACAATTTGTACTACGAGAAAGTGGTTTAACGGCTTTGTCCCTCCCGTGGCATTACTCTATTTAGATCAACCCTTTAGGTGGTTATTTTAGTTATTTAACTTCAACATGTAGGAAATCAGCAAAATGTTTGCATTCACTGTTGAACATAAAATCTTACATGAAAAACAGACTCGGCTCTAGCTCCCCATGTAGCTCTTAGTAAAGCTTGGATTAGTTGCAGGATTACTTGAACTAATCGGCTTTCCTTTGGACACAAGAGGCAAAGAAATAACAGAGACAAGTCTCCGTCGACCACTTCAATAAAACCCTTATCATTTTAGCCCTGATTTGGAAATACAGACCAAAAAGCTTTTGGGCGTTTGAAAAAACAGCTTTTGAAATGAAAAATATAGGAAAACGTCCAAGCATGAACAGTAAATATCTTAAGCAACATTGCCTGCTTGTACTATAAAGGAAAGTTCATCTCGGAGTACACGAACATCCTTTTAAAAATGCTGTATTCAAATATGAGTAGACCTCATTCCAAATTCAGAGCTGGAATGTCATAAAAGTATGATAGTTTCCTGTCACTTCTACTAATTTCACGACCCATCAAAGGACCAACAGATGTCTGTAAGCAGTAATCACAATTTTATTGTCAATATCAAAAGACAAAGTGGACATTCAGCACAGCTGTCAAGCATAATTCAAGTCATTCAACACCAACTCAGCAATACGGGTTCTTCCAGAATCAACACATCCCAATACGAATTGCAAACGTCTAGCTATCACCATTACTCTAATAGCAACTACCAAGCACACAAATCCAGACACACCTACTCCCCCCACTCACATGAAAAGGACCTCATAACCACTTGTCCAAATCGTACAGCCTCAAGTGTCAATAAACGAGTTGCCCACCGAGCAACGATAAATCCCAATTAGTTATAGCTTCTCGGAGAGTATGAGAACTTTTTCGTCCCCTTGTCTTCGATTTGATAAACGGGCAGGGAGTCGGACTTAATTTACTAATTGCATCCATCTCCAATATGAACAAATATGAACAGAAGACTTCAAATGCTGAATTTCATTACCATAGGACATGGAATTGCTGATTTATGGTCGAACGCACCTCTCTGCCCTTTTATTTGTTGGAGCTGTTGTTGTCTTGTTGCTATTGTTACTGTATGAAACCTGGTTCTTGTTATTATAGATCGAACTCAGTTACAAAGACGGTTGGGACTCCCTGACTTTGGTCTATTTGAGAAAATCTGTTATGCAATGTTCACAACCTCGTTTTTCAATGTCCGACTTATTATCCAATTACGATGATGTCATTGGAATCACTTGTCAAAAATGGGATGGTAGTGCCTGGAAGCTAGGGATATGTGTGAGTCATTGATCTTGAATTAATGCAGTCTTCTACAGGAATCACATTTAAAAGGATTCAATTAACTGCCCGCCGCTGGCTATGATTGTTGGTTGAAATTTTACTCGATGCAAGAGGAAAAAGGAATAGATGGCGGGCAATATGGAGTGTCATTTGCACAATTGCAGTATTAAGGCGAATTAAAGGCCTGCAGTCAATATGGTTGAATTTAAAGTGCAACGTAGACTGCGGTCTACTAACTGCTTTAAGTTACCGAACAATTGCTAAGGAAATTAGAATTTTTGGCTAAATGGTCCCAGTGGGGGCATAAACTCGGGATCCTTATGGCTTGTGGGTATAAACTCCCTTTCGTGATTCCGAAACAAAGAATGACATTAAGCAAATAAGTGGAAATTACTGCTTGGGTTGAAGTTTCATATCCACAGGGCAATAATAAAAGGCATTTGCTGGATCTCCTTATACTAATGATTGAAAAAAAGGAGAAATATCAACATAAGAATCTTGCCCGAGGAAACCTTTCTCCGAACCAATTTCGACTCAACTTCCAGATAATCTACCCTCACGACCAGCTAGGGACCTTTCCCTTAATGGAAAAAATTAAATATTTTTTTAGCGAGATTGATGCGCCATGTCTAAGTACATTTTCTGGATGTGGAATCGCCAAATAATCAAGGAGCCTTTAAACTAGAAAATCTTAGAAAACATCAATTTTATTCCCTTGAGTTAAACAACAAGGGAATAAAAGTAGTCACTTACGTATGAGGATTGTTCTCATTTGAAATCAGCGAACTTACGCAGAGGACTTTGGCTGGAGTATACACTTAGGACGTAGGTTTATGCAGCTGTGCTGTATACGCTGTATATCGCCGCGACTACCTGAATCTATTTAGTGCCAAATAGTTGAGAGTGACGCTAGAGTCTACACCAAGGCATTTAAGCAGGAAGTCCAACCTAGAAAATCGAGTTGACGAAGTTTTGTAGGTCTGCAATAAAAAATTCGGCCAGGTAAGCATTTAAGCCCTGACTGAAAGTATATATTAATATATACATATATATTAGTTAAGTTAGAATAAGATATGTTTAGTTAGGTTTATGTTTAGTAGGTTTAAGGCTCATATAAATATATGTACATATATAAAAAATTATCATATGGTAAGTTTTTTTGAAAAAAGAACATTTTTTTCTTAGCTTTAGTTAATTATAATAGTGTTAATTGTAAGTTATTTATATAGTAGTCGAAAGGCACATGTTAAAATTATTCAGTTTGTTTTAGAGTGTCCGCCAATAAGATTACTAAATTTGTAAGGATAGTTAAGCTAGTTTCAAGTATTTTTGTCTAGGATAAGATAGATCTAAGAAACTATAAATAAAAATGAATTAAAAAAAAAAAAAAATAAAAAAAAAAAAAAAATAAAAAAAAAAAAAAAACAGATTGCACCAAGATGAGCCAATGAGAACTGAATATTTTTTTATTGGTGAACCTTCTTGTGTGCGGATTACCACCTTCCTGTTCACTCGATCACCTTTTATTTTCTATTCCACACTAGCGGTGCTGTCCAAAAAAGAGATTGGTTGAACTAAAGTAATATCGTATAGGTTTGCAATGAGAAGGCCGACAAACTAGACAAGCTTTCATATCGAAACCCAGGTCTCCTACTAAAACACCTCAAATAAAAAATTTAACAATTAACTACATATGAAAGTAAAAGTTTTTCTTTCCCGTCATCCCGATATCGCCAGAATCGCTGCATTTCCTACAATTCCCTACAATACAGCAGGCTTGGCATACGTTTTGACTACACTGCCGCAGGTGCGACAACACGCAATTGGGGGAAGTTTACAATCAATTCCCTTGCAAATGCCCGCACTTATAGGTCGTTAACGTCAGCCTGGGGTGGATTTTTTTTTTCCCGGATCATACGAGACATTGCAACCACGTTGCACCGTAGCACCAATTACAATTACGCCATCGTACGGGATACGCACCTCGTGTCATAGGCAGCAGATGCCAACACTTCCACTACGAAGCCAATCTAAATCGAGGGCACCATTTCGCCTTGAAATAACCTGGTTATCTAGCATATCTTTTGGTTTAAGGAAAACAGTCAGCAGCTAAGTCAGAACCGAAAAAATAAAAATGTTGCGTATACGCCCCGCAGTAAAGCTTCTCCCAAGAGACAACTTCCTTTACATACGAAGAGTACGAATAGTAAAAAGGCCTTGCACGAGTAAATATCAGGTTGTAACGTATTGCGCGATTTGTGAATGTCTGTTTAACGTTAAATAATTTGCTGTCACTAAAATTTTAATGCTGTCACTAAAAATATGTTTGGTTTTGATGAAAAAGAAAAAAATGAATACGTCTTCGGTTAACCAGACCGAATAACCAGTGCCGATTTTAATCTGCAGAGCTGACACTAGACTTCTGCGGTGATAGACTGGTTATGAGACAACAGTTCAGAATGGATTTTCCCTTGCTTGCGAATTCCTTTACGGTAACAGTAGACGATGGACTAAAGTCCAAGGAAGTCGTAATATAGCTTTTCTGACCTATCCGGACGAGATTAATCGTTTAAGTCAAAATTGCCACTTCCACATTTTGCAAACCAACGCTGCCACTTTGATTTGTTGGGACCGTTCTCTTCATTCATATTTTTCATTTCTCCAGTGGCTTCGTTGTGTTTTTTTCAGAACAAAAATAATAAAATATCCCGAATATGGTCAACTCATACATCCATTTCAGAACTCAGTTAAAAAGCTTACAATTACAGCAATCAGCAATCAAATTTCGATCAAAAAATAATTTCTTTTTTATTTTTTTTCTAAAAAATGAAAATCAGATAAGTAGAAGTGGGTAAAATATATTTCTGAATCTCCGATAAATTGATTGATGACATTTGCGAAATTCGGACAAAGCCCTTGCGTTTTTTAAAGAGGCAACGAGCCGTCTTTGAAACTAGTCAAAATAATTAATAAGGAATAACGTTAGCAATAGCAATTAATTATTTCAGACGAGACTTGTACACACTAAAAACACTTATCTCAAAAAAACGAAAATAATGTCGAAATACGTAAAAAACATTTTTTTTTCGAAAAATGGTCGTCCGAAAAACTCTCTTTTTCTAAATTTGGAAAACAGTTTACTCGGCACTGGCTTAAGATAAACCAATATACCCTACATCATTTGGAAGCCTATGGATGATGCGTATGTGTGTATGTGTGTTCGTAATCATTTTTCGTCTCCATTATCTTGAGAACCGAAGATGATATTAACATGGGACTAGATACATTAGACGCGTAATTACATAACATAGAAGTGAAAGAATTTTCAGCGAAATCGGTCCAGCCGTTTTTTTTAACGAGAAAACCAAGAAAAAAGGCAAACAAGCTGAATTTTAAAATGAATGAAGTGCACAATTTATTCATGCAGATTTTAGATACCTTCATATTCATATTGTTATGATTGAGTATTTTAGCAAAAATGCAATCGGAGTTGTGAAAAATGTCATTAAAGAAAGTTATAAAAAAGACAACACTTTTTCTACAACAACTCTAAACTTATATCAGGTTTGGAAGTATAGCATCGGTAAGGCTATAGCAATTAATAATATAATATTGCTATTAATAATTAAATATTATTAATAACAATTCAATATTGTTAATACCAATTGAATTTTGTAAATAACAATCGAATATTGTGAATAATAATTGAATACAGTTGAAAAAAATTTAATATTGTTTGTAACAATTGGATATTGTTGATAACATTTAGAGAATAGTGTCGATAAATTTTAAAAAAGAAAGTTTTAATAGTTCCAATAAAGTGTCTGTAATGATATCGTAGGATACAAAAAATTGAACAATCTTTTTGCAAGTAAAGGTTGATTTATTATTAATTTATTATTATGTAATTCATACAAAAAAATGTATTGAAAAGAACAGTCGGAAATTACTATTATGATGCACGTTTAATAATTGAGAAATAAACGATGACTGAAGGCCCGGTTGCAAGTAGAAGTTGTTAACAGTAAAATAGCTTTTGGTGAAGCTATGGTTTTTTTTGTTTTATAGTCATAAATGAATTAGACTTAACAAATATAGTTATTTCATATTCTGATACGTCTTACGTTGTTGAGTTTTTGAAATATGTCGTGGTCCTATTCAATTGTAGCTGCTGTGGATAGGATGACTTATGTCATGAGATCCTCATTGATTGTTTTCATTTTTTTTGAAGTGAAAACTTCTTTAGCGGCGTTGTACACTTTTTTTGTAATGGGTAAAAAATGTTAAACTCGCGTCAGGACACGTGACCTGATCGAAAATTCGTAAGACGGATGGAGAGTAGACAGCCGGCGCGGCGTAGGAGAGGAAGTATCCCCCTCTCTTTCTACGGCACGGCGAAAATGTATGCCTGCTATTTCGTTTAGACGGCGCAGGGCGCTTGCGCGAATGTTCGTGTGTGTTTATGGTACAGCGTGCCACGCGCATCCATGGATGGTGACAGCTGATGGCTCGACCGTCTGTGTAGTGGCCATACTGCTGTGTATTCGTGCATGTGTATTATATGGATGTGCATGTGAAATACAATAGCATGTTTAATGCTACTGTTTCTGATATCGGTGATATTTGTATAAGTCGTTGCCACTCTGGTGAAAATCAGTTTATTGTTTTGGTTGCCGTTTACATCTCTCCAGATAAGTCATTGCGTGCTATACGAGACTTCTTGTACGAACATTTATTCATTTATTCTCATGACGCATCTGCATTGCTTCAAAAAAAAAATTGGAAAAAGCTTTGATGAATTGCCAATGATTTTGAGTGGAGATTTCAACATAAACTTTGCAGACGATAAAAATCAACTATTAATTGAATTTTTAAATAATGAATTTGGTTTAACTATGTCAAATGATTGCAATTTTAGCACAACGAAATACAAAACTACTATTGATGCGGTCTTTATTAGACATTTAAATAGTTTCGAAACAAAACTGTTCGTTTCTTACTTCAGCTATCATAAACCTATCGTATCAGTTTTAGAGATTGGCGATGATGGTTCTGGTAATAATGATGGTGAAAAAGTCGTCGAAATTATGGATGGAAGTTGATTTTTCTGAGAGATAAACTTTTGAATGTAATATAAATTGTCATGTTTGTGTACGATAACGCAATAAATAAATATTGTATTCTACCACATAAATGTTAGTACTTTTATACTGGTAATTAAAGCAATTTGTGCAAAATTATTCCCTAACCATTCCAAAATATCAAAAATGCACAACGTTAATATTCAAGTTTTCACTTCTGCCGGCACTCCCGAAGTGCAACCCGTCGTTTTTTTTTTTCACTAAGCCACTACGAACATGTTTTTTGGAGATAAAGAAAATCTTGCGGATATGATTAACAAACTGGTATCGATGTAGTTGGACAATTCATAAAGAAAAAAAAATAGTCTTGTGGTGTCAGCTGTGTAGTCTGTTTTTAATATTGTTGTGTAGTGACTGAAGTGAAGAAATTCTGATACGACGTGTTCAGTTTATTATTATTATTGTTTCAGAACGGGGTAGAAATGGTGGCTCCCACCACTCCCGAGGGAAAAAAATGAAAAAAAAAGAAGATGAAGACAAAAAAGAAAAAAGATGAGGACAGAAAAGGAGGGGCTCAAAACAAAGGTTACCGGGGACATGGTGGTCACGTCCGAAAACAGGGACGAGGTGGCAGTGGTGGAGGAAGCCGAGGACGGGGTGGAGGAAGTCGTGGAAGAGGTGGAGGAAGTCGAAGAAGAGGTGGCGGCATCACGGAACAGTATGGCAAGGAGGTCGGGGCTTTGGTAAAGGACAACCAGGTGGCGGAGGTGTTTATCCTTACCAAAGCTTCCACGGTTAAAATTATGAAAAAAAAAAAATATTATTTAAATAAATTTAAAATTATAATAATAATAAATAATAATAAAAAAAAATTGTTCTTTCATTCTTCTCACTGGGAAGTTAGTCGTGTGGACCTTACGGTTAAGTTATGACCACTTTTTCAATACTGATTACATTGGGAGAAAAAAAGTATTTTGCAAACCTGTTTAGCGTAAAAGTTTGTAACCTTTTGGTTTTGAAAAAGAAAATTTCAAAAAACACCTTACTACAAAATGAGGAATTCGGAACATTTGAAAAAAAAGTTCATCCAAATCAAATCAGCGGTTTGGAAGATATAAGATCTTTAGTACAACCGGGTGGCAAAACATTAGATGTCCCCTCAACACAATTAAACTTGTAGGCTGAATGACTGAATGAGCGATATACATACATATTCCAAATATGGTTTCATTCTTAAATTGTTCTTCTACATTTAATGACAATTGGAATGTAGCCCCCGGAAAAAAAAAAACAGGAATACTTATATAACTTATATAACTTGATACTTCCAATGGAATTATTTCACTGGGTTTATGGCCCCTATAAGGTTCAGCAATAAATGGACAATAAACTCATGAGATTAAGGATAGACAGTCAGATAGAAATTAACAAATTATTTATTTATTTATATTAAAAAAAAATTCATTTATTTTTTTTCTACTAAATGGGGCAGCACTTCCCCTTACAACACGAACTTAATTCTAATTCAAATTTTCCTTACAACTACCTTAAATACTATTTCGCTGTGCCCACTGCGAAGTTGGCGTGCTGGATCAGGTGTCGGTGATTGCCAGACGACGGAAATGTGCTGCTCAGGTATCGGCGTGGGTCGGAACGAGATTTCCTGGGCTTAGATGTGCAGCTCGGGTGGTGGCGTGTGCAACCTTGAATGGATGGATGGTGATAGATAGATGGGAAATGTTGACCTGGCGGATTCCGTCACGTAGCATGTTTTTTGCTGCTGATCGTGAAACGCAATCTATTCCGCGTTAACTTAGATAGTCTAATGCAACATTTGTGCTCACGTTTTTTTTTTAATCACAATGAAGTGGTTCATCATGAGTTCTTTCTAGAAAATTGCACTGTCAATTAGGAATATCCGTCGTATATTATATATTATTTTTTGTACAAATCTCGTACAGAGCATATAAAATATACTGAGCTAAAAGGTTTCAGTTTTGAAACTACTGAAGTGATTTCGCAGATATGTATAGTCAAGAAATCAAGTTCAGTCCGCTTAGACCCGACAGAGATGCAACGTGATTACGGCATTCTGGAACCGTGGCTTTTTGGTATTATTCTTATCCAGTTTAGACTGAATTTACATACTACTCTCCTCGATATTGAAGGAGTTTTCGACAACGTAAAACGTGAAACACCACAAGAAGGAATACTATTGTGGGTGCTAGTTGTAAATGAAATACTCCTATCCCTGGAGGAGAGCGGGTGCAATGTCATTGCGTATGGAGACGACATTTCAATGAGAAATAACTCCCAACAATATCAGATATTTGATGGAAACAGGCTTAGGCAAACTGGGCAGAGAACTGCGAGCTTGAAGTAAATCCCTCCAAACCAACGCAAGTTTTCTTCACAAGAAAACGGCAGATTCCTCAAATCACTCCACCAAAACTCAATGAGAATCGCCTTAGATTCGCAGATCACGCCAAATACCTTGGCGCGATAATCGACAGGAAGCTCAACTGGAAATTGAATGCGGAACGACGCATCAAAAAGCAACAATTGTGCTATACACCTGCAAAAAAGCCTTGTGCACCAGATGGGGTATCAAACTCTATATTACAAACTGGCTGCATACAGGCTACTGCTTAGCCTGGTGGCCGGTACGGTGCAGATCTAACTATTGCGTTGCGACTTAAGGACTCATTGGAAGTTCTCCGAAATGGGGCATGCTGGTATTCTATGCCAAAGCAATGATCTAAAATCAGCTAATCCTTTAGACTACCGAACCACTGTAGCATATTTCAAGCTGAACTAACGGCAATTCGTGAGTCCGCCGGCTGTCTGTGAGATCGATAAACAATAGTGACATCGTCGTCTACACAGATAGACAAGCAGTAATAAAGGCACTCGAATCACCAATAATAAGATCAAAATGGATCAGATATCAAGCAGATGCACTGTAACGTTGTGCTGGGTGCCTGGGTATAGTATATATGGGTATGTATATGGTAATTATGAAGCAGACGAACTTGCTAAAATAGGCACCACACTGGAGCTTTCGCCTGTAAAAGGGGAAATCCACTCACCAATGGAAACGTAAAAATATAAAATCTCGAAAAATGCACTGCGACAGGCAAATGAGCGATGGCCTGACCTTGAAACATGCAACAACGCGAGACAAACATGGCAGAGGTATAGTCAGCATAAAATTACAAGTCATTATAGAAATACTAATCTAAATCCTACGATTCCTAATTGAAATCATACGCCTATTCGGATGCGGATTTGTTATTCGAAGAAGTTTCCGATAAAAAGTCTTAAGGCATTTAAGCGAACGCCTTATAACAATCCGCATCAAAGGTATCCTTCGAAATATAAGCCTTATATGCGTTCATATAACCTTCCGAGGAGCCAACATCGACTCGGATCACTACCCCAAGGTACGAATGACAATATCAAGGATGCTACGGAGCCAAGCAAGACAACAAGAGTTTGGCATCGGAAAGTTAGAATCACAGGAGACTGCTAGGATCTTCGCCAATAGAGTCTGCCTCAACCTTTCGCAAAGTCCGATGACACCGGCACAACCCACAGAACAACAGTGCGAGCGTTGCCAGCGCGCCAGTCTAGGGCTAGCAAGAAACCCCTGGTTTGATGGGCAATGCGCTAAAACCCACTTAACAAAGCAAACCGCCTACAAAGCCATGCTACGAGTACATAGAAGTACGAGATCATACGAACAGAGAAGAAGAAATGAGCACACGCTTTTAAGGAAGAATAAAAGAGAGCATGAAACGTTTGATATCAAGGAGATGGAGAGATGCTACCACAGGAATGACGCTCATAAGTTTTACGAAAAAGTAAAACGAACATGCCAGGGCACTAAAGCTAGAGCTTTAGGGATGAAGACGGACAACTAGTAGTAGAGTTACAGTCGATGCTGAGAATATGGAAAATAGACTGTGGATGAGGATGAGTTGGTAGGGCGCATGCATCAGCTCATCTGTAACATATGGTCGGAGGAAAGCATCCCCAACGAATGGAATCTCAGCGTCGTTTGCTCAGTTCATAAGAAAGGAGACCCCTATAACCGCATCAATTATAGAAGAATAAATGTCCTTAACATCGCGAACAAGATCTTCTCTGCCGTGTATCACAATTGACTGCTACAAATTTGAAGCGGTCAAGAACTTCGTCTACCTTGGCTTACTAGTGGCTTACTAGTGACCAGCGACAACAACACCAGTGTTGAGATGAGGATGATCTTGGTCGCTTCGACAGGAAAATTCTGCATTCAATCTGTGGGCCCTTTTTATATAAACGGAGAGTGGAAGAGAAGGTACAACGACGAGCTATACAGTGACATCGGCCTAGTACGACATCTCCGGATCTAATGCCTAAGATGGCCAGGCTATGTAGAGCGAATGGACAACACAGCTCCGATCCGAAGTGTCTTCGAATCCAACCCTGAGGGGCTACAGGGCAAAGGACGACCGAATCTAACGTAACGCACACTGGTGGAAGGGAACCTTAACCATCTGGGAGTGCGGCACTGGAAACAACTGGCAAAATATCGTGCCAGCTGGAGACGCTTATTGGTTTACACCGGACTGTAGCGCCATCTAAGAAGAAGAAGAAGAATCGGAGAAAGACAGGACATTGCGATTAAGGAAAGCATGCCATAAGATCAGAACTGCCATATAATGACTACTGCAGTAGGTGTCATAATGAAGAAGAGGAAGAATCTCCATCCCATCTTCTATGTAATTGCCCTGCCCTAGACTCCTTAAGAAGACGATTTCTTTGATGAACTAACGGATCTATCCGAAATGGAAATCTACAAAATATCGAATATTATTCAGCATACAAAATGTTTCCAAGAGTAGCGGTGACCAAGCCGATTCAAGTGGTAGCACAATGGACCGATTTTGGACTAAGTGATCCTCACCGCTCTTTACGGAGGGAAGCTAACCTAACGATTCGTAGTTCGAGCACTATCTTTAATCTATATCGAAAATCGTCGACTGACCACTAGAGATAAACAATTTTGAAAGACCATTTTACCCCGAATCCGTATCATCTCGTTGGACTCAGTGATTTTTGTTTTAAAGAATGTCTCACACTAAAATTAATATTTGCAACCATTTAGCCAAAAACTCACTCATATAGTTCCACAAACACCATATTCACCTGACTTAGCTCCGTGTAACTTCTAACTATTCATTTAACTAAGTAGACCACTCCAGGAGTATCGTTCCAAGTCTAGAGAAAAGATTCAATTTGAGTAAATAAAGATATTGTAGTAAAATTTATAACCAAAATCACTTTTCATTTTTATCACGATTGTATATCCAAAACACAAGTTTATTCTTAGAAATACTTTCCATCGCTAACTTTCTCTTTGGTCCATATTTCTGACAGCACTAGAAAAACTGCACGTTTTGAGGTAAACTCAATTTTTGGCTTCTTCAAAAGCTCTTAGGTAGGTCATGCATAATTATTAGTAACAAATGGTAGTCTGGAGAGCATGGCGAATGTGATCATGCATGACCAACATGTGATCGAGTGTTGTCATGCTGCAAAATCACTTCAATTATTATTGTCTCTGTTAGTATTGTGGCCGTTTTTCCTTCAGTGCTCTACTAGTCTACTCAGACACATTAGTTATGTTTGGTAAAGTGCTCCTGTGATGGTTTCACCAGTTACACCCACTCATATCATGACGGCATTCCTGCATTCTCTATGATCTTTTACGTTTAGGGTTATCGTACATGATCCACTCTTCATCGTGCGTAAAAACAGACCTTGCGACATCCCCGGTTTCATCCCATATTTCGGCCAATGAAATAGCATTTTACGAACATGAATCAAAGAGTTTTTACACTTTTTCCCCGGCCCAAGAGATTCGTTGTCTTCTGCGTCAAAAACACAACTTTTGTAGGGAAAACAACGTCCCGCTTAGTTAGCTCAAAATTCAGTATTTAAAATATATGAGTTCAATGAAAAATCACAAATATAATGATGAGAAGCGCTCAAGACTGCCATGTGAAGTTTTTGACTAGCATGTACTTCTAGCGCCATCTTTTAGATAACAGAGAAATCCTATTTGTCTGATCAATTAAGCTGTTCAATTAATCTTTGTACAAGTTCAATCATTTTTGAAAGTTAAAGTAGGTTTTCATTGACAACGAAATGTAATGTAGGAAAATAGATAAACCGAAAGGCTTTAAATCAACGAACATGAAACGAAGTAACGTTACGTCTTTAAAAACTCAGACAAATTGAATGAAATCAAATTATAACACACGCCGTTCGAATGGATTCCACACTACGAGCTCCGCACTCATATTACACATCTCACATATCCCAATCAAACAAGACAAAAAAAAAAAATAAACAAAAGAACAATTCCAATTTAGCTAAAAAGTACTCCAACGTAACCTGACGAGAACCCATTCAATTCCAATCGAGAGTAGAGGTTGTGTAAAGTCATGTGTCACACGAAGTATTCCTTAATACACGTAATTAAACATTTTTATACCGATCAGACCGATAACAATGGGGTGGCGCGAGAACAACGACAAACTTCATCTTGGATTCCTGGAATTCCTTTAATGACATTTCCTATCAAAGACTTTACGATATCGAATAAAATTACTTCGAATCGAGAAAACTTTTTTAATTAAGAGCAAACAGACGAAGAAAAAACAAGGAGAGGAAAATGGAAAAGGACGGCCACGGCAAAGTTGAGTGATATATCTTCATGTTCGTCACTGCTTTGTCCAAATGCTCCTTCATATGATGGGATAAAGTTGGCGTAACATGCGTGAGTGTGGCGGAAGGAGGCTGAATTCGATGGATTTGGCTTATGCCGTACTTTCCAGCGGCATATTTTTGCAAATGCTGCTCTAAATTAGGTGATTAGAGTCTGGGGCTTATTTTCGAGTCCTTAAGGCTATTAGACCATGTTATAAAGGAATTTATTTATAGCCCGAGTGCCTTAACAAAATTTAATAAAGCTATTGCGTAGTCAAATGAACATGAACATTATATACCACTACCTAAGGCAGTTTCGAGCTCGGGGCGAGCTCTGACTATGGAAAGATTAGTCTTACATCCAACATCAGTAATAGCGACACATAAGAAGTGATTTAGTAGGTCACAAAGACTGTCACTTCACTATACCCATCGCGGAACCATGGCTATAAAACAAACGCTTGTGGCCTCTTTGCCTTAAAATTAACAATCTGAAAGTCCTAGTGTCTGGCTTAATATACTTTTGACAACCAAACGTAGATAGTATTGTGACAGAAAAGAAAGTTACATACGAAGCATACGGAGTGAAAGAGAGTTGCATCTGCTTACTTTTCCGCTGGCTTGACACTGCCTCCACTACCAACTCACGAAGGTGGCTGCCATTAAGACCATCACTAACTGATGGGTCTCATCCGAAGCGGCCCCGTCGAACAATAAGCATGCTGTTCCAAACAAATTTCGATTCTTCTCTCCCACAACGCAGGAATCTAAAAATTCGTACTTCACCACATGCATAAATTTAGCGTATGTTCTTCATTGTATACGCAGGGAAGCTAAGAGTCTTCTGAGTAGATCACTCAAGTCAAATTCAGAAGACAACTGGGACAGGTACAAATCGAAGCAAGAAGGAATGTAAGTGACTAATTAGTAAATCGAAAAGTTATTCCATAAATACTTCTATCTATGTTCATGAGATCAAATTACTGAAGGCGCCTAGCAGCTTTGTTAAGGCCCTTAAATGAGGCAGATCGATAAATCTGGATGCGCTCAGAAAGTATGTCGGTACCTGCCAACATGCTGACTAAGATCGTCATCGGCTCTCCTCGTAATTCACTACCAGAGACGTTGGTTGAGCCAATAAAAGCCACCCGGTATAGCTAGAATTTTGCGTCATGGATGTGCCTGACCGAATCTTTCCTGGCATGCTATAAAAAGGTTCAAAACGGCTTCACTGTCAATCTATTGCTCTCCTGGCGTTCATGCCAAAGATCAGTAAGGAAGACTAGTAGATCGCCAGGAGCTGCAGACCTTTCAACCGGCATTTTGTGCTAATGAAAAGTAACAAATAGAAACAAGTAATAAAAGAGTACAGAAGTTGCACTTAAGGTGCCTTCTTTCTGTGACACAACATCCTCATTGAGAGAAATCCTGCAAAACACCGCTTCAAAATTTTGTTGGAAGAAATAAACGCACACTCGACGGAAAAGAGTACTTGCTAGACATTTTCGTCTGCATTTAGGAGGCCTTAGATGAAGCATTGGTATTGTGGATCAGATCAATGCAATTGGATAAGACCTTAGTTGTTAGGCCCTTGATATATGTATTGCTTGGAATAAGTAAAAACTGCCGACAAGGCGATGTTCTGTTTCCGCTGTTATAATGCATAGTGGTTAGCTTCTGCTCAATACTCTGAACTTTGCAGGAACGTTCGGCAAACGTTTTCGTCAGGGAAGTATGTGACTGTCTTTCAAACAGGGGTGGAAGGGAATACTCATCTGCATTTACAAAGGACCCGGGTTGCACTCAAAGGTTTTCTTTGTTCTACCACTGACGTTATGCGTCAACAGAAGAAGTATCTGAACACAGTCGGGAAGCTAAACAAAGTGAGTCTTGTTTCGGTCCCAGATAACTCTAAGATCCCTAAAAATGAGATTTTCGATGAGTTGGTCAGAATAGGCTCATATCATCGACCTGCTTTAGGTCTGTCTACAACTTTGGTCAATTCCTTCGCCAACGACGGGGTCCTTCACAGACATAGATGGTGAAACGTCCGGGGCTTAAACTGCTGAAGCGTATATGCGTTTGTATCTGGTTTTCCTCTCATAGTTAAGAAAACTTATAAATATCAAAGCTGGTCACTATAATGTTGCCAAGCACCTCAATGAGTTAAGCATCAGTAGAACTTGCAGATGTGCAGCTTGAAGTGTGGATGACGACATTCTCCGGAAAACCGAGTTAAATTTTTAATTGTCACTAGCCGATGAATATCATTCGAAGCTACCTTATTAGAACATCATATTAGAGTAAAAGGGAGTAGGGAGTAGACGGGTCTGGAAACTACTGATAGAGAAAAAAAATGGCACAGAACTTTTTAAGGATAGAATGGTGTCATCACTAACTGTCCTGAAAACCCCCAATATTTAGAGCTGCAACGTATACGTAAGTATTAAAGTAAAAAGGTTATCCAGGGCAATCCATTAAAAGGTGTTATTTTGAATTAATATAAAAATGCAATATTTTTATGAAAAGTTGTAATAATTTTATTCTAATTTTAGGCTCAGACCACAAATCAGTAATACAGTAGAACATCTCCCGCATTTTACTGAATATCCGCCTTGCCTTTGCTTACAATCAGTCATTCTATTGATGACATTTCTCACTAGGTTTCTGCCTGATTTGAAAAAATTCTTTCACTGCATGAAACGTAGGAGAAGCTTTGGCGTAGTCTTTATATCTGCCGTGCCAGTTATTTCCTAAACAGAATTGGTGGAAAGTCATAAACAGTATAATTAATCCTAACGTACGAAATCATAGCAGATTTATTACAAGCATTACGATCACAAATCCTGCAGAAGTAACTAATGAATTCAGTGTGCCCTGATGGGTCAGATGTTTTCATCCGACGATCCCCTAAGACCAAGCAATTGTTACTGTTGAGATAGTCTTAGTACATGTGCCACTGTAAATAACAGCTTATTGTTCGAACCCATTACAGAGCTCGACTTATTAGAAATAATGAACTCCCTCAAAAACTCAAAGTCTTTTGGGTACGATGAAATTTTCCACAATTCGATTTAATTTATTATTAAATTATACTTTTACTTGTAAGGTATTATTATTATTGTCAGGATTAGCAATATTTATATGAGGGCTAGGGGCATATTTTGAATTTGATTTAAAGAAAAGTCCTGAAGAAATGAACCCTTAATGATATGCTAGCTCATATTTTTAATGTATAGTAAATTCGGGTAAATTTCCTGATTTCGAAATTGTTAGAGGAGGCAGTAGGCAAGATGCGTTCATAGAGGCTTGATTCTAGGAAATGTTGAAAATCAGTAGGTTGACACGACTGGAGATCACCGGTGTTGTAAGAGTAAGATCAAACAAAAAAAAATCTGGAGCATGCCCGTGGCACAAAAAAAAAAAAAAAGCAGGCCGAAAAACAATTAGTGCAAAAAAATGCAAAAACACCAGCATTTGATTGGCCCTAGCGATGAAGTAATCCCAAACCGGGAAGCCTGCCGCTACTTTCTGAGATCAAACCGGCGGACCCCACAAGCGGACCAGTAGGAATGCAGTTAAGTGGAAAGGTTATGGTCCTACACTTCTGACCATAACAACGCCGGAAAAAGGAAAAGAAGAGGACAGCAAAACTTTAATTTGATTGTGATCAAAACTAAGAAGACCATTTTTTACTTTGTTTAGGAAGGATGTTCGTGTTCTAACTACGCGAATCGAAGGAAGAAGACAATTAAATAGTTTGCAGCTGACTACGGAATAGAAGTCCTTAAAGTGGGTGGTTCGAAATGAAGGTGTGTTTACCAGAAATTCAAGGTTGTTGCGTATATTGTTGGCATCATAAATCAGGCTCTGCAAATAACCACTTCTCATAAAGAAAATTCTAGGCAGCTTGTAGTAATGCAGGTGCCTAACCAGCAGGATTTTCAGGTTCTTAAATAATGGCATGGAATGGCTGAAACGAGGACCTCCACAAATCGTCCTAATAGCGTATTTTTGCAGTACAAGTAGAGGCTGAGTTTTCCTGCGGTGAGCACCTCCCTCCAACATCCTAAACCATATTGTAGTTTGGGGTGAAACATCCCGAATTAAACAGTTCTTAAACAATCATTGCCGCAATATTTACGAAGATGGAACAGACCACGGATAGAAGAAAGAAAATACCTACTGTTTCAAGTTTTTAATATGATCAGACCAATTCTTTTTTTTTCACTTGTAACAACAAGGTATTTGTAGCTATTTACTAAATCAATTTTAAAACAATTAGTCTGACATGCTCAGTGAACATCAAACATAATTTTAGAGGAAGTTTTGTTACATGTGCAAACCAGCAATTTGTAGTTATCGGCATGGAAGCGAAAATCAAGGTCCGGCACCCTCTGAGACATAAGGCTGAAAAACATTAGTTTCTTTTATTGTTGACACTAAGTTTATGTTTGGTGAACCACAGTTTCAATAGGTGCACATTATAGTTTATATCAGTAACTAGCTGAAGATGGCTAGGAGAGTCATAGGCAATACTAAGAACGTCAATAAAAGCCCTAACTTTACCTATAAAAGGCTGACGAAACAAAGAGTTTAACACTAGGAAAACGGACCCCTGGGATACCCGAGTTTAATAATTCTATTATCACTAAAACAGGCTCCAACTTTCACTTTTTGCCTTCTATTGTTGAGATATGATTCCAGTCAACTACAAATGGACAAGAGAATGCTCAAAAGAATGTTATGGTGTATCACATCGTGGTTATGTCAACAAACAGACCAACACAGTCTTGTTGTTTATAAGCGAACAAAAACCCATAAGCGACTTTTCAGTCGAGAATCCTGTCGTAAAGCCATATTGAAAAGGACTAAAAAAACGTATTTTTTGCCACAGCTTTTCCAAAAATGTTCGAGATAGAAGAAAGTAGTGAGATAGGCCTGTAGTTTTTTTATCTCTTTTGTTGCCCTTTTTAAAAATTGGTAGTACATCTGCGCATTTCATCCTGTCCGGAAATTTACCAGTGGGAATACTTAGAATAAAGAGGAATGCGAGTACAATAAAAGAGGCCATCACCACCACAGGAAGCAAAGCGATTTAGTGAATTAATTAAATATAAATCTTCAAGACCAGTTATTGGTCGAAAGAAGAAGCTGTTACTGCAGTTTCTTTCCCTGCCTTACAAATCAAACAGTATTCAGATCTCAAGTTAGAGAAAGAAGCACATTTGTGGACATTACAAAAGCCTTCAATATGGTTGGGCATAGTATTCTCTTAAAGTAATTGCATAGTACTGGATTTCGTGGATCTATTTATATTAGATTGGTTTGCTTCTTATCTACAATTAACTAACCCGGCCACACGTTGCTGTTGTTGCTCAGTAGTTATAGTATACTGAATCAATGAATCAATGTTAAGGCCGTTTTTCAGCTAAGAAAAATTGGATAAAACTGCGCTGCACTTATTATGACTAAAAAAATGTTGCCACTATTAACAACTGTTCTTTTAATAAAAGAAGATGTTATCATTGAAGTTGACCTAAATCTTTATTTTCAGTGAAGTTGTGTGTTGTAATCATTGCTAGCATTCCTAAGTAGTCAATTCGAAAGTAATTGGTAAAAAAATTCGGAAAGTTGAAATGAAGCATAAACGAACATAATTTTTTTAATTTACATTTCAGTAGGTACAAATTACTCAATTGAAGGCTGATTTTTTACAAAAAGTTATTTGTAAAAATTAAATAAATCATTTTTTTATCTATTTATAAATTGAAGTTTGAGTTTTATAGTCGGTTCTTAAACATTTTAATAATTATTTTCATTATTTTAAACTATTATTATAATTAATAGTTTTAATTTATCTAAGTGCTATTTCGTGCACAACATGTTCTGTTAGCCTCTTCTTTTGCTAATACGAACAGTTCTCCACACGTGAGGAAACGATATACAGGGTGTCCCACGAGCAGTGTGCCAAAAAGCTAGAGCGTGTAGGTCTGGTCAAGACAAGAAAAAAATCGTATGGGACGGGGGGGGTCTATTCCCGTTTAGCCGGGAGGGGCAATTTTCTAAAAAATTTACTTAATTTGGAAAAAAAATATTAAAAATCAACAGTTAAAGCCACAATGCCGTGATATACTTTTTTGAAAAGCCAGAAACCTCTTCTTTCGTCCTGTTTTTAAGTGAAGCTGTTTTAAGGAATAGTTTTTGAGAAATTAATTTTCAAACTCAAAATTTTGGAAAAAAAAAATGTTCGAACTATTTTTTTTCAAAATTTTATGTAATTAAGTGGTAATCTTTTTTCAAACATTCAATTCTCTTATTAGTTGTTAGTTAAAAACAGAAAACCGGATGCAAAAATGTATTGTAGTTTTTGAGAAATTAAAAAAAAAAAACCCGAACCACTTTTTTTTAAGAAAACCCTTTTTTTTGGTTTTAACGCGTCTGGACTTGTAGGCAAATTGATGTATGCAACATTGACCTCCTTTTTATTATTTTTAAAAAATTCGGAGTTTTATTATAATAAATTTTCAATATGATCTCCATTTTTTAGAAGGCAAAGATTATATCTCCTTCTAATGGCTGCACTTAAGTCTATGCTTGACAAATTTTCCTGCAATTTGACTCCAGCGACTTCAATCCGTTCTTTCAGTTGTTCCAAAGATACTATTTCCACTTCGTAAACATAATTCTTCATGAATCACCACACATAAAAATCTAGAGGAGTTAAATCTGGTGATCTAGGTGGCCATTCCGTGGGGCCCCTTCTCCCGATCCAACGGTCACTAAAATGATCATCCAGCCAGTTTCTAACCCGTAAGCTGTAGTGTGCTGGTGCTCCATCTTGCTGATAGATTAAAGTATCTGCTATGGCCAAAGGAACGTTGTCCATCAAATCGGGCAAAAGGTCTCGTAGGAATTGCAGGTATGATAACGGCATTCAAGAACCGGGGCCCGATTACAGTTTGTCCAACAAATCCAAGCCAAACATTACAGCTAAAGCGGTGTTGTGATTTATTTTGTTTTTTGTTGTGTGGATTGGTGCTACTCCAATGATGCAAATTGTGGAAGTTAGTAACCCCATCTCTGGTAAACTGTGCTTCATCCGTCCAGAATATCCTTGCAAAATAGTTTCGTTCAGTTTCATCTCGAAGCAGTAATGATCGACAAAATTGTGCTCTCATAAACTTGTCGTTTGAGGTGAGTTCCTGAGCTGGCCTAAAATGGTACGGGTGTACGTTTTCGGTATGAAGTACTCTCCATACTCTAGATTTGGGCACTCCAAGCATAATAGCTATCCTCCTTGTACTAAGGGAGAGATTACGTCGGACCAAATCCAAAATTCTTTCACCTAAGATTCCTGATCCATCTGTAACCAATACTATGTCACTTTATTGTATCCTCATAAAACTCCGAATTTTTTAAAAATAATAAAAAAGAGGTCAATGTTTCATACATCAATTTGCCTACAAGTCCAGACGCGTTAAAACCAAAAAAAAAAGGTTTTTCTTAGAAAAAAGTGGTTCGGGTTTTTTTTTTTAATTTCTCAAAAACTACAATACATTTTTGCATCCGGTTTTCTGTTTTTAACTAAAAACTAATAAGAGAATTGAATGTTTGAAAAAAGATTACCACTTAATTACATAAAATTTTGAAAAAAAATAGTTCGAACATTTTTTTTCCAAAATTTTGAGTTTGAAAATTAATTTCTCAAAAACTATTCCCTAAAACAGCTTCACTTAAAAACAGGACGAAAGAAGAGGTTTCTGGCTTTTCAAAAAAGTATATCGCGGCATTGTGGCTTTAACTGTTGATTTTTAATAATTTTTTTCCCAAATTAAGTCAATTTTTTAGAAAATTGCCCCTCCCGGCTAAACGGGGGGGAATAGACCCCCCCCCCCCCCTCCCATACGATTTTTTTCTTGTCTTGACCAGACCTACGCGCTCTAGCTTTTTGGCACACTGCTCGTGGGACACCCTGTATAGATGTCCATGGGAGAAACACGCATTTTCCAATTTCAAACCGCAAATGGGCATTATTTGGCCTTGACACTTATTTATGCTTATTACGAAAGCCAATCGAAATTGAAGCCTTTTAATTAATCATTGGATTACGTGGCAATAGGACGATATCTCCTCCAATTTCTCCAGTCAAAATAGTTGCTTCAAGAACATTTCCGGTGATCCTTGTGATGACTAAACGCGTACCGTTGCATAATCTTATTAGATTAAAATTACGGAATAATCACAGAAAAATAGGTGAATTAATCTTTAACTGAAGATTGTGTAGTGCTATTCCAATTATAATTGGTATAATAATTATAGAGAATTTAAAAAATCAGTTGGGAAATATATAGCTTCGTTTTCATCTACAATAGTGTCGATTTATTTAAAAGACAACAGATAACCTGGCAACAATTGTTATATCCGGAAGTTAATGTCGTCGACATCAACATTTCTTGCTGCCAAAATAGCCCGATTATTGAACCAATTATGACCTAAGTAATTATTCGATATATTCGGGAACACACTCTCAATTAGTTAATTTTTGAGTGAACCACAGTGCAGAAGTTGTCTGGCAATTTAACGTATTGAGTGTTTTGATGTAGTTTGTCACACTGAACTTGAATATCGACAAGTCCCCGACTCTTTCCTCTTTTGGCAGACGAAGGTCGCACGTGTATAGATGTCTCTAAGTAAAAACGAATTTCTTAATTTTTCTTTCTTTTTGAGCGCCGAAAAGAACATCGTAACAACTACCTATCCAGCCTAGATAACCAAATATTGTCGGTCTTGTGTCGGTAAATTAACGCACAACGCCACCTGTTAGAAACTTATGCTACCCACAATTCCTTACATATTATAGTCATATAACAAAAAATTAATGAACATTAAATGTACGAAAATAAATAGTCAGTAAGTCTATAATCGAAATGAAAATTATAAATATAACCTAAGTTGCTCAGGGATAATATAGCATTCTAATGGTAAAATAATTTTCAAAATCGGTCCAGGAGTTTTTGAGTTTATTCGTTACAAACATACAAATCTTTCCTCTTTATAATATTTGTGAAGACAAATAATGGGTCACAAATTGGTCATAATCTAAGTAGTTCTAGGGTAATTAATATAGGTGTTCCTCAACGATCTGTTCTTGGTCCCATCTTATTCCTGATTTATGTCAACACGCTACTTCCACACCTAATTGCTAATTGCTGGCATTAGTCAAGATCTATTTGCTTTGGTCTTGTTCGCCGATCACAATTTAATAGTATTCAATATTTTTAGTTGGTTTGAACCCCTTTCAATGTTGAAGGAATATTTACAATCATTTTTACCTAGTCTCCTGCCTAGTTTAAAAAATATGACTTCTTAAGCATTTTAAGAACCATCTATCTTGGTACTTTTCGCTGACGACTACAGTACGAAATCCCGAAGCCTCTGTTGATGTGCTTCTCTTACTAAACTACAGGAGTTAGTAGTCCTACAAAAAAGTGTAAGTAAGCTTTCACACCTCTAGGTTCAGAAATTTCTACTCGATTGTTTCTTGCAAATTATTAATTAATCTTTCTAAAAACTCTATTAATTTTCTTTTAGGAAAAAGCTGAAATGCGGCTTCTTGATATTAATCACAATGAAATGGATTCTTTGATGCACTTTATTATTTTAAGGAACTTTGGTTGAGACTTTTGTATTCCTCGTCCTTCCCTGGTTGGATGACCCTTTACATTACAGTAACAGCGACTGTGTAGCATACCCAATTTAGTTCTCAATTTAAAAGCTTTTTTTCCTTCTCTAAAAGATTGAAAATAACTGCCGATATCTCTGTTGGAAAATGTGATAAAAGGATAATAACATTCAATTAGTGTTAAAGTACATATACGTATATCGTGCTTTTTGCGTCCACCCAACTTTTCACGATAAACGTTTTTGTTTCATTGAATGAAAACGAATCAGTCGAAAATGAAATTCTATGAATTCTAACAAGTACGCAAGGATTTGTATTTTGATTTTTAAGCCATAAAAGTATTTTTTTTTAAATTTTAAGAGGAGAGCTACACAAAACGTTTTGGTCTTTCCCGTTGAACAAATAAATTAAAAAACGTTCTCTGGCTTTTTAAACGACCGTAAACTATGTTAATCCTCTGGGGTTTTCAGCAAAATTCAAAACATTTTTGTGAATTCAATACATTTTGTTTTTCTTTTTGTTTTTTGACTTATGATGGGCTATGCCTTCCTCTAGCACAATCAACGCGCAATGTTCCTAAGCGCCCGTCATTGGCTTTTCGCAGCGATTCCACACCATATAACCGTTCGAATTGCAACGGAACGTGACACGAAAACTACATATTGGGTAGCACTTTATATGGTCATTCCTGGCATCGTTTGTTAAAATTGATTTAACAGCACTCGTTGGAAAACTAAAAATCAAAAAACCATTCAAAACCATTCATCCATGCTGAAATGCCAATCGCCAACAGCTCCATGACTTTCGAGCATCAACTCCAACTGACAACCATTGTCCCCCTAAGTACCTGATTCCATTCACCGACAGCAAATAGTTTTCCCCCATGTAATGACTGCAAATTTTGTAGAAACTTTTCCGCACCATGTGAAGCATTCACGACCGGCAACATTCGTTAGAGGAGTTTTTAAATAAAAACTTTATCCGGCAGTGGAACTCGGCACGACATGGGAGACAAGGACATATGAGTACAAGCGATTTCGAATGAAATATCGCGTCCCGGCAATCTCATCATATCCCAGAAATTCTAATTTTACACAAAATTAAAGTGCTTTGATGAAGCGGATTACTTTTCATAGTTTTTGTTTTTTTTTTTTTTGCTTTTTCCACTTCCTCTGTTCGTTTTTTTCAATCCTCTGGGATAATGCCAACGGTCTGATTGACTCGAAATACTTCCAAAACAACAGAATAAAAACGAGATAAAGTGCGAAAAAAATAATCAAAATGCTCGAGTAGAACATGTCCAAAAGCCCTTACTCGGAGGATGTTCAATTTGCATATTTCTGTTGAATAATATGGTAGCTTCCTGCTCTGACCCTGCCATCAGGCACGGGACGTAGGTGGAGGTGGAGGTCGAAGCTGTTTTCCACGCTAGACGCGTCGCGAAACGTGAGGCATACCAACTGCTCATAGATTGTACGTATCATCTTGACTTCATGTAAATGGGCCTGGAGTACAGAGGTGGCGATAAAATGTGCCAATTGGACGTTTAAAGAGGCCGTAAAGTGAATATTTGCTATTGCAGAGCTTCGAGTTAAGGACCGTTTAAGGCTGTGAGATGTTGAGCTTCATTTTTCAATTTAAGGCAAACGAGGGTGAGAAAGTGCGTGTTCTTAAAATACTATTTTTAGTGTTTATACTTCCTTATGAGCCCAATAAACAGATAAAAAATAGAAAATAAACAAGTTGATTAGAAGGAGGGTTGTGGTATGAGGTAAAATATTTTACTGCCAATGACCTAACTGCGATATACGCATGGATTCTGTGCGTAAAGCTCCCAACATAGTTGAACACGAGTAAAACTAAAAAAATATTTATTTGTCAAAATGATTTTATCGTCGTATCAAATGTTATAACTTCAGCGTATATTATTTTATAGTATCAACTGACTCCATAGTCAGTTGAGTTTGAAGGCACCAAGCACCAAGGCTTGATTGACGACCTTCATTGATTTTTTATTCCAAAATACTTGCCCATTGATCCAAAATCCATAAATTGTGTGTCCAAAATTCCTTATGACACCCATAGCATTTATTATTACCACGCTAATCTATGAAAACCGTCAGCATAACTATAATTTTCATTTCAAGCGATTTTGTGTTTTTTTTTTATAATTCGTGCAGGTTCAAGAGTGTGCGCTCTTATGGTGTTTGTCACACAGCCTGGACGGGGTGCAGATGGTTTGTTGTCGAAAATGTTAGTTCACTACTCTCCGGGGGTGGTTGTCTTAGATAGGATTTGAGAGATTCGACTGAATTTGCGTTGGTTGTAGTTCACAATAACTCTTTCGTTTCCATGTCATTAAGGTGTTATATTGGAAATGCACACGAGTGCTGCGAGTGTTATGCCTTCGTCAGCACTTTTTTGATAATCTCTCATTCACAACTGATGTTGTTGCACAGTTTTCCCGTATAGGGACTTGAACTACAGACCTCCGGCACAACAGTCGATGATGATTACCATTGCACCACGACCTCCCCCCTGTCTGCCTGTCTTATTCGTAAAGCAATGTCTCGTAGTCATTTATGTTGCATTTCATGAAGACGAAGTCTTTAGAAGATCAGCAAATCATTAGCGACTTACATTCAATGCCCTGTTCGAACGAAATTGAACTCCTTCGGAACCAGTCAGTTATGTTATGAATCAACTTTAAAAATATATTTTTAAATATATTTTCTTTGAAGACAGTCTAAGACCCATACGACATCAGCTTGTTAATATTGTTGGTGTTTTCGGCATTCGTAAGCATTGAAAATAAATAAGAGGAAATTTGATTACTACGTCTCAGCCCTCCTTAAATGCTTAATAGCAGCTTCCGACGTTCAAGATTCTCAATATTGCATCTGCAATATGTTCGACGTTTCGGCACACGCCGAAACACAAAACTTAAGGCAAGCTCTTTGCTCAACAAATGTTTTCATTTCAGAATGAATAGAGCACACAAGAAGAGCTGCTTTTCCTAAGTCACAGATTAATACAGTTGACCAACTCACTAGCTTCCAGAAGAAAAATTGTGGCCTTTTAAGGAGCATCCTTCACATACAATAGATTCCGAGTACTTTTTGATCAAAATGTCCAAAGTTTTTTTTGGCTCTTAGCTGAGGGAGAACTCTCTTGTTTATTTTCGCGCACTTATGGCTCATTGAACTCACTACACATATAAAGGATTCAAGACGTAGCATCATCGACTACAAAGATAAGCTTAAAGTAGTTGAAAACAAATTAGTTCCTATAACTGTTTGAAATCGATTAATTTCGATATAAGCCTCGCTTTTTTCACAAGCAATGCTCCAATGAAACAGGCATTCCACACCATCAGAATAGACTCTTAAATCAAGCTTCATATATACAATACAATACAGTTTAGCTCAAATATAGCTAGTGTAACTCAAGAAAATACGAATAGAAATTTTATTTCCTCGCCTTAGGCTTAAGTCGACAAGTCTTCTTCCGAATGTCAACAAAGTGCTTGATAAATATGGCTCTGATCAAGTGCGTTGGGGACAAAAATATAATTCCGGATTACCAATTCGGTTTTAGAGTGGGGCACGAAATATATTTCAGCGTCTAAGCTCGTTTCACCTATTCAATGGAACAAAAACAAATAAACCAATGCGCGGCTGCTTGTCTGATTGGATTGGAAAAACCTTTGATATGATTAAAGAGACTTTCCTATAAGTTGAGTTGGTTAAACATAAGCCAGTTGTACATGCTTTATGACATGTTGCCTGGTTGATTGTCAAAAATTGTATTGTAACTTCTTCTCAGGTATTTGACATTAAAAAATAAAATTATTTTATTTTTATTTCATTCTTTTTAAATTACTCGCGGAACCTAAATCTGAAATGTAACTTAAGTATTATGCAAAAACGCACGTTTTTAGTTTTGATCTGAATTAATTTTTTTTTCTTATAAGGCTTCTTGTATGTACAAAGTGAGGCCAAATTAGTAATCCATTTTTTTTTTGTTTTTGAATTACTTTTTCACTAAATAAAACACTTTATTCATGGAGATCTTTATTTGGACTTTTACAATTTTTTCTGTTAAGTAGAAAAGATGATATCCGTCAAGTGGCTGACGCCACACATTTTTACCCACTTTACCCCATTTTCCATGACTTTCCGCAAGATTTCCGGTGATAACTGTTCGCATTTTTGTCGAATATTCTCCTTAAGGGCTGCTATTATCTGAGGATTGTTTTCATAAGCCGGCGATTTCAAGTAGCCCCAAAGAAAGAAAACCGGGCTGGTTAAACTTGGCGATCTTGCTGTCCATTACTAAACGCCAAAATGGGAGATTAAGCAACTAGGAAACGTTTCCTTCACAATATCCATTGTGGTTCGTGCTGTAAGAAGTAATTTGTCGTCTCCCTGTAGCGTTCGCCAGTAATAGTCACCATACTGCCGATAGCATCCTCAAGAAAATACGGCCCAATCACTCATCCCGTAAACGCTGTCCAGACAGAGTGGCTTTGAGTGGGTGTAATGGTTCTTCGAGCATCACACGCGGATTTTCAGTGCCCTAGAAACGACGATTTTGCTTATTGACGTAACCGATTAAGTGGAAATGCACCTCTTCGCTCTGACGATTTTCGACACAAAATGTCCTCTTCGTTGATGAGATTAAGGAGGGCTTGACAGTAATTCACCCGCGACTGACGGTCAACAGACATTAACTGATGCACTGTTTGCACTTTGTACGGGAACATGTATAAGTCTTTCACTAAAATTCCCTGTAGGGTCCGTCTAATGATGCTTAATTGCGTGGCCCGTCGTCTGGTTGATGTTTCTTCGTTCTCAGCGACATCGGCAGCCACTGCCGCAATGTTCTCGCCCGAATGACTAGTCGGATGGCGGCCACGCCCTACATGGTCTCCTGTGGTTCCAATCTGTTCGAATAGGGAAGTGCCGGAATGTTTACCTGGTTGACGCGACACGATGAGTGAATCGACGTCGAAATTCACGCTACGCAAACACCACCGACCAATTATTGGTCTGTCCGTCTGTTCGTAAACTGGAGCTGTCTAGTTCACAAATGTCAAATATGATTGAGGAACGATGCCATTCGCAAAAATTATCTTCTGATAGAGTGATTAATTAATAACTTTTTGTATAAACCTTTGCTAGTTTTTTTTTTCTTTTTGTAATGTTGTGCTACAATAACATACTTCATAACAGACAATGTACATATATGGGGCCATACTCGATGGTCATCATGAATGAACCCAAGCTTGATGAGTTTATTAATAGGCAATCCAGGATTTCGTCTCCTACCTTCGAGTTCCATCATCAGAGTAAATCAGTGGTATCAGCATACATGGGTGTATCAAGTTTTAGGTCACAGATATGTTTGAAAGTAAATACCAATTATGCGTCTGCCCTGCCGCATCTAACAAAAAGGGCTAATGACCTAGAAACACCTGAACAGACCTTCATAAATTGTGGCTAAGAACCATCTCGATCACGTTAGCTGTCAAACTAAAAAAATTGGTCCATTCGTTCAGGAGCTACGATACCACAGACAGACCCGCAGACACAAAGTACACCGCCACACAGACAGCCTCATCCACATAAGCTCACGATTGAAGTGAAACTCATTTAGATTTAGATTTTGTTTCTTTATTGAATTTTTTTTATAACGTCAAATATGTATATTTGTAGATGAGGTGGTGCACTTTCTCAACCAGGTCAGCTACAGCTGCCTCAAAGAGCTCGGCAGGTAGTCCGTCTGCTTCAGCAACTTTGTGGGACCTAAGCTTAGAAAAAGCATTATTAACTTCGTCCAGGTCAGGAGGGCGGAATTTTCTCTTATCATCGTACGTTGTGAATGGGTCATTCTGCCTGACAGTGAAATCTATTTCGTCATTGCGGTTCTTAGTACCCTCTAGTACTAGGTTTCCGTTTTCGTCCCTGCAGGCTTCCGTTCTGGCTTTATATCCCTGGCATGTTTATTTTATTCTTTGATAAAACCGTGGAACATCATTCCTGCGATAGCATCTCTCCATCTCTTCGATCGCAAGCTTCTCATGCTCTCTTTTTTTGTTAGAAACTGCTGCTCTTCTGCCTTTAATGCTCACGAGCAGCTCTTTTCCTTCTGTGTAGCGCGACTTGATAGACTCGCTGCGTTGCTGCGTGACCTCTTCTATACTCATCGTTAAATCATGGATTTGTTGTCGTTTTGAAATTCAGTTCCGCAGAAACAGCGTTCCCCAAGGCTTGTTTGAGGGAGACGCGATTGGCATAGACTTTTGCGATTGTAGCATTGCGCCGTTATACATATGTATATACTGTTGGTGTTAGTCAATTTTTCTGGGCCAAATATATTAGTTGTCGTGACTTGGTTGCCGCAAGATAGTGGTCCAAGTCGATGTTAGGTCCTCGGAAAGTTCGTACACCCGGAATACCGGTGCGTGCCTGCGATCAATCGCAATGTAGTCAATCTGGTTGACGGTTGATCGATCTGGAGACCGCCAGGTTCCCTTGTGGATATTGTGCGCGAAAAGCGTGCTGGCAACTAGAAGATATCCCTCACGCTAATATTGCAGTGTCATCTGAAAATGTTGCCAACGTGCTATTTATTATGCTATCGTGCTAGTAATAAAGGCACAGACGGTGCCTTGTGGAACTTCGGCCTTGACTTCCATAAGTTTTGAGCAATAGTCTTATTTTTTTATTCTAAAGAATCTTCTCTCTAAATATGATTCTAAGATAGCATCATATTGTTTTGGTAGAAGAAATTTTAATTTATTATTTACAGTTTAATGATGCCTTCTGTACCCAAATTGGTGATTTGGAATGTAGTTTCTTCGATCAATAACAGCATTGAGCGTTTTAACAAGGCGTTTTTCGAATAGTTTAGATATTTACGAGTATAGGCAGCAGTGAAATTGGTGTGTAAAGGTATAATGATGCCTCAATTGGTGGCTTTCCGGGGTTTGATATCATTATTACTTCAACTACTTTCCACAAGCTCGGATTTCATTTTAAAAACGGCATTGAACAGGCTCGTCATTTTAACAACAGCAGCAGCTACCAAGCTTCAGAATTTCTCCCGTAATAACGTCAAAACCAGGAGCCTTTTTTGAATTTACACTATATTTCTTTTTACTTCATTCGGGGTAGTTAGTCATTTTCATTTCTTTCTAAAGATATGACAACTTCTTTTTCTTTATGCGGTTGGAACACATTTTTTAAATATTCTGCGAATGTTTTGGCCTTATGTTCTATACGCCGATCGTATATTATATTTTTGGTAATTTTCCATATGGAATTATTTGTGGTTTTGCCTTTGGTTAACGTCACTAAAGAAGTTTCACTTGAAAAACTGGCGAAAATACCATTACTATGCAAGAATGGATGCAAATAAGCAGCTCGGTGCAAGGGTGAAGGTTTTCTGCTTTACACCCCTCATATGGCCTATGCTTACCGTAAACATAAGGGTGTGGTTCAACATAGGAGCGCGCTGGATAGAAAAGATTCTGATGTTTGAGAGACCTCGCCTCAGGGCATATCTGAATTTGTATCGAATTCCCGAATCGGAATACTTACACAAAATTCAAAATTGAAAATTGTTCCGTCATTAGGTTTTAATTAATTTCATTTTTCCTTCCTACAAATATCGTAATAAGATAACCTAAGTTAAATTATGTAAATATCAAATATCGCAACAGTCGTCGAAAGGAATTCTTAAGTTGTTAGCTGTTAAGTGGCGAACTTTAAAAGTTGATCTTCATTTATACGCCCATAAAGTCTTTTAGGTCTCCTTGCAATTTGTCATTGAATTTAATCTTTTCTGATTTAATGTTTCAGTTAATAAAAAGCTATGTCACAACATCAAGATCAACCAAACCCGCTGGTGTTAGGCGATTTGATTGGAGAAGTTTAAGTAACCGATTATAACTACTTGGATTCCGATGATAATTTCCCTTTGTCCAGCTTTATTAGCATGGAGAATGTTGCACCTGTTTTACTATTTCGCCTTTTTATGTTACTCAGTCTGGAAAGCCTTATATGCCCACAACAGCAGAAGACCTTGATGTTTTCATTGCTTTGAATTTGGTGATCGGTATAAAAAATTGCCAAGCTACAGATATTACTGGTTTCCAGCACCTGATTTAGATGACAGCTATGTTTCGAAGTACATGAGCTTCGATAAATTCAGTTCGGTTTTGAATAACTTGGACGTAAATGACAATAGTGCAATGCCCAACACAAATTGCACAGATTTTGACAAACTTTATTAAATTAGACCTCTATTCGACATTCTGCGAACTAATTTTCAAAAAAACAACAATCCATCAGAAAGTGTTATGATTATTGAAAGCATGATCAAATCAAATTCAAAGGCAGGAACTATTTAAAACAATACATGCCGACTAAACAAGGGTACAAAGTTTGGATGAAGTGTGCATAGTCAGATTGTTGCCTAGATTTTGATTTTTACACAGGCAAGCAGGGTGCCAACGCTGAAACTGACTTTCGCATGAGGAACGGTAAATTCAAACAAAAAGTTCTTGCCAATGCTAAAAGAAGACAAGCATTAACAAAGGGGCGAACATGATTACCGGATTAATGACACAAAAGTAAGCTTGCTGAAATGGAGAGGCAAAAGATCAGTATTTATTTTGTCAAACTATCATGATCCTAAGAATGTCGAAAAGTTAAACGCAGAAAGCGCAATGGTACCAGTGTTGAAGTGTCCTGTCCAGCCGTGAAAAACTGCAAAGCGAACATGAATTTTGTCGACAAATTCGATCAATTTAAAGGAAGTTATGTTGTTGACAGAAAATCCCTCAAGTGATGGCACAGGGGCAGAATCGGCTAAGATGATTTGTGATAAGTGACAGTCACATTCTCGGTTTCGGTATCGTGTAAGGTGATAGTCACAGTGATTTTGGTGACAGTTATTTAGCTATCACTTTCACATGTTTTTTTTGCGTTGGATGTGACTTTGTTTTGTTTTTTTGTGTGTTTTGTAAAATAAAAAATATGTTTTCGTGCTTGGAGCTATTTCTAATCAAAGATGAAGAGGTCAATAAGACAGTGATGGCAGTCAGAATTCTGAGCAAAAATTTGAGAAATCGGTCCAACATTCACGAGCTTGCAGATGGCATAATTTCGCAGTTCATATTGTCAAAATTATTCTAAATGATTGTTTCTTTAGATTCATGTTTGTGTTGCGCTGCACAACATTTGCTGTGATTTGAAGGTCTCTTTGAATGAAAGTGACATTCCCCAACAACTAACCAATCACCCACCAATCCAATATGCAAGAAGGCCTCCAAACAAAAAATAGAGAAGCCGTGAAAATTCATGATGCTCTTGGAGACACTCTTTTGTAAATAAAAGAAAGCAATGATTTTGCAATAAGTTCGATTTATTGCTCTGTTTTTGATTTTTGAATTTTTTTTTTATCATTGAAAGAGATTAATAAAAAACAAAAAAAAAAAACGAATATTCAGCTTTACTATATTATCTACTATATAATCTCTTCAATCTACGATTTACAATTACTAAGTCGGTCGCGACAAGAATTACTTTACTCAGTGCTTGCTCGCCAAGAGTGACGAGAGCCACCAATATGAGTTTCGATAGTCTTTAGTGATAAGCTCGATACATGGAACATGGCATGAAGCGTATGACCATGCCGCTAGGAGCAATTTGCATACATATGTACAACGATAGACGAGGTTCGGTTTATGCGCTAACAATTATTATATAATATAAATTAGTTTACAATATTTTCAAGCAGGAGTTTGTAATTCAACTGCAAATTAATAGAAATTTTGAATTCAATTTATCAATACAAATTTAATAATTCATTTCTTAGCAATCATTTTGGAGCGGTCTTATCTGCCATCAACTCCGAAAAAGCGTGATAATCTTACCCGATACCAAAAGATGGTGATAGTCACAAATGACTGTCACCAAAGTGAATATCACCTTAGCCGACTCCACCCCAGTAAGCAATAACCGTAGATCCGTAGTCTCTTCTCCAGTACCTGCATTTATTAAACGTCACAAGCCTACAGTCCCTCAGGAAATTCGTCTAGAATGCAGTCGCCATCAACCTGAGAGAAGCACTTCGAGACGATGTTGCAAGTGTAGCACTAAAATATCTCCAGCGCGTACTATATGGCAATGTAAAGTATTGCCTACGCAAAGGAAAAACATGTTTTTCAGAATTTCATAAAAAAAAATATTTTTACGTTATTTTTGCCTGTGGTTCATTAAAACTGGTAATATTAATTAATAATATACATAATTCATCTTAGTTTTGTTTGTATCAATAGTCATGTTGGTAAGTCACCAAACACCTCATTCCTTGGAAGCCTTAACACCTAGATTTTTTTTTCCACTTTTATATTTTATATTTATTTATGATATTTTAGTTGTAAATGATGCTAAAGCTAAAATATAAATATTCAAAATATTCTTAATGTAAAAGCATGACGGAAACAGTTAAAACAAATCTTCAAAGAATTAATTTTTTGCCCAAAAAATTATATAAATTCATTATTTTGGTGCGTGTTGAAGTTGCACATACAATTTCATAACTTTGGACTTTTTTTGTGGAGTTATTTGAAAAATAAAGTATATGCCATAAGCTCAGGGACAACAGTTCAGGACTTCAACCATAGCATCCAAACTTGAATTGCGGTTACTGATTCATTTTTTTTTTTTAAAGTCGTCTCTACTTTTGACCTTCGGATTATCGCCCGCAACAGATGCCGTGGTGATAATTTCTCAATAAATTGCATACAATCTTTCGGCCCGTTCCATATTACATAGAAGAATTTTACTACCCCTTTCAGCACTCGCACTAAAGTGAATATGTAATTCAAATATAAATAAAAGAGTAAAACGATTAAATGAAATTAATGCAGCAAATATATAAATTCCTATTAAAAATCTGTAAATAAAATCTATTATTACATCAGAATGAAAAGTCAGGCATTCCTTGTATGTATGAAAGTACATGCGTAGATGCATATGCACGTGCATCCATACAATATATTCTATCCGAATAAAAAATCAAATTGAAAATTACAGCTTCGGAACAGAAATATGGTTTACAGTTTAAGGTCATAATTTGCTATTAAATTGATTTTTTTTTTAATTGCAAACAAGACTTATTAATTGTCATTAAAAAGGCAGAAAAGTATAGGTATCACTGGAAAAAAATTAATGAATGTTAATGAGATTGAATTACTGCAACTATATTGAGTTTGATTGTTAATCCAGAATGGCTGGAAATAAACGAGGATATTTTCATCGATGATATATTGAAGCGAAATATCCATCTAGTATACGGAAATTAAAAATCGACTGATTTATGGTGAACTCATTATACATATTTCACATAAGGATCAATTACTCAAATCTAAAAAGCGATAGCCCTTGAATTAAGTCTGTTACTAGGCAGCATTAACACACCCATCTTTACTGTCCTTGCAGATCAACTAAGAATCTGTTTCTCTAGTGGAATCTAGTATTGCAGAAGACCTTAAAGAGGACATTCGCGATGAACGAAATTGAAGTTACGTTTATCCAATTTTGATTTTGATCCTTGAAGACCAAGCTCCAAAATTTAATTAAGAAAAAAATATAATATAATATAATAACTCCCAACAATTGATTGAACTTAAATTTTTGAGAATGCTAAGGACCCTTTGCAATTTGTGTAAACAAAAATTAAAATATTGTCAAGTTTGTTGCTGTTTAAAAATCCTCGAGAAAGGATATCTCCGTAGAAATCCGTAGTAAAATACTTTCTTTGTTTGAGCATACATCTAAGACTCAGAGACAGACGGCGAAAGAGTGTGACACATCGTTGGGTCAGTTAACAACATTTTTAAACGCCATGAAGAAACCGGGTCGATTTTACCGCAACAAGAAATGAAAAACCACCAAGAAAGAAGACGCTCTTCTTATAAGAAACAGTCGGATTAAACCAAGTAGAAGCAGTAACGATTTACAAAAAGATTTTGCGGGTGCAGAAACAGTCGTGGATAACTCAATAGTTCGGCGACGTCTTCCAGAGGTTGAACGAAAAACACGGATACCTCTAAAGAAACAACTCCTGACTGTTGCTATGAAAAAGAAGAGAATGACTTGGGTTCAAAAATACGAGTGTAAATAATGGATGAATGGAAAAATGTTCTTTTTTCGAAGGAGAATCATTTTTTTCGAGCAGGGTACGAAATATCACTTTATTCAAAGGTCCGATGACGAGCCACTTTCAACAGCCCATATTCAGCAGTCAGTGAACCATCCTGTAAAGCAAATGTTTTAGGGTTGTTTCTCTTATTTTGCGACAGGATCGTTAGTTCCTATAACAGCGATGATGAACAGTGACAAATAAAATGAATTAAGTGAAAGACGTCTGGTGCCTTAGCTGTTGCAATTGAATGCAGGAACCTCAATTTTTCAACAAAATTTGGCGCCGTGTGATAGGTCAAAAAAAATCAAACAATTTTTAGCTGAGCTTGGTATTACGTCTTTAGATTGGTCTAGCAATTCGCTAGACATTAATCCCATTGAAAATGTATGGGTTACATGCAAAACCAAGCTGAGAAAAATGGATTGTACGACAAAACGAAGCTGATTCGAGTGTGGCACCGGTTTCCAAAAATCATTGACAACTGTCAAAAACTGGTGAAATCCATGCCAAATCGAGTTAAAATTGTGCTTAAAGCCAAGGATGGACGCATTAAATATTAATTCTAATAATTTATTACTTATTTCAACTTTTTAAATAAAAAGTATTTGTTCAGATTAATTTGCACAAGACTGTAATCTGTTTTCTTAAGTTCCTTGAATCCTAATTTCTATTGCTTTGAGAATAATATTGAGAGAATATCTAAAACAGTCGTAGTGTATTAGTTCCCGAACAAATGAAAATAGTCGTCGAAGTCGATTTTTACTAAGGAAAGTTTATTCAAAAACTGTTCTTTGCACCTTGCCTAAAAGATAATATTCATAGTCAAATTGGCAACAGGAATTCTGACTTGATAGGACAACATGAAAAACTCTGAATTTGGTCTTTCTTCACAAGGCATATAGTAAATGGAGCATACTCCTCGACCTATGCTCGAAGATAATTCACATTAGAAAAGACGCAAGAAGAGCATTTCACCTAAAACCAGTAAGTCAACACATTACATGGTAATAAAGAGATAGGATGTTTTTGAAAAATGAATTGGTAAGAGCTTACAAGTGTTTACTATCCCGGCCGAAAACCCAAGTGACTGAGACATTTTCTGAGCAGATGGGTATCGGCATCCAGCAGAGTCGAGAATCGAGAGTGAGAATTGCATAAAGAATAAAGACATTGAATTTAAATCTGTGTTAAGGCAAAACTATCAAATAATCAATGGTCTGATAGGCAAGCACAGTACATGTCAATCTTTTCAAAACCAAATAAGTATAGACACTTTACATTTAACATATTCATGTACAATTTGAGGCGTAAAATCCTTCAATGTCCCAAAGGTAGCAAAAGTTCCTGGTGGTTTGTAAAAAAAAACGACGCTCGCTCACAATGATATTCCAGCTGTCACCCCTTTAGACAAAGCTAACCTACTTGCTGCCCACTTCGCAGCCAGTTTACAGCTCCCAACTTGTACTTTGTCTCCCCCAATAGTTTTAAAGAGGTGTACTTCTACGTTGGCAAAACCACCAACTTTTCCACCTTTCCTACTCTTCTAGGCTTTTTCCGAGTAGGTGAAAAACAGCATTTGTCCAGCCTAAAAAGGACAAAACGGGCGAATCTTCTTCTCCCTCCAACTACCAACCCATTGCACTTACTTCCCTTCTTTCCACAGTCATGGAAACGCTGATTAACTGTCAGCTTATGAAATATCACGAATCACGGAAACTTCTCAATGGCCGACAGTATGGTATCTATAGCAGCAGATCCACTGGTGATTTCATGGCATATCTCACCGAAAAGTGGAATCGCTCGCTTCACCAGGAGGTGAAAGCAAAATAATTGCACTGGATATTTCGAAAAAAAAATTGACAGGGTTTGCCATGAAACCATTTTGTCGAAAATGCGTGCTTTCGGAATCGTTGACTCTCTTCTTCAATGGACTAGAAACTACCTTTCGAATCGTTCAATTCAAATTGTTTTGGACAGTTTCAAGTTTGACGTCCATTTGTTCTCCAAAGCTGTTCCTCATTTTTATAAATGATCTCTTGTTTTTCACTTCTAATCCAATCCACTCCTTCGTCGATGACAGTACCTTCAGCTTCTCATATTCGTTCACTACCTTACGTCGCTGCTCTTCGGCTGGAAACAGTGAGCGGCAGCATATGTTAAGCTCATTACATACCGATCATTGCATGGGGTAAAAAGAATAGAGTTGAATTGAATGCCTTCAAAACACAGTGCTGCCTTCTGTCGTTAAAACGCATTACCATTCCGCAGCCATTATCCATGAATGGCTCTTGCACCTCAGAAACCGAAAAGCTTTCCATACTGTACTCACTTTGGGACGTACTGTCAAATATAGAGAATCTTTCTTTAATCGAACCACACGAATCTGGAATTTCCTGCCGGATTCGGTAATCCCTCCTCAGTACAACGTACAAGCATTTAAGATCGATGTCCATCGTCATCTCCTCTATCCCTCTTCTCTTTTACTTTATACTATATAAGTGCCTTGAAGCTTTTCATAATTTAAGCAGTAGAGGCCGAGAAATTACTTTCAGATTATTCTCCACACCCATCAACATGCAAAGGACAGTCGAGTTGGATACGAAGCCGGCACATTCGGCCACAGCTTAAAACGAGGAAATTAGATTAAAAAATGTTAGCCGAATTCTCACCAAAAGTTGATAAAATAAAAATTATTAAATACGCATTTTTATCTAGGTCTAAGTAGTCATCCAACAGTAGGTGTCGCTTTACATTCTGCCCCGTTTTTAAACTGTTTGCATTTAATTTTCATTGTGATAATATTTTATAGGCAAAGACCAGACATTTACTAAAACTGTATTGAGGCGTGCTTCCACGGACTGTTGAAATAGTGTCAATTTACTACACCAACCAAATATCGTTAAATCAATAATTCACCTGAAAACCTAAGTCCAATAATGCTCGTGCGGGAACAAACTCCCCTATCCGATTTTTGACGTAGAGTACAGCAGTTGCAAGAACTATTTGTTTTTCAGTGTCTTCCTTTTTTGCACCCAAAAGTGTCATTAGCCAGTTATCTAACGATTTATCCTCAGTAGCAAGATTACTACACCGGTGCAACAACTGATAATGAGATTACGAACATACTTCGCATCTTGCAGACGAGCAACAACTAACTTCGTGGCACTTGTTAAGACAATTTATGAAAAGTGAGAAGCGTTTTGTCTGTTTAAAGCGATCATAAGCACGCAGGTTTCTAAATTGTATGCAATCAACTATCAAATGACTAGAGGATTAACAAAAATTGCAAGAGTTCTTTGTAGCTGGAACCGGACTATTCATGGCTATAGCTTTTCTTGGAGATTTTGGTGGAGTGTCGAATTGTCCACTTCCTAAATGAAAACCATTGATATAATTTTTGGCAATTCAAAAAATTTGGAAAAGAATTCCAAAAATATGAGACATTTGTTGTCATATCTCTCCTCCAACCGCTTGAGAGCCTTTGGATAATTTTCTTCTGACACTTGACATGCCATTGCATAATAGAACGAAGTGCTTGGTCACTCAAGTAAGATACGCAGTGATTAAATTTTTCAATAGGTATCGAGTTGTCATTGTGGACCAATGTTTAACATGTTGCTATAAAATGCTTGTAGTGCGAATACTTTCCAGAAAACTTCGGCAATTTCAGTTTGGGTAGTCGAGAAATAGAGGGGAAAGGAGAGCAAAAATATTTCAACGCCACTCGTTTTCCTATTGTGCTCCATAAGCTAAAGAATTTCAGATTTTGTGACGCAATTCGGTTCCTCTATTTCGCTACGTCCATTATTATTAAGAATTACCCTTAGGAAATTTAAAAGAACTAGAACGATAGCCTCTCAATCTTCAAGAAGTTACGGTTTGATGCAGTTTTTTGGGCGGACAGTGTTATTGGGTGAAAAGTATAGAACTCAAAGCGGGTATCCAATTTCCAGCGTAGCAGAGCCGACCACAACAGATATTTTCGCCCCTAATTTCCATTCTCTTCCTGCCCCTCATGCTAACCAAGTTAAAATCAAATTTTAACTTCTACCACGACGACAATCTCAACCATCCTACCCATAGCTGTTCATGTCGTGGCGTTTTTATAGCCGTCCTTAACTCAATCGACTCATCCCTTATTGCAATATCTTCGTCCCCGTATCTCGACTTCGTTTCAATTTCAATCAAGATTGTACTGCCCCGTAAAGCACTCTATGTCATCTGCTTTTATATCTCACCATCTCAGCCTATTGAATCCTATGAACCATTAATACGATTGATAGCATAAATGATTTACGGCGGACCCCACAAGCGGACCAGTAGGAATGCAGTTAAGTGGGAAGGTTATGGTCCTACACTTCTGGCCATAACGACGCCGGGATAAAAAGGAAAAGAAGAAGAAAGAAGAAGAAGCATAAATGATTTACGGGATCCTCATCCACGAAATCCTTCTCTTTGGTGATTTCAATTTTCCTTCTCTTAAATGGGCTCCATCAGACGATCAATTATTTTACATTGCCACTTATCCCTCTGCTGCCAAAGAATGTCTTTTTTTAGATCGCCTAGCTGATTCAAACCTTAGCCAAGTTAGTGGCATCACAAATTACATGGGTAAACAGCTAGACCTGATCTTCACAATAGACCCCCTTTGTTCCTCTGTTTCACTTTGTCCCCTTTCCTTATCAACCATCGACAACTACCATCCTCCCCTTCTTCTTTCATTTCTTCTCGACTCTCCACCACTGAAAACTTCCCCTCCGCTTAAGTCCTACGACTTCCAGAGTAAATTTCAACCTAATCAATGAATATCTCAATAACGCCCCCTTCAATGTTGACAGCCTTACAATCTTCTTCTTTTCCTTTTTATCCCGGCGTCGTTATGGTCAGAAGTGTAGGACCATAACCTTCCCACTTAACTGCATTCCTACTGGTCCGCTTGTGGGGTCCGCCGATTGACAGCCTTACAATAAACGACGCAATATCTATTTTCTACAGAGATATATTTATTCAATTCTATTTCTCTTTACGTTCCCCTCTCCCGATCCAAACATTTCTCTACATCCCCTCCTTGGTATAATCGCAGGTTCACTAAGCAATACAAGAAACAAATGTGGGCAGTCTCATTCTCCCAATGACTTTTCTAACTACATTGGTATTTATCTGAAATTCACCGAGCTGCATAAGTCGCTCTATGAACGCCATTTAATCGAAACGCAAGCCCATCTTATTAACGATCCTAAGTCTTTCTTTTAGTTTGTCAACTGCAAAAGGCGAAACCTCGAATGACACCAAAACTATCGCCTACTTTTTTGCCAACTTTTTAAACAATCTTTCGCCGATGACTCCTTTGTACCGAATACTACTTACTTCGACTACTTACCAAATTTCTCCCTTGGACCATTTCTCCCACGTACTATTGACCCCCATATCATTGAGAATAAACTGAATCAACTGCATGATGAATTTACTCCTGGGCCCGATGGTCTCCCTACCATATTACTAAAAAAATGTTCCTCCATTATTTCTGTCCCGCTCTCAAAAATATTCAACCCTGTCCCTTGGAGAGTTTCCCCAGATATGGAGAATCGCTTTTATAACTCCTGTTCACAAAAAAGGTCCGAATTGTTAACAACTACCGGCCCATCGCCAAACTGTCACACATACCCAAACATTTCGAAAGTATCTTGTTTGACACTCTAAGTTTCCACTGCAAATCTCGAATATCCTCTTATAAACATGGCTTCCTTAAATGCAGGTCTACATCCACAAACCTTGTCGTATTTATGTTTTTCATACTCTCAGCATTAGAGAATGGAAATGAGGTCGACGTCATTTCAAATGATTTCAGTAAAGCTTTTGACAAAATCTCCCACAAACCAATACTCTTCAAAATATCTTCCCTTGGCTGTGAACCCACTGCGTTGTAATGGATATCTTCTTATTTAAAAAACCGTTACTACAGTGTTCGTTTCAGATCTGCCTTTTCCAACCCTTTCTTAGCTTTTTCCGGCTTTCCCCAAGGCAGCCACCTAAGTCCACTTCTTTTTATTCTTACCACAAACGACATTGAGTTTGTCATCAAACATTCCCACCTCTCACTGTACGCTGACGACACCAAGTTCTTCAAGACCATTTACTCGCAGCAAGATTTTTCACTTATTAAATCGGATCTCAACAGCTCTTCTAACTTAACATTTCCAAATGCCAATCAATTACCTTGTCACGTAAAAGAATAAAAATTAACTTAAGTCACTCAAAGTGTTGTCCGTCGCTAGCCTACTTTTTTCTCATCTTATTGGCAGCATATGAATTTCACGTCAGAAAAATCTCACTTTTTTGAGATTATCCAGGAATCGACTTGGCGTATTCATAAGAATGAAGGTATTGCTCAGCCGATGGGCGATCGAACATTTAAGGGTGGAACTTCACATTTAGGGGTTTTCAAGTTTACTTTCAAAAACACCTTTTCATGCCTCTGCTCGTTTACCGGCTGCGTGTGTTTTATCCATGATTCGCTATTCTGTTCCGTGCTCTCTTTCCTTCAATGCTCGGGTCAACAGCATCAATGACACTCAACAGCGATCTCACATGATAGTTTCCTCCGGTTTGACCGGCTAGCAAAAACTACACCCTGCTGATTCCACCAGAGGTGGGCCTTTGATGCCTGGTTGGGCTTAGCCCGTAATCTTACGGTTATCGTACACTATCCAGGCATTATACTATGCAAGAAACCTTTCATTTTCTACCTCACAAATGAAAAAGGAGGGTCGAAAATAGTCTCTGAATGTTGTTTTCGTCCACTGTGAAGTGTCCACTTTGTCACGCAAGTCGGATGAGAGCACTTTACAGACCACATCGTATCTCAAGATACGGCCACCGTGGGTCCGGAAGCAGTTCTGGATTATGTGCCACGCAATCTCGGTGACTTGAAATCCGGCACGTCATAAGATATTCCGATCTGCTCTTCGTGAGAGGGGGCAGTAGATACAGTCGTGGGCATAGTCTCTTCCGGAAATGTACATGCCACCGTATACCCAAGAGCTAGAGAAGTTTGTTTTTCCACATTCATGCAGTTCGTGGCCAACAACGGAATAGTAGAGGGATTAGACCCATCATTTTTCCGCTTATTCGTTGTTGTTAAGGAAGACACCCACGGATTTGGTGAGAACTCGGTCGGCCCACAGAATCCGTTTCTGGATCCAGAAGGATTCACAGGCAGCTCTCACTGCAGGAAAAGTAGAGTTCCCCAGTGTTTGGGGTCTGTCACGCATCAGGCAGGGGACGAAGGTCTCAAAGGAAGGAAGTGGAAGTAAGCTCTTGGAGTATCGTGTGGCAATCGGAGCGCACTGCTGCTGCGAATTTGAAGGTTCCATGCTCTGAGTTTCCCTAGAGTTGCACCGGCGAGCACGAGTTTATGATACAGGCGAAGCATCAGATAGCTTTTTGTAATAAGAAGCCTTTGCTGTGGTTTCAAAGGGGCTTTTGTGATATTTTCTAGTTCAACCGCTTTCTTTGATCCGATTGGCCTAAAGTCGACTCCACGATATCTCCATTCCTTTGACGCAGTCACTTGATTGACAACCGACTTGTTAAGGAGACTTTATTTTTCTTATCCCTGCCTGACGGGACAATGGAAAAAGCGGTACACTTTGCAGCCTTGAACAGAAGCCCAAGCTTCTGAGCCTCTACCTCTGCAGTGCGCGAAAGTTTCTTCATGCCTGGCTCAGTGCTGGAGATAAGGATGGCGTTGACCTGCGAACATTTCAATTCGTATCCTATATCATCAGATAGGGAGCGGGTGACTTCATTCAGAACGATGCAAAACAAAAAAGTGGACAGAGGGTCGCCCTGTCGCACTCCTCTGGAGACTTTGATGGGTTCTGATGTACCCCCATTTACTTCAAGCACCATTGAGCTGCGGCTGTTAGAATTGGTGATGTTTGGTAGTAGTAGTTGAAGTTGAAGGCCTGTACCCCTCTTTCCTAGTATGGCACTAATTGCGCTATGGCTGTTGCTGTCGTATGCCTTCGCGTAATCGATAGAGACAACTCCCTCGACCTGCATTGGCGTCGTCTAGTAAGGTAGCTAGAACAGCATCCAATATTTTACGCGTAATCCATTATCTAAACATCTCTGGCGGACGTCGAACAAGCCGGAAGCGTGAAGGCACGCAGCCAGGATTTTAACGAGCTGGCGGACAACAGATGATATACTGATGGGTCTAAAATCGGATGGTCTGATACTAGTGCCTTTTTGAGGAATGAAGGTGATTCGCTCAACATCTTTCTTAAAAGTCAAGTTGAAAAACAGTGTTTGGGGTTCGCCTGAGAAACTCGTCTCTCTCGGCTGAAAATTAAACCGTCAATACCAGGTACAGTATTCACCGGCAATTGAATGGAACAGATTTCCCTGATCGTAATGGGGCTCCAGAAATGTTCAAGTCGAGGTTATCCCGATTCACCGTGTCTGTGTTATATGTTGTGGATTCGGACGCAAAGATGGGCCCCTAGAAGTCTACCATATATGCGAGTGGGGCGGACACATCGTGGAGGTGGAGGTGAAAGCGAATACGCATACATGGCTGGAGCTGGTGAGCTAGAGGAACTTGTGAGACCGGCAGTCCGGGGCCTCTGCCGGAGAATTAAAATATTTCTTCTTGTTTCCGATGCGAGCTCGCAAGGAGTAACGCAGGGTTGCAGGCCCCACGTTACCATGATTGATTCATCCTGATAAAGAATCATCATCACCTTCAGCTTGGCTGGAAACCCCGATGACGAAGTTCGCCATGCAACAGTTAGTCCATCTGGCCCTGATGCGCTCGTTTTGATCACCGGTACCGCGAGAAGTTTGTGCATGACTTCGAGCAGAGAGACTAGATCCAGACTAGATTACACTAGATTGGATTACCTATATATTGCGCATCAACGCCATATAGCTAAACCCAAAGAGAGTCATAGTTACTCCCGCCATTTTAAAAAATTACGTTGCCGCAACGTCATCTGTTAGGAAAGAGCAAGGTATCAATAACATCATTAGACTTTTTTGTTTGGAGCTATTTTAAATATTTTAATAAACATCGATCTTAGCTTCAGATAAGACCTATTTCAAAGACTGTCGAATAAGATATATTTTCGAAAAATGTCTTTTAGTTTCCGTTGTTGTAATCGTTAGCCCGCTACTGTAGCTCCATGTTCTTCGTGCTACACGCGTTACAACCACTCCCATAAGGAGTGTTAAAAAACGAATTAAAATATATTCCAAGCCGTTTGGGATTAGATTCCTCCAGTCTCTGAGCTGAATTTTAATAGCGAAACGTACGCGTCCTTAGTCGCCCTCCCCTTAATATGGAAATTGGAAAAATACGTTAAGTTTCGCATTCCCTATCGCAAATCGAATCGAAAGAAAATAAAGCAGTTACCACGAATGGTCAGATTGGAAAGAACTGATCCTATCGAAAGCGAGACGGTAAAATCCTTAGTCAGGCAATAACTCGAAAATCATGTTACTCACACCTAAAGTCGTGATAAATAGCCGCGAGTGGGATGTATTTTGAAATCAAAATAGCAAACAAAAAACCTGAAACAAAGCCAACTAGGTTCGATGAAGAAAATGAGGAAAACTGAATAACTTATCCTTTGATAAACTGCCGCAACAAAAACAAAACATTTCCTTTTCACCAACCTTCAAAGAAGCAACGAAGGCGGGAAAAAGAAATGTTAAAATGGTAACCAACCAGCGGTAAGCTGGTTTACCTCGTCCGTGTGATCCCACAGAAGGCAGATAAAGGTATGTTTCCAAGGTAACGATGCATTTTATAATATGCTATTTGGGAGAACATTCTTTATCTTTTCCATTCCTCTTGTCTTCGTTCCTTCGAAACACGATGATGAGCATGGTATGTCGTTTTCCTAGAAGAACATTTCGAATAGTAATAAATGAAAGGATTCCTCAATCATAGCTGTTAGCGTATGACGTTACCTTGATAAAAATGTAGAAAAAGACGAACAAACAGAGAACGTGAAAGCCAGAGACAAATGAAGTAAAGGAAATGATAAACTGAAGACCTTAAAAGAAAATTAATGACTGTGATTCTAGATGGTAAATTGAATTAAAAAACTGACGATTTCAGAAATTAATGGAATAGTGAACTAACTCTCTGATTGGTACAGCAGTTAAAAGGACCTCGTAACTCGTTTTAATTTGAATAGTCGTAAAACCAATTTGGAATACGATGTTATAGCAAGACAGTAGGGCAAGTCCCCATTCATTATATAACGATGGTGGTGTTTAATTAACCTCATTGGTTGCTTCTTTAAATTTATTTGTAATAGTGAAATTGAAACAGAATAGAAAGATGTAACTTATACTTTCTTCTGACAAAGTCTGATTTGGCTTGTTTAAACCTCGCTAGCTATGCTCATATATCATGTTGCCCCAATCATACGCAGAAAATACTCGACTTGATCTAAGTGATTGCACCGAGAGTTTTGACGTATAAAAGCTTGAGTGCTCTTCCTATAGCCTAGCACGATATTAATGTTTGCTCAAAGGCCTGACTACATTAGGAGTACGAGGTATGTTCGAAAAATAAGGTGATTTTTTTTTTATTCCTATCGAAAAATATTTATTCATCAGTCAGCACTTTCCCAACACTTGAAGCTCTCCTAACGAATTATTTCCTCAATCCTAGCAAATCTGCGTCCTTTAACAAGTCTTAAATTTTTGGAAGAGAAGAAAGACGTAGGTGAACGAGTCCGATGAATACGGTGACTGAGGCATTATTACGAAATGGTTTTTTGGGCAAAATACCATTTTAGCTTCAAGTTGACCACAATTATCATGATGCAACAGTCATGAGTTTTTTCCCACAAATCCGGACTTTCTTCATATTACTTCGCTCAAACCACACCATTGTAATCGAAGAAAACGGTGTACAAAACGTTCACATTTGTCCGAACATTCCATTGGAAAGCTAAATCTTTGGTTTCAAAGTCATAACCATAAACCCATGTTTACAATTTTACAAAAATCATGGCACGTTTCTTCAACATCAGTATTCCTTCCCGAAAATGAGAGCTGGAAGTGAAAATATTCATCTGAAAATATTCATCTACGGCCCTCCTAACTCTTTCATTGGATGCGTAGCACTTCCCGAAACAAACTTCTTCAAGTTTGGGAACAGTTGGAAATCTGAGGGCGCCTAGAAGAATAGGGGGATGGCCGAGCAAATCATTCCACAAAATCGCTCAGTTTTCCCATTGCCAACGCGTGGTAAGAGACGATTTTTTCTTTTTTTCGGCCGCGAGTTTTAGCATTCAGCTGGCCAAGAATGTTGGAGTAATATTCGCTTCTAATTGAAATCATTGTGATTGCGTTTTTAAATTCAGCTGCTCAATTTTTAACGATTGACATCGAAGGAGAGGAGTTCCCGTAATCTTTCGTCAAGATCGTTTAAAATCCCTTAGGGGTTAATCCATTCAAAACTAAGTTTATCCATTTTAACGAATAACACACAAAACATCTACTGCAAAAATTCGTGTAAGCAAACTACTTGAATACTCACTGTGAATCGGTGAATAATTTAATGGCTTCTGACGTCGATGACACGGAGTTCGAACAATATGTCATTATACTTTTTTTTTAGAGTTTGACGGGGTTTTTGGGTTAGCGGAGTCGTTGGCCATATTTTTTTGAAGATATGTCTTATTTCAGTTAGCAGATTTCACACCGCTTCTTGGGCTTTCAAAACGAAAATTTCTATTCCCCGCTGGGATTGTGGGACTTAACACAGACTTTTTTTCCCCAGACTATGTTGAAGAGAGAGTCTACAGCCTAATAACGATTTATGGACTAAAAGAAAATGTTGGGACTGTTATTCGGAATTACAGCTGCAATTATGCATAAGCGTGATAAAAAATAATAATCAAGGTAAAGACAAGTTGTTGACAGAACCGAACTGGACATCTGTCAAATATTTTATTCCATTATAAAAAGCTTCAGAGCTTATACTGTAATTTAAAATTATTAATTATTATTAATTATTATTCGCAAAAATATTTTCTTCATTAAATCATGGCATTTCATATTAAGTGAAAATGGCGCCTCTTCTTGAATAATCGTATATTATAAGAAATGTACTTGTTCGCCGCGTGATATGGTCGAACGAAATATTAAATGTTCAGATACAAAACAATTTTTTTTCATTTTAAATTTGTGTAAAAGGAAAGCCCACTTTGTTCTGTGTTATACGTTAATTGTTATTTGTTCTTTATTGTTGGAAAGTATTAATTATGTTTGAAACTAATTGTAAGTTAATGTTTCTTTTTTGGGTTATATGTATGTAAAATCACTTGTAGTGTAATGTTCTTTGTTTGGTTGTGACTACGCGTTATATGTGAAACGAATTGTGTGGTATTAAAGAACTCAAATTGATCTTGTGTGTCCTCGTTATAATTGCGCCTTACTTGGCACTTGTTTTATAGTGTTTTATTGTACCTTGGGTCGCTTGATGCAAACCCTCGGTCAGCTGATTTCCAACTTTGTTATGTACAATAAAGTGTTTCACAACATTGTGTATTTGGATTGGGTTGATGACCCATATCGCTAGTGAAGCTATATAATTCAATGTTGCTGCAGCTTGATGTTGGCAAGGCTGCAGCTGTAGACTTTATTTGGCTATGTGATTGTGAACTTGCCTAAATTGCCCCAAAGGCAGCAAAAACTTTTGGTCATTTGTGAAAAACATAAATAATTTTGCCTACTCCTCAATCCGCACGCTCATTTGCAATGACATCAGCACTTTAGACAAAGCCAATATGCTAGCCGCACATTTTGCAGCCAGCTCAGCGCTCCCAGATTGCACTTTGTCTCCGCCGGTACTTGACAGCGTAGAATCTTCCATGGGACAAATCCACTTTCGCACCCGTACAGTTGCAAGAGTACCTAAGGATCTCAACGTGCACAAATCCGCTGGCCCTGATGGTATTCACTCAATACTTCTGAAGAGGTGTTCTTCCATACTGGCAGAACCACTGCGTAAACCTTCTCATCTTTCCTACTCTTCTGGTCTCTGTCCAAGTAGACGGAAAACAGCATTTGTCCCTAAAAAGAGCGAATCTTCCACCTCCTGCCGACCCATAGAACTAACGTCCATTCTTTCTAAGGTCATGGAAACGCTGATAAATCATCTTCTTAGGAAATATCTTGAATCGCGTAAACTTCTTAATTACAGGAAGTACAGTTTCCGCAGCAACAGGTCCACTGGTGATTTAATGACATACCTCTCCAAAAAGTGTAAAAAATCTTTGCACCTTCTCTGTTGCGCTCGATATTTCACAAGCATTTGCCAGGGCTTGGCATTAAATTCATTTGTCGAAAATGGGTGCTTATGGTATTGATTCAATGCAAGTTGTTTTGGACTGTTTCAAATCTGGTATTCACCAAATAAACGTTGGTGTTCCCCAGAGCTAAGTTCTGTCACCGACACTCTTAGCTTTTCGTATTCATTACAGGACTCACGCTCCCGCTCTTCCGCCTTAGAATTGGAACGGCAGCGTATGTAAAGAACATTAAATTCAAACCTTGACAGTATAATTAAATGGGGCTTAAAAAGTAGAGTGGAAATTAATGCTTCCAAAACACAATGCTGTCTTCTGTCACTTCAGCTAACCATCAATAATCAGCCATTATCCTTGAATAGCGCTTGTGCTGATGAAACCAAAGGACTTTCCATCCTTGGTATGTGCGTTAATAAAATTCTTAATTGGAATGACCACATATTCGAGGTCGCCAAGAACGGTGCGAAATTTCTAGTTTTCCTCAAACAATGCAAGAAATATTTCACCCCATTTGATCTGGCTTCGATTTACAAGGCCTACATCCGCCCTTAGCTTGAGTACAACGCCCATATCGGGTCTGGTGCTCCCAAAACCTCTCTACATCTGCTAGATAGAATACAAAAGTGAGCTATAAAATTATAGGAGACAACAATATCGCGAAGTCGATCGACTCACTCGAGCATTGAATGTCTCAATACTCAAGTGAACTAGCCAATTGCATATGGTATGCTCTTCTCAGCTCAACTTTTCCAGCTCCTTAAAATTCACAAACATTCAGAACCAATGTTCACCGGTACCTCCTTTCCCTCTCCCCCTCTACACCTTCTGTGCTGTGTCTTGACTTCTTGACACTTAAGTGTAAAGTCAAAACCCCTTGTGCACATTTCAGTTATAAAAATACAAAAAAAAAAAACTTCAATGTGATCGCCTTCAAAACAATCAGTGGCTTCTTCCAATCCTCGTAACTCTTCTGGAACTCTGATTCACCATTTACCCTCGACAAAGCGCTTCTAATATTATTCGAAACGATGGCACTTCAATTTTATCCTTAAATTTGCTAACAGATAAAAACCATCAAACTATCTGGCTATTCCGGAGGCTGTAGTATCATTACAATGTTGTTTTCGGAATACATTATTAACGTGCTGTACAAGCCATGAATTTTTCCAACTAAAACTAAGCAATATATTAGACTGAGAACAAACAGATTAACGAATTGGACTGACACAATTCGTAAAATAACAAAATTCCTTTTACTTTTTGAACATGTCTTGAAAAAAAAAATTTAAATATCTTGGGATAAGAATGATCGTATTTTGTAAAGGAAAGTATAAAACGACAGGACTACTGTGATAAGATCGCTGATGATCTCGATAATTTTTCGAAAGATCTATCAAGGAATTTAAACAAATGATGTCCAACACTTATGTAGTTCACAGTAAAATTAATCCTGTCTTGATACCCTTAGCACTTTTAACTTTTTTGGTAGTATTGATACTAGTTCCGTACTGACAGTGTATCAAAACATCCGAAGTATCAGAAGAAATTTTTTTTCCTTACTCGCTAATCGTGAATCTTTTAACAGAAAACCTGACTTTGGTTTTGCTTCTGAAATTTGGATTTTTGCTTCCGAAATTGACAATTTTATTATTCTTGGCTATAATTTCTTTGCAATCCCTAATGAATCTTATGCTGCAGGTAGCTTAGGAGTATTTACTAAAGATGCATTCAATTTGAATTTCATAAATTGCTATTTTGAAAGAGCGCATGTTTTGAAAATATGTTGTAGTATTGACAACATAGCCCCCACACATTAATGTATGTTACTGTTCATAATTCCCCATTTGTAATTGGTTAATCTAAAATTGTTGACAATATTTATCGAAATGATTATTGTGAATTAACTTAAATTTCCAAATTTCCTAAAAGCTTTCCCTGGGGATTTCCCTATAATTTGACTTGAAATTTCCAAAAAAGACATTGTTAAAAGCCCCGGTTTTTGGGAGCTAAGGTCTCTTTTTTGATCCGACTGCAGACGAATAAAGTGGTTAAGTTGTTATAACGTATTCAAAAAAAAAGTAATTTCGTTTTGTTCTTTTTGAAATTAAAAATTTTTCAAGTTTATTACGAAGTTTCCAAAAAACAATTGGAAACATAATTTTTGGTGCCGAAACCCGGGATTAAGTATTTGTGTACTTTAATCAAGAACATACATATATCAACCAATCAAGAACATACAATATACATATTTTTCAAAAAATCAAGGAATTAAAGCTGGCTTGCCGATTACATCGAGGGAAGCACAACTCATATGTATGGTATACAAAGTATCATAGTTAAAAAAAAAAAAAAAAAAAAAAAAAATTGGATCGCGAGATCATCGATGCGATTATTAAAACAACATATGTAATTATTATTATTCATATTTATACATATATAATTGCTGTATCGCCTTAAACTATCCGTTGTATTATCATACCATATATATATATATATACATATATACATACGTATGTACGTAGATAAATACTTGCATAGTTGTTGCATCGTCAGAACATTTGCTACTGAAACTGTGTCGTGGGCGGACATTTCTCGCATGAGAGAAAAATTGAATTACCAATTTGGGTTGGAGCTTGGATTTTGGTCTTAACCGCCATCTGCAGTGCTGATTGTTCGTTGGAAAAGAGCTTTATTAGATTTGTTGGTTTTTTTTTTGCTTGCTTAAATTACGGAATAACAATCGTGCTAACTTGTTGGACTTTCCTCATTGGATATTTTCGTTGGATTATATGTATGCACATTGTACATTCACATATCATCACTTTATAAATATCAAATCGGTAATTACTATTCATCCTTGTTGCTGCCAATCGTTTGCTGTTTCAATTAGGTTGCGAAGCCTACCTCGAATTCTCTTTCAATTGGATAGTGCTAGAATTATTTCGTTGATTTTAAATAGTTGGTAGTTGATCATTTTAACACTATGGCTAATCAAGACGCAAACATTGCGCAAGGAAGAGAAGAGCTTTCAAGCGGGGGGTTAGATAGTCAACAGCGAACATTGGCTGAGTTAAAAGTTATTCGATCTTCAACGAAGGGAAATATAACTAGGATTAAAAATCTAATTACGTCAAAGGGCTCTGGTATGTCTCATGCAGAATTAGAGTGTCGGTTAGGCATAATTGAGTCGTATTTCAAGCAGGGACTCAATGTGCAGCTGTCGTTAGACAAAATAAATTTTGTGGAAGAAGAAAAGGCAAATCATAGAGCGGAGTTAGAAGATATCTATGTGTCTACGAAATCCATGATCCAGTCGTTGTTGATCGAGCAAAAGGGACATTTCACTTTTTCCGATGGGTTAAATACATCCTTCATGTCACAACAGCCCATGTCGCGTTCGAAGTTGGAACGCATTACGCTACCAAGTTTTTCGGGTAAATTTTCGGAATTCCCGAATTTCATTGGCATATTTACAACTCTCGTTGACAAGGACGATTCCTTAGATGCATTGCAGAAATTTAATTATTTGAGGAAGTATTTATCTGGTTCAGCTTTGAAGTCAATTGAAGAATTCGATCTAACTGCCGTGAATTATAAGAAGGCTTTGGAACGTTTAAAAACGCGTTTCGATAGTAAAACCTTGATGTTCCAGGAACATTTAAATGGGATAATGAGTTTAAATAAAATTTCAAAATGTTCTGCTCAGAATCTCCGCTACTTAGAAGATAGCTTTAATTCGCATAGAGCAGCTATGCTTTCTATTGGAAGTCACGAAAATGTTTGTGATGCGTTTTTTATCTCGTTAGCGTTGGATAAGATGGACGCTGATACCAGGGCAAAATGGGATGAATCGGTTGACTATTCCACACTTCCAACGTGGATTGAGTTTGTAAAAGTCATAGATCGTCGTTGTCAGACCCTTGAAGCGAAGGAATCGAAGGTCCCATGTCAGGATGTTCGTACTACTCCAGCAGGAAGTCGACCGCGTTTTCGAAACAATCAGCGAAGAAATTTAGTGGTTCAATCCACATTAGTTGCACAATCGGAAATCTGTGACTTTTGCGGCTTAAATACTCATAACATAAGTACATGCGAGTCCTTTAATAAGCTTCCAGTAGTCATCCGTTTTCAAGAAGTGAAGAAGCGGGTTCTTTGCATAAATTGCCTCGCAAAAGGGCATTCAGTGCGTAGATGTCAAGCAGCGAAATGCAAGGTTTGCTCAATGCCACATCATCACTTGCTACACAGGTTTACGATAAAGCAACATTCCCCTATCGCTAGTAAATCTGTTGATGAATCGGTAGAATCTACATCTGGTAGTACACATTTAGCTTCAAACCTGTTTGAGAAAAACTGTTCTCAGGTAATATTAGCTACTGCTCTAGTATACTTACGGAATTTCGTTGGCCAGTTGTATCCTGTGCGTGCTCTTCTTGATTCCGCATCGCAATTAAATTTCATCACGGAAGACTTGGTACAAAAATTGAAACTGAAGAGAACTCAAACTAATTCAATAGTTTCTGGTATTGGAAAAGCGAACGCCGCCATAAATTACAAAACAGAAGCTACTTGTAAATCTCGAGTTTCGGAGTTCGAAGTCAACTTGGATCTCCTCGTGCTAAAAAATATTACAAATGTTCTTCCCGCAAGCAAATTGGATGTATCGAATTGGAAGATACCTAAGAACATTTCACTTGCTGATCCGAACTTTCACCATCCAAGCCGCGTCGACTTGCTTATAGGAGCGGATAGTTTTTTTCAACTGCTATGCGTCGGTCAGATAACATTGAGCCCGCAGCTACCAATTCTTCAAAAAACATTATTTGGTTGGATTGTTTCTGGCAGATACGAACTTTCCTCTAATCCTGAAGCCGCATGTAGTCTTGTTTCCTGTTCCGATTTCAATGATGCGTCACTTAATGAAATAGTGAAAAAGTTTTGGGAAATAGAAGAGGTGAATAAAAAACCCTCATGGTTGTCAAAGGAAGAGGAGGAATGTGAGAAGGAATTCGCTAAAAGTGTGCGCAGGCAGGAGGACGGGAGATTTTTGGTGAGTTTGTTGTTGAAATCATATAGCGATCATTTAGGAGATTCATTAGGTCAAGCAAAAACACGATTTCTTAACCTTGAGAGAAGATTGCGGAAGAACAACGAGGTTAGGGCACAGTACATAGAGTTTATGAGGGAGTATGAAAGTTTGGGTCATATGGAAAGGGTACCCAAAGAAGAAATTGATCAAATAAAATACTTTGCTCCTCACCAATTTGTGCTTCGACCTGATTCGTTGACTACAAAATTAAGAGTTGTTTTCGATTGTAGTGCCAAGACAACTACGAATTTTTCCTTGAACGATCTCTTACGAAAGGGTCCAATTATTCAAGATGATTTATATGACATAATCCTTCGTTTCCGTACGTATAAACTCGTTGTTACTGCAGATATCACGAAAATGTATCGGCAAATACTTGTGCGTGAAAAAGATAGGCACTATCAATGCATTTTGTGGAGATATTCGGAACAAGAGGAAATGGACGCATTTCGATTGCGAACAGTGACTTATGGCACTACCTCCGCCCCATTTATTGCAACAAGGTGTCTTAAGTATTTGGCGGATCAAAATTTACATAGATATCCCTTAGGCGCTAAAGTAATTAGTGAGGATTTTTATATGGATGATTTGATCAAGGGAGGAGACTCTCTAGAGACCATATATAAAATATATTCAGAGGTCAAAACGATTTTGTTGAGTGCTGGCTTCGAGCTCAGGAAATGGTGCAGCAATAGTACAGAGATAATGGATAAAATTTCGGATGAGGAGAAGGTAGACAGGTCGCCCTTGAGGATAAATGACGGTAATATCATCAAAACCCTAGGTATTATTTGGAATCCGGCAGATGATGAACTTCAATACATTAAGCCGAAAGAAAGAAATTCGAAAACAATTACAAAAAAAACAATATTAGCCGAGCTGGCACAAATTTTTGACCCTCTAGGTCTTATTAATCCAATAGTGGTTAAGGGTAAAATAGTGATGCAAGATATTTGGATCATTAAAGCTAGTTGGGAAGAATCACTTCCCATGGAAATACAAACTCGCTGGGAGGAATTCCGAAGAGAAATAGCGAATATCGATCGCATTAGAGTTCCGAGATACATTTCATTCCCGAATTCAAAAAATTACACCGTTGAGATACATGGGTTTTCGGATGCTTCTTTGCGAGCTTATGGTTGCTGTCTTTATCTTAGGACTATTGATTCGTTGGGGAACATAAAATGCACGTTACTTAGTGCTAAATCGAAAGTAGCTCCCATTAAAACAAAATCCCTCCCTAAGTTGGAACTTTGTGCTGCTACACTACTCGTCGAGTTAGTTTTGAAGGTACTCCCCAATCTTAGCTTGTTGATTAAAAACATTTATCTTTGGACGGACTCTGAAATTGTTCTTCGTTGGATCTCCGCATACCCATCCTCTTGGGAAATATTTGTTGCCAACCGTGTTTCGATTATTCAGTCCTCATTACCCTCAGCTAATTGGAGATACGTGAATACTAAGGCCAATCCAGCTGATATCGTGTCGCGAGGAGCTTTTAGCTCGGAGCTCATAAGTAGTATCTGGTTTAGCGGACCAACATTCTTGTACCAGAGTTATGAAAACTGGCCAAAGCAACGGTCATACATCTCACCGGCAGTGGATCTGGACAATCACCCTACTGCCCTGCTATCGAAGATAGACGAAATTATTAACTTCAGCGAAGCCTTTTCTCGGTTCAGTAGTTTTGAAAAGAATAATAGAGTTTTCGGATATATAATGAGATTTTATAAAAATCTGAAATCAAAATTATCTAAATCATCTAACCCCCCTAACAGCTCAGACAGTCACACTTTGACGCTTACATCGGAAGAATTGGAAGAGGCATTTCTTCGAATGATTTGGACCATTCAACAGATTCACTTCAAGGAAGAAATAAGAGATTTGAACAAAATGAATAAGATCAGCCCAAAAAGTGCTATCAGTAACCTCAATCCCTTTCTTGATACTGAGCACAAAATTGAACTCCTTAGAGTAGGTGGGCGTTTGCAGAATGCAGACATTCCCTATAACTCCAAATGTCCCATCCTACTTCCAAAAAATTCCACCTTTGTTGAAATTGTCGTTGTCCATTTACATAGATCTAATTTCCATGCAGGTCCTCAAGCATTAGTCGCTATAATTAGACAGCGCTTCTGGATAATCAACGCTCGTCATCTAGCCAAGAAGGTGGTAGGCAAGTGCCTTCATTGCTTTAAGTATCGACCGAAATTAAGGCAACAAATCATGGGTGACTTACCTGCAACCCGACTCAACACGTCCAGGCCATTTGCTATCTCCGGTGTGGATTTTTGTGGTCCATTCCATGTTTCGCAAAAACGACGTGGGTACTGTTCACATAAGGCTTATATTGCGGTTTTTATTTGTTTTGCGACGAAGGCCTCTCATCTAGAAGTGGTATCGGACCTATCAACGCAAGGGTTCATTGCAGCGCTTAAACGCTTTGTTGCCCGAAGAGGATTATGCAGCGAACTTCACTGTGACAATGGCACAAACTTTGTCGGAGCTCGCAATGAGCTAAAAGAACTCCGTACCCTATTCTTGCAGCAGCAAACACGAGACAAAATACAATCCTGGTGTGCTGCTAAACGCATTAAGTTCATTCACATACCGCCCAGATCTCCCCACTTCGGAGGACTATGGGAGGCAGCAGTAAAGTCCGCTAAAGCCCACCTATATCGGACAGTAAAGTTGGCGTATCTTACCTACGAGGAGTTTTCAACAGTGGTAGCTGAAATTGAGGCTATTATGAACTCTCGCCCACTTTGTGTCCTTAGTCCCGATCCAAGTGACGAACGAGTTTTAACGCCAGGTCATTTTTTAATTGGTGTTCCTTTAAACTCTATTCCAGAGCCTGCAATTCAACAAGAAGTACCATTGTCTGACAGATGGAGAAGACTTACGCAGATCAAGCAACACTTTTGGACGAGGTGGTCAAAAGAATACGTGTTCGAGCTCCAGAGGCGAACCAAATGGCGAACCGAGGTGGATAACATTACCGTCGGAACCTTGGTGCTGATCGCTGAGGAAAATCTCCCTCCTCAGCATTGGATGTTGGGTCGTATCGAGAGAGTGATACCTGGTGCTGATTCAAGGATACGAGTTGTGGACGTCCGAGTGAAGGGAACCATATTGAGACGACCAGTTCATCGCCTGGCCCCATTACCAATTTATTGAAGAGATCTCTTGTTCTATCCGACTCTTCAAGGCGGGCATGATGTTCATAATTCCCCATTTGTAATTGGTTAATCTAAAATTGTTGACAATATTTATCGAAATGATTATTGTGAATTAACTTAAATTTCCAAATTTCCTAAAAGCTTTCCCTGGGGATTTCCCTATAATTTGACTTGAAATTTCCAAAAAAGACATTGTTAAAAGCCCCGGTTTTTGGGAGCTAAGGTCTCTTTTTTGATCCGACTGCAGACGAATAAAGTGGTTAAGTTGTTATAACGTATTCAAAAAAAAAGTAATTTCGTTTTGTTCTTTTTGAAATTAAAAATTTTTCAAGTTTATTACGAAGTTTCCAAAAAACAATTGGAAACAGTTACAGGTTATATTTTTATACCTTCGAGTGTTTCATTGAAGAATTTAAATTTTTTTTAAACAATGATAAGGCTGCGGATCTCAAATTGCTTCCAGATTTCAATCTCAATTTGTTTTTTTCACAATGATATTACCGATTCGTAGCGCACAGTCTCAGCTGAGCATGATTTGTTTTCTCTTGCGATTTTATCACGCGACCCTCTTCTGTACCCTGTTTAGATCATGTGTATGCTCGCTTCTCGAATATTTCACCTAAGACTTGTGTTGGTATAAACCTTGCTTACAGATTACAGATCATTGCACGACAGGTATTTTAAGTAATAACCTCAGAAGCAGAAAGACAATTGTTGTTATTTCTAAAGTATTCGAAAAAGACGGATACTGAACTTTCAAAAATATCATCATCACATAATATAATAGAGATTTTCTTGATGTCTGTAACCACTCAAGGTCAGGCACTCAACTATTAGTACATTTTAATGTGGGAAATTATTATTTTGAGTAGATACCGTGTTATCTCAACTTAGATTAGATTAGATAGAGATTTTATTTCGTATATAAATTTACAATGAGGTTGTCACACAATTTACATACAGAGATTCGATAACTTATTGTATATCTTTCAGCTGAAACATTATCTTTTAAAACAATAACTAAAGTGGTTAAAAATAATATTGACTTTGAAGGAAAGTAAGATAAAAACCTTCATAGTAAGTGAGGTACATGAGAAATAAGTTAATAAATAACAAATGAATAAATAAATATAAATAAATATATAAATAAATAAATAAATAAAAAAAAAAATAAATAAATAAATAAATAAATAAATAGTAAAATAATTGAATAAATAAGTTAGTAAATAAATAAATATATATAAATAAATGAACAAAATAATTAGCTAAGAAGTAAATAAATAAATAAGTACATAAATAATCAGTTAAATAGAACGAAAATATGTACAGAGATATTGATTAAGTATTTAGCTGGTTTATGAGAGGGTTGTCTGGAATAACGAGGTTTCGCAAAAAAGTGAACTTCAACTTAGTGATTCTGTCGGAGATCAATTCAACATTCCATCGGAGATGAAGATCAGTGGTAGAATGGTATCTAGATAAGTCAAGCATCATTTTCAAAAGTTTATTTTGAGATATTTGCAATTTTTTTATATGGCATTTTGCACAGTTTCCCCATACTTGGCATCCATATAATAGTATTGATTGAAATACTATTTTATGGATAATGATTTTATTAAAGCTGCTTAGCTTTGACTTTCTATTGATAAAAGGGTAAAGCATTGTGATAGCAATATTGACTTTGTCGATGGTATTTAAGATGTGTTTTTTAAAAGTAAGTTTTTCATCTAGATGTATACCCAGATACTTTACAGTTGGTTTCCAAGCAACATTTACCCCACACACATTAAGTGGATTATGAGGAAGGTAGCAATTCTTTCTCTTTCGACTGAAAAACATTGATTGCACTTTTTCAGGATTTATTTTTATTTTTATTTTCCACTTATTAAAATAGTTGACAGATATTCCAATCGCATTTTGTAGATTTGTCTCGATATTGAGACTAAACTCATGTGATGAGAATATACCAGTGTCGTCGGCGTAAATAGCTGTTTGACACTCAGGAAGCCGTGGGAAGTCAGAAGTATAAATATTGTAGAGCACAGGGCCAAGAACGGACCTCTGGGGCACTCCCGCATAAGGAGAATATAGAGATGATGCTTTACCATGGACGTAGACACTAAAATGTCTGTTGGTCAGGAAACTTTGTATAGTTTTAACTAAATACAATGGAAAACCAAAGTTAATCATTTTATAAATAATACCATTGTGCCAAACGGAGTCGAAAGCTTTCTCAATATCTAACAAAACCAAGCCCGTAGATTTGCCCAGGGCACGGTTTTTCTTAACGTGCTGACATATTCTGAGAACTTGATGTGACGTGCTATGATGACTCCGGAATCCAAATTGCTCATCAGGAAAGATGCGCCTGTTGTCAATAAACGTTATAAGTCTTTTCTTAATAATCTTCTCGAAAACTTTGCTAAGACAACTAAGCAGACTTATCGGTCTGTAACTGTCGGGATTTTCAATTTGCTTTCCAGCCTTTAAAATAGGTATTATTTTCGCAATTTTCCAGGTATTCGGGAAATATTGGATTTTCAAGCATGCATTCACCAGAAAAGTAAACGTATACCTGATTTTAGTAGTTGTTTTAGAAACAGATTTTTAATACCATCAAGACCGTCAGATTTCCTTGTTTTCAGACTCTTTAGTACTTCCATTAATTCCATATGGAATGCATAGTCGTTTGGGGATGGGCTATAGCTATGGAAAAAAGTCTATTACAGCTTTCATTTACCGCAGAATTAGTAACCGTATCGCCGAGATTTTGTGAAACAGCATGATTTTTTATGAAAGTTTAGCCCAAAATGTTGGCTTTCTCAGTATCCGTATGAAGAGCATTACCTGAGCTAAGCAAACTAGGAATTCTCCTGTTCTTATTTCTTACGATTCTTACTATATTCCAGAATGGCTTTGCATTTTTATCCAGTAAACTTAGTTTTCTGTTCCAATGGGTATTTCTATGCCTTTCAATTTCGGCAGAAATAAGTTTATTCAGATATTTAATTTGTTTGCGAAGAAAAGGAAGACCCAACCTTTGCCATTGTCTCTTTAAGGAATTTCTGATTCGTATGTATATAAGAATGATATCTGGAATCTTGGGGGAGAAATTAGTTCTAACTTCTTTTGGGACACTTGAGTCTATGGAACTAGGGATATGCTCTGTGAAATCTTTAACGAGACTGTCAATGTATTCAGTTGAGACATTTTCTAGGTCTATTGAGGTGTATCTAAGTCTCGATTGAATTTCTGATTGATACCGTACCCAGTTGGCATGTTTAAAGTCAAGATAATATTGCACTGTTTTCTTACACGATTTGAGGATTTTACAAAAGACTGGGTTATGATCAGAACTTAGTTCGTTTAATGCAATCGGCTGGGAGAGTAAGCTCGGTGAATTAGTAATAAAAAAGTCAAGCGTAGATGGAAGACCTCTCGAGACAGCTGGAATATATGTAGGACTAGATGGAAACAAAACAGAAAAAGGAAACAGATTTGACAGACTTGTGAGCAGGTTACCATAAGCATTCCCTCTATTACAACCCCAATCCCCTATGATGTTATCTCAAATATTAGTACATTTTAATGTGGGAAATTATTATTTTGAGTAGATACCTTGTTACCTCAACTATTAGTACATTTTAATGTGGGAAATTATTATTTTGAGTAGATACCGTGTTACCTCAACTATTAGTACATTTTAATGTGGGAAATTATTATTTTGAGTAGATACCGTGTTACCTCAACTATTAGTACATTTTAATGTGGGAAATTATTATTTTGAGTAGATACCGTGTTACCTCAACTATTAGTACATTTTAATGTGGGAAATTATTATTTTGAGTAGATACCGTGTTATCTCAACTATTAGTACATTTTAATGTGGGAAATTATTATTTTGAGTAGATACCGTGTTACCTCAACTATTAGTACATTTTAATGTGGGAAATTATTATTTTGAGTAGATACCGTGTTATCTCAACTATTAGTACATTTTAATGTGGGAAATTATTATTTTGAGTAGATACCGTGTTATCTCAACTATTAGTACATTTTAATGTGGGAAATTATTATTTTGAGTAGATACCGTGTTATCTCAACTATTAGTACATTTTAATCTGAGGAATTGATTGATGAGTGAGAGAGAGATGAGAGTTTTTGATGGTATTTGATGGTGGTGACTGAGGGTGGTGGTGGGACAAGAAGAAATCAAAAAATGGATCAAAAAACAAGTAGCGGCAGGGTTCCCGGTTTGGGATTACTTCATCGCTGAGGCCAATCAAATGCTTGTGTTTTTGCATTTGTTTTTGCAACAATTGTTTTTCGGCCTACCTGTTTTTTTTTTTTTTTTATGGTAATGGTAACCGTAATCAAAGATATCAACGAGCTCAATTTCTAGTAAAATATAAAAATAACCTCCTTAACGCAAAACAGTTTGTATTCAGGGATGGTTTATCAACTGAAGATGCTTTGTTCTGCTTCACCATCCTTAAAGGGCTGGACGATAATAAACTCTGTGCAAATCTTTTCGTTGATATCACTAAGGCTTTCGATATGGTTGATCATACATAGGCTCTTAAGCCAAAATTGGCTTTAGGCATTTTATTATTAAATGGTTTGAATCTTAATTAATTGCAAGAATCCAAACATAAATATTAGTGTGCCCCAAGATTCAGTCCTAGGGCCTATCTTTTCTTATTTATAATATATCAACTCCCATTTCAATCAAAACTTGAAAGGAAACATTGCAACTTTCGGTGACGATTTATGCATTACGAGTACCTATGTGTCGAACAGCACAATCAATATTATTGCGGACATAAACCATAACGTAGATATTTTGTGAAGCTGGTTCATAGAATGCTTGTTAGTAATAAAACTAAGCTAATGTTTCCTAAACTCAACACCAAATTACCACCGGATGTTGACATTTTCTTTTATTTCCCTAAATGTATAAAACTAAATTCAATTAGTAATGTATGCCTCAATATGGATAGGGAATTATATCTTAACCATTTGTCTTGTGACAATGATTGTTTTAAAATCTAAAATAAAGGGATTATTATAAATAATAAATTATGTTGATCTGATCAAATCTCATCATTGAAGCAGTATTTTTTCTCAACGTTGTGTATTTTTTACCTTCTAAAGAAAACATGCTCTCTGCACCTCTTGAAACTGATATACTATGGGATTTGTCATTCCATTCTACAATATGGAATCCGCTGATGGGGTGGTGCTCTCCGCAATAATATGAATAAGTTACTGACTCTTCAAAAATGTGTAGTAAGAAAAAAATTGCAATAAGAGCCGCTTGCATCATTCCATGCCATTGTTTACTAGCTTGAAAGTACTTCCTTTAAGGCACTTGTTCTACTATAAGGTCTTGAAAATGTTCTTCTTAAGATATGATATGATATGAATACCAGACAGATCGCTATAGCCCCAGAAAAAATCAGGGTTCTGTTGTCAATACTCCATCATTTCGCGCTTCGATTTACAGAAATTCTTACTTTATTGCTTCATATAGATTATTTAGCAAACTTCCAAGCGCACTTAAGTCGATCAAACATAAATTTTCTGATAAGATCAAATCATGGCTCTTTGAATTTGACCACAGTCAGATCGGGACTCTTTTGGATACCATCATCTAATCGGGTTTCTGGTTTATTGATGCTCAATCACTTAATTTTTTGATTTATTTTGTTTTCAACCAAAAATTTTAATCTTTGAATTGTATTATTATTTACCACCCCAAACCATGTTTTTTCGTTTATTAATGATGTAGCATTTAATACGTAGGTAGCTAGATAAATTTGCAATACGAATAAACAAGTAACAGAGAGTAGGCAATTCATAATGATCTGTAAAGCTTGTTTCATTGTAAGAGGGTAGTCATATAATTTATTACTCGTAGTTAACATTCGTTTGCATAAATAATTTTGAAATGTAAAGGGTCCGCCAAATAATTATTTTTTTTTTTTTTGAAAATGCTATAAAAAAAACTACTGAATATTTTCTCAAATTTCTTTTTTTATTTGAAAGTACAATCCTTCCGGTTAATAATGGAAAATAATTTCATTCAAATGGCTGCCTCGGCTGGCCATGCAGTAGCCTACACGATCGGTCAAATTTTTAAGCACATTATCGCTTGTGTGCAGCTGTATTTCACCAATGGCTTCACGAATATTGTCCTTTAAAGCGTCAATTGTCTCTGGCTTGTCGGCGTAACACTTATCTTTGACGGCACCCCACAAATAATAGTCCAACGGTGTCAAATCGCAGCTCCGAGGTGGCCAAACGACATCAGCTCTACGGCTGATAATGCGATCTTCAAAAACAGGGCGCAAAACATTGAGTGTACCTTCGGCTGTGGGCACGTAGCGCCGTCCTGTTGAAACCAAATGTTGCCAATATCCTCCTCTTCAATTTTTGTGAACAAAAATTCGTTCAACATGGCCCGATAACGATCGCCATTGACTGTAACGGCCACTCCTTGCTCATTTTCGAAGAAAAATGGCCCAATTATGCCTCTGGACCAAAATCCGCACCAAACAGTGGCTCGTTTTGGGTGCACCGGCTTTTCAATGTATGCGTGCGGGTTTTCTGTGCCCCAAATGCGACAATTTTGCTTGTTTACATATCCGCCAAGATCAAAATGAGCTTCATCTGAAAAGATGATTTTTTTGGCAAAATCGGCATCTTCTGTAAGTCGATCGCAGGCCCACTTAGCGAAGCGAAAACGCATTGGATGGTCTGTTGGCTTCAACTCCTGAACCAATTGGACTTTGTCATCATTTGGCGTCATACCAAGGTCTTTATGCAAAATTCGTCTCAATGATGTCTCCGAAATGTTCAATTGTTGAGAACGACGGTGAATTGATGTTGATGGCGCTTCACGCACACTTTCTGCCGCAGCAGCAATATTCTCGGGTGTACGCACTGTTTTTGGCTTTTCACGCTTTGGTTTATCGATGAGGATGCCAGTTTCTTTCACTTTTTTCACAAGATAACGAACATACGGAGCTGACGGTGCTTCTTTTCTTCCAAAATCCGTACGCAATTTTCGCACACATTCTGCAACATTACCATGATTTTCAAAGTAATGTCGCAATATTTCCCAGCGTTGTTTAAGCGTATACACAACCATATTCGTTCAGCGGAAGGATAAAACTAATCATCTGTCAAATCAGACATTCACGAAATAAGCACTACTTGAAAAAAAAAAGTTAGATGCCGGACCCTTTATTAAAAAATTACGGAATGGTCGAGAAACGTATTTCGGGTCGCAATTCGTTACAAGTTTCTAAGGGGCATGTCCCTAGACGAGTGTGTCATTGAAATGGAATCAGTTCTAAAAGAAAACTCTCCTCATCGTACAACGATTTATCGTTGGTATCGAGAATTTTCTCGGGGTAATTTTACTGTAAAAGATGCGTCAAGGCTCGGACATCCAATTGAAGTGAAGCAATTAATAGAATATGACCGGCGAATCACCTACAGGCAGATTGAAGATATCCTACAGATTAGTGCACCAACAGTTCATACAATTTTACACGATACCTCACGATTTAACAGACGAACAAATGGCATGCGACCGAATTGGTGTAAAAAAATGCTAAAAAGTTACAAGAGCGGGACTTCAAATTATGTCAATAATATTTTAACAGGGGACGAAACGTGGCTTTGTTATTTTGATGTACCTTCAAAGAAAAAATTAAACTTTGGTTGTTTGAAAATGAACCTTCAGAAGTGCAAGTGCGAAAATCAAGATCCAGGAAAAAAAAACTGATCGCTGTATTTTTTACACGAAGTGATATTTCGGATCGTATTGTATTGGAAAGTCAGCAGACTATAACTACCATATGGTACACAGAAGGATGTTTGCCTCGGATCCAGGGCAAGCTTCAACAACTCCGTCCAAAACCGAGGCACATGGCATTTTCACCACGATAATGTCTCACCTGACCGTCGATTCTTTACTAAATGCTGGTTTAAAACTGGTCGAACATCCTCCCTACAGTCCCGATATTGTAAAACTTATCTGGCAACCTACCTACTATTTCTTTTTTAAACATATAGAATGTCACTACTCTTCTCGATGAAATGTTATTTAAATTGTAAAAAATATCTTGTGAATGTTAATAGTCGTGAATATGAATAAAAATGAATGAATGAATGAATGTCTGATGGTGCCATAGCGTCGTACCCACAGAAGGTAAGTTATCATGGTCCAACGCCTTTTGCCATTGAAAGTCACCATCCAGCTATTTTCGCTTCGAAAGGCATATGGCCCTATGACACCGCCTGCCCAGAATCCATAACATACAATAAGTTTCTCCACATGCGATTGACACTCTTCATACTACTCCGGATTACTCGCGAATGTGACAATTCTGCTTGCTCATAAAACCGTTCAACTAGAGATGTGCTTCATCATAGAAGATGATTGTTTCGCTAAAATTTCTTTCTAAATGTATTAGAGTTCAAGCGAACGTACGATGATCTCAGAAACTTCTGCTCTGATGTCAGTTAGATCTCATCTGCATGCATGCCCAAGTTTTTTTTTTGGAAAATTCGCCAAACCTCGTTGAGGCCGCGAAAAGGCCAACTCCTTATGTACGACGAGGGATCGAGAGGTTGGGTCCTACATTCTCACTTTCAGCAAAAGCCGCAATACTCAACGCGAATGTTGAATTGCTTGCTTGGTTGCACTATCATTTTTAGCTCGTGAAAATTGCGCAAAAAGAACACCAATTTTTTTTCCAATAATGAGTTTTGACAATTTCGACAAGTTACTTAAGATTAACACAATTGTCAAATACTAATGAACATGTTACCACTCGAAGAGTCAGAACAAAACATTTTTAAAGTTCGGATAAAGCTGTTGAATATCTCTTATATCACGATGTTTACGGGAAGATTGTAGTCAATTTAATCATTCTACTGAGTGAAAATTATCAGTTTAGTGAAAATAACTTTAGAAAGCCATGCTCATGTTATAAAGGATAAAGAGATTGCCATATGCCGTTTCTAAAGTAAAAGTTAAGAAACTCGAGTTGGATCACCCAATATATTCCCATTTGCGTAGATGACTTTCTACCGGTCTCTCTATTGCTGTTTCCGTCCCTTTATCCTACTTGTTCAAATTGAAATAAGAAAAACAAGCAACAATCTTGATATCGTGGCGTATGGTATATTCCAAATAGCCATAGATGCCAGACCAATTTCCATTTCATAACCTAGTTTCCTAAATTACTTTTCCCATTTGGGCGCCCTTTAGGCACCGACCATAGCATTTCATTTTGTAAAAATTGAAGACAATCATTTTAATATAGACCAAACGGCTAAACAATGTATTACGCCAACACAATCAGCCATTGTCAGGACGTTTCGGATAAAATAGGAAAATGGAATTGTCCTTCGACTTGCCTTTATCATATTTCCATTCACTTTATTTCGCCTTCGACAGCCGTAGGCGGAAGGTATGAACGTAAAAATTTCAATTGGCTCCGGGACACCGTTATCCATAACAATAACACCAAATTTAAGATTATGCCGCTCTCAATCTTAAAATAATGGCAAAACGCTGAAACCAGTCCACATCCTCATTCACCGCACACCTCAACAATTCAGGACTACAAGGACGGGAAGCTTTTAAAACGAAATGAAACGTCCTTCCAATCACCATCACAACAATAACAACAACACACGAAGTAACAGTCAGAATTGAAGAGAACGCAAACTGAGCAACAGCAAAGACGACGTCAATAATTCGCATTCGAAATGGAAGCAAAAATATATTTCAGTGCCGTTCTGCCAAATTGATTTCAATTTTGATTTTCCATTTACCGTTAGATATTGCAAACAATTTTGTCAACGCTATACGATCTCGAATATGCGAAGCATGGAATTTCCAAAGTACCTTTCTTGACTCCGTCCTCAACCCCTTCATCCATCGATAAAGTCTTCAAATTTCTTCGACATGCCACGGAAAACATTTTTGCAAATCATCTTCACCGGCACTATCTACCTTCACATACTCGTAGTCGGTGTCGCCTGCCAGCTCCTGCCACTCGTTGTCCTCCAGCAATTTATGAGTTTTCCATTTTATACAATAAAATTTTTACAGACAATTTGCCCGGCAAGTGTGTGAACGACGGAATAGGAGGTAATGGCAAGGAAATACTAAAGAAGGCTACATGCTCTGCATGCTAGGTTCGATGATGCATCCTTTTTGCCACTGCGATTGGGGTTCCGGTTACTACGAAGAGAATATCATCAATTTGACATATGAAGGACACGGTCTTCCATAGCATAGGGACTTTAAAAGCGTGACAGGATGACAGATAACAACTAAACATTAATAGGGTAGCTGCAAGGTTCGGTTCGAGGTGACCCGGTCTTTTTGGGTTGTTTCTTTCCACCTGAGGTCTCGTTCATGTCATCCTTTTGCAGGTAATGGCATTGATAGTTTGTTCTGGTCTTTTTCTGCTTCTGCTTATGTTCCCACTGACGGCGAATGACAGTGGCAAGGCAAGTGATACTCCACGTTATGTTCGCACTTTAACTTTTATATGGTAGTAAACGGCCGTAGCTGACATTTGTGCGCCTTGGTTGGGGCGATGTTGATTTGATAATGTGAATGTAAAGTAATTAAATGAAAAGGAGTTTGCTTAGTGTAGACAAAACGTTATATTTAATGTAAAATAAAGGCTTGGAAGTGGTGTAGACGTTCGCAAGAGGGTAGCCAGACTGGGGAATTTAGAAGTTGCTAAAATAGTTAATAACCATGCATCGTGAAACTTGGGTTTGCGGATGTGACATCTAAAGTCCCGTAGCCTAAGTGGGGGATTCTAGATCAATAGGACAGGGTTCGACAGACAAGTGCTCGACAATGGAATGCACCATGACTTCTTCCCAGAACTATTACCCACAAGTTTAACGTCGTTTGAATGAATCAATTAAAAACCAAAATAAAATAACTGGCCAGCCTTGTAAGTGGTTGTAAATTTTGCAAAAGTAAAGGTAATTTCGAAGAGTTCAGCTATAAATGAGGAAGCAAGCAGACATTAAGAAAAAAAAAATGATGCTATGGAAAATAACTTACACAGCTCCAAGAGCGAAAGCGACAGCATTAGTAGCGAGTGTCCAAGCGAAGAATTTGGCTTGTCAGTAGAGAAATCGGCAACAAACAAGACGAGAACAATTACTGGTACGAAAAATTAAGAAATTAAAAGTAAAACTCGAGTCGGCAGCACAATGCAATATTTTGCGATAAAGAGAACAAGTAAATACTTAACAACCATTACCATTCGGTCTAGTATCCGCTCTAGAAGGGTACCAGGCCATGATGTCGCAACTATTAGAAAACTTTGAGGATACAGAGGTATCCATGAATGACATTATTTTACACGCGGACGATGAGGAAAAACTAAAAGAAAGAGACTGCTGGCCGTAAATTAAACAGAGATAAATGTGTCTTCAATGCTGATAAAGTAAAATTTTAGGCCACGTTTTGTCATCGGCACAGCAATAAAAAACCTGAAACGACCAAACACTCGCAAAACCTATAACGAATCCTCGGCATGGCCTCTAACCTAGGAAAATGTATACCAAACTTGTCACAAATAACACATTCGATGCGTGCACTACAAAAAAAAACGTTGCCTGACACTGGACTGATGATCAAGAATGTTCATTCAAAAAAAGTTTTGTTCTCTAAACCGATCCGATTTTATGATCCATCCTTAGAAGTGACACTTCAAGTTGACGCAAGCAAATCAAATATTGGCGCAGTTCTTCTGCAAAATAACTCACCAGTTGCCTATGCGTCCCGATCCTTGACAAGTGTACAGCAAAATTGCGCCCAAATAAAAAAAGAAGCCCTGGCTTCTTGTTTTCGGCTTCTCGGCTTCGGTTGCCAAATATTCCACGAATTTATTTACGGTAGGAAACTTACAATAGAATCTGATCACAACACTACAAAAAATTTTAACATATTATACATTCTACCAAATGCACCAAAAGTTGTCACAGAAAAGGCACCGATATTAAATTAGCAGCCACTCGTAGTAGAAGTTGCAAAAATAAAAAGAACAACTCACCTGACGACAAAATGGAATTTCACACAAAAGAAAAAATCCTACTTTGAACCAAAAAAAAAATAATAACGGAAACTGCGAAAGACCCTGAACTGAAACTATTGAAATATCATATACTAAGCGGCTGGCTACCAAACATCGCAGAACTTGAAAAACAAATGAGCAGTTACTGGAATTCTAGAGAGGAACAAACTTTCAGCGAAGGAATGATTATAAAGCAACAAGAATAATTATACCACAATCTATGAGAATGGAAATCATCAATGGAAAAATGATCATCTTGGGATACAAAGAAGTTTGCAAAGAGTACGTACGGCAGTGTTCTGGTTAGGCATGCACAAAGACATAAAAAAAAATTATAGAATGTTGGGGTATATGCCAATGATATCAGACAGCAAAACCGAAAGAGTCTCTCATACTAAAACGGATTCTTAGCCTTCCACAACAATAATGTTTTGCTCATTACAGATATGTAGTTATTCGAAATTTTTCGACTTTGAAAAATGAAAGCAATCAACATCAACGGAAGTCATACAAGTCCTAAAACGATCGTTGTCCACTCATGGCAAGCAGGTAATTCTTGAATCTGACAACGTACTCCTATTTGACCCAAAATAATTATCTAATGGATTGGCAAAGGAGTATGCCCAAACAGGAAAAGATATGTTGAAAAAATGTTATAGAGACGACTTATTTGTATACCTAACACTCTTAAACTATAAAAACACACCGAAAATTTAATAGCTACAGTCCCCTAATCAGCGACTAATGAGCAGAACCACCAAAACCACCCTTCCAACGAGCAATGCAGCCTTGAAAGCTGTTATTGTACCAGACGTAAAAGAAAATATACTTCAAACAAGACAAATCTTCAAATCGTTTTATGACCAGAGAGTAAATTTTTCTCATTTGTTTAAAGAAAGTGACCGAGTACGCATTAAAAGAGGTCATCGGAGTTGGGTTAACGGGACTATGGAAGATCCGAAGGATCCATTACAAAGATCAATAACCATACGAACAGACCTAGGCAAATTATTAAGACGCTCACATCTAACCTACATCCTGTGTCTGAAATTCCTACCACTTCGCATAAGTCATCATTGTCTAAACACACCATTAGCGTTGACACATCCAGAGCCCTGTACTAGTGATCTTACACCAAACTTTGAAACATAAATCACCAGCGATCACTACATCACTAACTATAAAGCCATCATCGTCAGGTCCATCAAATTCATACCTCAAAGTATCGAGATTTGGACGAATTTTGAAAAAAACCCAATCGATTCCAGCCCTATATTTTTTAGGCTTTAGACCAATATCCCTTCATAAAATCTTCCACGGAGTCGAGCAACACAATCTCAATTGCCATGAACTGCGACGAATGAACAAATCACGGTCTTTACTACCATTAGCGGATATAACTGCAATATTTTCCTCCCTACGGACTCTACGATACAGGTAGGTTGCTTTAAGTCTAATAGCCTGAAATTGTTGCGAAATTTGGTCACTATGACATGAATTGTTTTGTCAGGACGTCGATTTTGACAAAGAAAAAAATATTTTTCACAGATCAAACACTTTGATTATAAAACTCAATAATTATTAAGCGTTGTCCAATGTGAGTCTTTTGTAATATAATGGCAATACTAACTGAGTATGTTTAAATTTAACATATATCATAAATCATACGTGAGCTGTTTAAAATAGATCACTAAAAAACCAAGCTGGATATCCCTTCATTTAAAACGATAAATTCTTTTTTTGAAAAACTGAACATTCCCCTTATTTTTTAAATTCAGTTCACCACTTGCCGCAAGTTTTCTACATATGAAAACGTAGTAAAAGATTGTAAATTTCTTACTAAATTTTTGTTCTTCTTAATTTTTGGGGCTCTTCGAACGATATAGGGTTCGCTTACCACTCACTATGTCCGATATTAAGGGTCCGCCAAATAATTTATTTTTTTTTTTTGAAAATGCTATAAAAAAAAACTACTGAATATTTTCTCAAATTTCTTTTTTTATTTGAAAGTACAATCCTTCCGGTTAATAATGGAAAATAATTTCATTCAAATGGCTGCCTCGGCTGGCCATGCAGTAGCCTACACGATCGGTCCAATTTTTAAGCACATTATCGATTGTGTGCAGCTGTATTTCACCAATGGCTTCACGAATATTGTCCTTTAAAGCGTCAATTGTCTCTGGCTTGTCGGCGTAACACTTATCTTTGACGAAACCCTACAAATAATAGTCCAACGGTGTCAAATCGCAGCTCCGAGGTGGCCAAACGACATCAGCTCTGCGGCTGATAATGCGATCTTCAAAAACAGGGCGCAAAACATCGAGTGTAGCTTCGGCTGTGTGGCACGTAGCGCCGTCCTGTTGAAACCAAATGTTGCCAATATCCTCCTCTTCAATTTTTGTGAACAAAAATTCGTTCAACATGGCCCGATAACGATCGCCATTGACTGTAACGGCCACTCCTTGCTCATTTTCGAAGAAAAATGGCCCAATTATGCCTCTGGACCAAAATCCGCACCAAACAGTGGCTCGTTTTGGGTGCACCGGCTTTTCAATGTATACGTGCGGGTTTTCTGTGCCCCAAAAGCGACAATTTTGCTTGTTTACATACCCGCCAAGATCAAAATGAGCTTCATCTGAAAAGATGATTTTTTTGGCAAAATCGGCATCTTCTGTAAGTCGATCGCAGGCCCACTTAGCGAAGCGAAAACGCATTCGATGGTCAGTTGGCTTCAACTCCTGAACCAATTGGACTTTGTATGGCGTCATACCAAGGTCTTTATGCAAAATTAGTCTCAATGATGTCTCCGAAATGTTCAATTGTTGAGAACGACGGTGAATTGATGTTGATGGCGCTTCACGCACACTTTCTGCCGCAGCAGCAATATTCTCGGGTGTACGCACTGTTTTTGGCTTTTCACGCTTTGGTTTATCGATGAAGATGCCAGTTTCTTTCACTTTTTTCACAAGATAACGAACATACGGAGCTGACGGTGCTTCTCTTCTTCCAAAATCCGTACGCAATTTTCGCACACATTCTGCAACATTACCATGATTTTCAAAGTAATGTCGCAATATTTCCCAGCGTTGTTCAAGCGTATACACAACCATATTCGTTCAGCGGAAGGACAAAACTAATTATCTGTCAAATCAGACATGAGCTAAGTGTTACCATTCACGAAATAAGCACTACTTGAAAAAAAAAACGTTAGATGGCGGACCCTTTACTAAAAAGCATTTCACTTCTCTCCAGTTCCTAGCCCAACCCCTACCAGCCCTATCAGCGGCTACAATTCCTCCCCAACAGTTTTGTGCTGTGTCTGCTTGGCACCTACCCTGATCTCATATGAAAATCTGGTCACACCTTAAACAAACAATTCAATCCCGTCGACTGACAAGATGACGTTATCTAGAAAAAACAAGATTTTAACCTTCTCCACCTCCTGCTCAGCTCAAAAGGTTAGGAATTTTGTTTCTGGATTTAATTCAAATCGTCCTCTACAGTCGTTAGTTTCCAAGTACTAATCGGGAAACCCTGTATGCCAGCAAGTATTATAGATATACTCGAAACCCACTGTTTCCCTTCGATAGTACTCGGTGGATAACATCACATTTTATTATTAAGAAAAAAAGTGGGTACAAAACAAAACCCTGCCTAAACTCCGACTTGAATTTTGCAAGATCCTGTCACATTAACTACCTATAGTCTTAAAAAGAAACATTCATTCATTCCGATTCATTTCTGCATAAGCCTTCTCAGTTTCGGTCTATACTCGATCCATCGGCAAGATATTTAGATATAAGGCTAGGTTTCAAAGGCAAATCTGGCGTCTTTAACATCAAGAGTTCGCGAGTTCGATCCCAATTACACCAACGCCATCGAATGTTCATTTCGCGGCTCATTTCCTCGGCGGGATACAGGTAAGTCCCCCCGTAGCACACTTCCCTTGAAAAAGCTTCTCGGCTCTCGCCGTTCGGAATCGGCATTAAACTGTAGGACCCGATCATTTATGTGAAAAGAAATCGCACACGACATAAGTGAATGAAATAAGCTTGGCTCTGGCTCCCCGTGAGCTGTAACGCTATCTAAGAAAAAGAACATCAATAGTTATTCCGTTCCTTTCAAGAACTTAACCGTTATTAAATTATTTTGTCTACCGATGATTGTAGGCATGTCCTCTACCAGCTTCTTGAAAATCATATGTTCATCACCCGATGCATCAGATATAATAACAGTTTTATCATCGTATTATGCCAAGACCAACAACATTTCCCCCAAAAGTCGGGACAAGGTGACTTGTGTTATGATACTTTCAATTCTGTTCAGGCAGATGATCTGGCTTTCAGAAAAGGCATGCCTCACAAGCACAATAGTTACCTACATTTTTCACAGTTCCTTCTTAAATAAAATATTATGAAGAGATGCTAAGTCATTAGAACTTCACTGAAAATAAAAATAAAATTAAAATTTTTATGTAACCCCCAACACAAAAAAAACTACAAAAAGTAAAAAAATAATTTTTTTTCTCTCGGCCTTTTGAGTTCATTAAAAGAACCTATTAAAATTTTTAAGATGATGTCGCCGCGTCGGGGCGCTAAGCAAATAAAATAAAACCAGAATACAAATAAAAAGAACATTGAGAATGATAAAGTATGGATTATATAATATTTTTTTGGTTTAATAGAATTAGAGGACTCATCGGCGACTTCAATAGCAAGTGCTATTAAACAGTATATATTAGAATTAAAGATACCTAGTGAAAATTTAATAGGCTTAGGCACTGATAACGCTTCTGTTATGAATGGCTCACTGAATGGGGTAAAACAACACCTTAAGTCCTTGAACACACATCATTTTTATTTGGGTTGTACTTGCCATTCCTTAAACCTTTGTGCAAAAGCAGCAGCAAAACAGATTCCTCTCGAAGTTGAATCATTAATAAAGAACATTTTCAATTTTTTTTCTCACAGTTCTAAAAGACTAGCTGAATTTAAGAGCTTTCAGTAGTATTTTGAGATAGCTGAGCATAAAATTTTAAACACATGTTCCACACGATGGCTATCAGCTCAGGTAGCTATGGATAGGGTGTTAGAGACTTTAGACAGCTCTAAAGTATTATTTTCTACTATTATCTTTCAAAGATAAGAGGGAAAATAATGTGGAAACAGTAGAAGAAAAGTTAAATGACGTAAATAGATTTTATTTACTGTTCTTATTTTATATCCTTAATATAATTAACGAAATGAATAAAATTTTCCAGTCAGAAAAAACAATGAATCATGTTCTTCTTCCAGTTATTGAGCAAAACTTTTATAAAAATTGAATTCTTAAGTATTGAAGTTGATTATGAAAATGAGAATTTCCAGGTTCCTATTGAAGTTATATATTCTGGAATAGAATGTGAAAAAAATGAGAAAAAACTTTAAAAAAAAAGTATTTTAGAAATTAAGCGAAATATTTTTAACTATTATATAACTTTTTGCAATCAACTCAAATAAAGATTTTCTTTGGAAGATAGTGACCTAAGCCTATTACAATATTTGAACCCAAAAAAAAATTGAAGAAGGAGAATTATATTCAATATTAAAATTAGTTGAATCATTTCCTTTTAATAAAAGCTCAGTTGAGGTCCTGAATGATGAGTGGAGATCATTTCGTATTTATAATATAAGCAACATAGACCAACAAGATTTGGTAAAGTTTTGGTATTCTTTAATGGGAACTTTAAATACGATGGACGAACTTATGTTTAAAAATTTGGCTGAGTACATGTTAACTCTAGCTATTTTACCCCACAGCAGCGCAGCACCCGAGAGAAAGTTTTCAGAGATGAATTTAATAAAAAACAAATTCAGAAATCGTTTAAATGTAAAGACTGTCGAACATTTAATGTTTTCTCGATCCCTTATACAAAGTAATGGTAATATTTATGAACCACCGCACAAATTAATTAAATTTATAAAACAATATAAGTTTGTGCATGGTCAATTTATTGTAAAATAATTGATTTTGTTTTAATAATAGATACCTAGTAGTGCATACTAACGAAAATTGCAATTTAAAATTTATCTGCAAAATGAAAATGAATTTATTTATGTTCTATTCTTATTTTATTATCTTATATCTTAGTTAATAAATGCAATACTTTTTCTTATTTTGTTAAAATAAATTTGTTAAAAACTTGATTTTTTCATTCTTTTTTTGCATTTACAAATCTAATCCGCAACTTTTAGTTTTGCTTCGCTTTTTCTCTTCATCTACTCCGAAATTGTACTTCTGGGGTCCGACCCCTGATCTAGAGTTGCGCAAAATAGTTCCAACCCCGGAACGAACATGGAGCGTTTCCTTTTCCAGTCGGAACTAGTATGGTAAGAGAGATCCATATCCGATCCTTCATACCTAATTCGTTCACGAAACACGGAACGAATTGCCTGTACGAGTATGATTGCGGACATTATTGTTTGATCACCCTTCTGCTATTCCAGTTCCAGTGTGTAAGTGTGCATAAACTGTTCGAGCTTATCGCTGCATCAATGTATACGATATTTATTCACATTTTGTTTTTGGTTGCTACTACGTAGTATAAGACATGTTCGATTGCATTTATCTTTCTTTTCGTTTTGTATGTGATTACAACATAGTTCATATTATGAACGCCGCTTTCGATGAATTTCTAGGTTGAATGGAACTTCTTCTTCTTCTTCTTCTTTTCCTTTTTTTCCGGCGTCCATAACCTTCCCACTTAACTGCGTTCCTACTGGTCGCTGAGGCCAATCAAATGCTGGTGTTTTTGCATTTGTTTGCACCAATTGTTTTTCGGCCTGCCTTTTTTGCGTGTTGAAATTGGAACGTTGATTGATATCGCCTTTTGGACGGAGTTCAAAGGATCTCTCCTTTGAACATGGCAATACCAACTGAGTCGGTCGCGCTCTATCTTTCTTGTGATGGTTTCTTTTACGTGGAGGCTTCCTCGGATCTTTGAACTTCTAATTCTGTCACGCTTTGTTACTCCCGCTGTCATGCGAAGCATCTTCATCTCAGCTGCCGTTAATTTGCTCTCATACTTTTTGTGCATTGTCCAGCATTGTGAACCGTATGTGTGTGTGCCGGACGTACAACTGAAGTGCAGAGCCTTCCTTTCAGCTTAGGGGGCATTTTTCGATCACAGAAGATGGCGGAGTTTTCCCGCCATCCACCCTACGCTTGTTGATGGTTGATGTCGTCATCACAAGTTGCTTCTTTATTAATCATAGATCCCAGATATTTAAACTTTTCACACTTGGGAAGCACTCTTCCATTCAAGTAAATGTCTGGAATAGGCTGATGAGGGTCAGAGAACGGGCAGCACAGATATTCTGTCTTCTTTGAACTAATACGATACCCGTGTCCCTCAAAAATGTCCACCCACATATCAAGTGCTCGTTGTAGGGACGCCTGATCATCACTTATAATGGCTCCATCGTCAGCAAAGAATAGCTGGTGCACATTGAGGTCCGTCACTTTTCCTTCAAGCAAGCAATCAAGGACTGCTATAAAGAGCAGTGGGCTGAGGACGCTCCCTTGGTGTACACCGACTTTGATTGCGAACTCTTCGGTGACTCCTGCGATGCATCTTACTCTTGTCGTTGCTCTCTTGTACATGTCCATGATCACTCGCACGTAGGTTTCTGCAACTCCTTTTTGTCTTAGCGCTACCCATAAAAGATCTCTTGGTTGCCGGTCAAAGGCCTTCTCGAAATCAACCAACACCATATGCAAGTCCTTTGAAGAATCACGATGCTTTTCCATCATGACCCTTATACTTTGGATTGCATCTGTCGTTGATTTACCCGAGACAAACCCGCACTGGTCATCAGATAGTCGTATTATTTTCCGCAGTCGGCTATCTAATACCCGTTCAACGATCTTCATGGTGTGCGACATCAGCTTGACAGAACGGTAGTTATCACAATTTCGCGTTTCACCCTTTCCTTTGTGCAAAGGAAGAAGATAGCTTCCCCCCCATTGATTAGGCATAGTGTCGCCTCTCATAAGTTTGGAGATAAGAACCATGAGCCATCTAGACCCGATGTCTCTCATCTTTTTCCAGAACTCAGAGGGTATCCCGTCCGGCCCAACAGCTTTTCTTTTCTTGGAGTTTTTAACCGCTATATTTCTTCCAACTCCTGATAGAGGCCTTCCATGTTTTTCGCTTTGAATTCGGCGCACTTTTTCTTCGCGATACCTTTGCAATATCTATATACCTTTTCACGGCGAGCTAGGTTGAATGCAACTATGGACATGTTATCGTTCAGTTTGAGGAACGATCGGAAATGTTTCCGACTGAGGACATAGTTTCATACATGTCCTGAACTAACCAACTCTACTAAGATCCCTCCCACAGCTAACAAAAAGTGGTAATAACCTTGAAACGCCTGAACAGATCTTCATGAATTGTAGCTAAGAACCATCTCGATCACGGTATCATCATTCATCAAAATCGGTCCATTCGTTGAGGAGCTACGATGCCACAGACAGACACACAGACAAACAGACAAACACACAAACGGACATGTCAAACACATAACACCCCTCTTTTTGCGTCGGGAGTTAATAAGAGAATTGATAAACCATCAAGACATTAAAAATATTATTTAAGTAGAAAACCATATGGCGCGTAACTGGGTCGTTCCGCTCCTGAACACGGTCCATCCCATCTACAGTGCGTTAGCGACATATCTGTTATTTTCTGTTATTTTCACTTTTATTATTGTGTTTCACCCGTTCTACTTAATCAAAATACCCAACCTGTTCGTCCGTCCCTCATCACGACATTTCTGCTTACACAGCCCTTTCCTAAACGCCCCGGGAAGGAGGTAAATACAAGAAGTGGGGCGTACAAAATAACCGAAGCGAGCAAGACGTACTACTACAACACGACGGACGAAGTAGAAGATGCCACGATAATGGCATTGCTTTACATAATAAAACTGCTGATGGAAATATCTGGCTTTTGCACCTCTCTGCCAACGGTAATGGATCTTCTTACACACTGTTATGGCGACGCAAGTGCGGGTTTCGAAGGATAGTGGCAACCGAGAAGTTAGTTGCCACAAGACCATGATAAGGGGTGTCGAGAATGTTTTGTACTTTCAAAGCAGCAACGAGGCGAACCATCCCAAATTGAGTTGCATTCGTGATGGAAGGTGGTCTACACGGTTGCCAATGCTCGTGGATAATGAGGTGCCGCCTTTTGTTCGCCTCCTTGCTGAAGATGCATGACAATGGTAATGAAGGAATTTAAGCAACAAATAAACTAAGGTTTATCGTCTTGTTAAGGAGTGTTTTGTTTTTTTCCTCTCACTTCCTTCTGTCGCGACAATGTTGTTGAAGGTGGAACTCGGGGCGTAGGAAGACGGGGAGGTGTGCGAGTAACGATATTTGCTGCGTTGCACTCCTGGGAAAGTTTATGCTGGTTAGACGGTTAATTTAAATGAACGATTCTTCGAGGAGTTAGTTAAGTAAGATGAGTGTCCAAAGTTATGCTAGCGTCCACGACGTGCCGAGAACACTGTTCAGATCTGTAATGTGATTGGAGTTTACGATATTGGGAAGGGGGTAAGTTGTAAAGTAAAAGTCACGTCGACTTATTTGTTGTTTGACAACGCATTACCAAGGTACTCAGCTCGCCTCGGGGAGGGGTGAGTGCAGCAACATCCTTGAATTGACTGAAGGATAATGAATGCAGCCTGGGGATGGTATTGAATACCTCCCTGAGCCATAAAATAATTTGCAACGGGAATTGGGCAGTAAAACAATTGTGTTGCCATGAAGTTCCGTTCTGGTGTACATTAAAGGTGGTTGTGGCAATCAACACTTTTAATTTTTTTCTAACTGCGAGACTTGTTGTTGACAGGCACATTTACGAGTATAGCTGATTGGTCGCAATTTTCTCTTCATAGCTTTTTAAGATGATTAAAAGTTAGATGAAGGACTCTAGACGCAAAACAATTTTCCATGACATTGTAGACTTGATATTTTCTTCGCCATTTGTGAGTCAACAACATTTTCTGGTAATCACGAATTCCGAAATTCACGATCGTACTTTCGCATCCGTTCGCCATTTTCGAAAAGGAATATTCATTCAAATTTTGGGATTTACTCCTCCAATCACACCTCCTGAAATGTTTACTATAAAGTCACTTTATATGTGTAGGACCTTATGGGAGAAGTTTCGGCGCTTTTGACGATCAAGAGGTTTCAGTTAGTGGGTGAGTTTTATCATGGAGGGGTGTTGACTTAGGTCTTTATGCGAAATTCGCCCCAATATGAGCTGAGAGATTTCCCGACTCATTTTGAACTAAAGCACTTACGGTTGCGATATTAATGGTACTTTGACTTTGCGTTGTCTCACTAGCACAGGTACTTTCAAATGTTTACTGGAAATTTGACATATTAGATGATGAGAAAAAACAATTCCTTCTCCAACCTTTCAAGTTCGACTACAGAGGAGAAGTGCAGGGAACTTATAATGGATATCCTCACGAGGAGGCAAATCCACCCAAAAACAGTCGCAACAACAGCAACTGCCACAGAAGCAACCGTAACAACAGATAAAGTAACAGTAACCGCGGAAACAACAACAGCAGCGAGAATAGAAGCAGCCACCCATCTTTACCCACAAGTAAGTACGTAAGTAAGTACGTTACTAGCGTAGGTAACTTTGTTTTTACAGGCTTAGGCCAGAACCACTATGCTATCCAGTGCAACATACTGGAGCAACTCTAGCGGATCAAGAAACTTTAGTTTTCCTTTTTCTCCTTTACCCCCAAGGGCAAGAGGTTGCAGACGATGCTCCTCAAAGGCGTGTTCTCAATTACTGACCATGACAAAATGCTCTTAGAGCTCAAAATGTCCGAAAGCGACGATCGATGCGTTAAGTTAACTAGGTTCGAAGACATGAAGAAAATAAATCTGGCCCTCAGCTCAGGTCACTAGCTAGCAGAAGGGATAAACCTTGCTACTGATGAAATGATGAGGTCAAAACGTTCAAGGCAGAATGCCTCCTGGCCTGATGCAGATCACAGCGCTCTAGGGGAAGAACAGAGTTCCAAGAACGTCTAGACACCTCCAGCTTGGCGAGACGTAATCTTAAAAAGGCCATCAAAGATAGTAAGGCGAGATGCTTTAAGCAACGAAGTAGATATAGACCCCTGGGGGCAGGCATATAGGATAGTGACGAAGAAGCTAAGGGGAAGTAGGTTAGACATATAGGTCATACAAGCATCCTGCCCAACAATACTGGGAATAATAGTGGAGCATCTATTTCCCTAAAGACCACTTGCTTGATGCACCGCCACGGATGAAGCGATCGCCAAGATCAAACATTGGCTAGAGTCGCCCCTCTTGAACTAGCTGACCACAAGACGGAGGCTGTCTTAATAACCAGCCGAAAGATTTTGGAATACGAAAACTTCCGGGTCGGGAGCCAATTAATCAGGTCTACCATAAAGAAGCACTAAAATACTTGGGTGTAATGCTCGACAATCCCCTTAACATTACGACACGCGTGGAATATTGCAGTAAAAAGGCGTCACAAATGCAGGCTGCGCTTTCCAGGGTACTACCAAAAATCGGTGGACTAGGATATGGGAGGAGGATTCTCCTTTCCAGAGTAGTGAGCTCCGTACTCCTCAATTGAGATCAATTGATATCCTCGCTGGTGAGATGCACAGGATAGACCTTGGGCGAGCTACGATCCGTCAAGGGACCAGCGTTATCCGGAGGATAAAATCAGAAGAAAGGGCAACATCTGTGGCACTGTGGCAAGCCATGTGGAATAATACGGCAAAAGGTAGATGGATACACAAGCTGAGCCCCACAATAGAGGCTTGGGGAAAAAAAGCACACGGAGATTGCAATTACCACCTTACGCAATTCCTGTCAGGTCACGGCGGCTATCGAAAATATCTTCATAGATTTGGACACGATAGCTCGCCTTTCTGTCCAGAATATCCAGAGGAAGAGGAAGATGCAGCTCACGCAATATTCCACTGCAGACGCTTCACAGACGCAAGAATGGGCCTGCCGATATCGGAGCTTCTAGTAAGTTACATGATAAGCTCAGGGGACTGGCTACAGGTATTTTTCGAATATTACACATCCTTCGACGCAACCATAAACAACCAAGACTTCCGTCTAGTACACCTGCAATCAGTACAAGGGTAGAGAATCCCTTGAAGATTCTGTCGACGTCAGTAATTAGGATTGAGCCATACTATTCAACCCGCTCCAGGAGGAAAGACCTGGTATACTTTTGGTTAACGAAACAAGGCTTAATCAAAAGCATAAAATTCGGCAGATTTTTTATAAAGTAATCCGAAGAAACCGTAAGGTAAGGTCCGGAGAAGAGGCCTTTATTGTGTAAATTACTAGGAAAAGCTTTCTAAGCTATTGGAGGATTCTGCAGAGGATAGAGTACAGAATCGAGTTACTGGCAACGAATAGTCCGTCGTATCCTAGGAACGGCCTTTATCTGGATCTCATGCTGCGTGATTCTCGACTGAGACTGGCTGACACGAACGGATGGTCATGCAAATTCGCGGAGATGCAGAGTATGCGGGAACGAATCTCATCAACTAGAGAGGTGTCCACGTTTTACCAGCTCTTTGACGAGAGCCCGCACTTCGTCTCATTCCCATCATCCTGGCCTGTAACACGACAACGGCATCGCAGCACCACCGACGTGTACCGAAACGCGAGGATCGACGCACTGCACAGATCGAAAAGGACACTCCTGTCAAGACTCAAGCTCTTGTATAGTCACTTTTTAAAAATCTCTAACAATGACGAGTAATCAAACAAATTTCCTGAATACATATTACTGATGTACACGCTCAAAATCTGAAGCTTCCGAGAACGACAGACAATGAACGCCTTTTACATTCAGCATTTACCCGGAGAACACCGTCTTCTTCATGATCGAGGATCATCAGGAGAAGGTCGTGACAATGGGAGCTGTCTTCCAGGAAGTGTGTAAGGTGAATGACAGCATTCGCTTTTACAGCGGCCTGGAAAACAGAACGCTACTTCATCACTTCTACCTTCGAAATGATATCGATCATTGGCGATCAGACTTTGGTTTAACCAGGTTCAATAAAGATTTCATAGTAAATAATGCCTTCAATAGTGAAGGGGCTAACAAGCTGTTCGGCGAATCTCCAAATGATCTTCGAGGCATTGAAAAGAGAAAAAATTGCAGAAACCGACGGTTTATTTAGTGTTGTGTTCAGGCGCCTTCCACCAGTGGTTGAAGAGATGTATACCATCCTGGTCAACCATACACATTATGCACATATGTATATCCGGTGCATTGGAAGACAACTTTGGTGCAACCTATCCCAAAGAGAGTTAAGATCTTCGGTCAATAAGTGTCCTTCCGAGTATCCACAACGTCTTTGAGAAGGCAGTCCATAGAGCTCTTTCTTAGTGAGTTGTGGACAACCAAATAATTCCGGATAACCAGTTCGATTTTAGAGCTTTGTATGATTTTTGCCATATTGATTGGTAGAAAGTTCGTTGTGAAAATTGGCGACGGTAAAAGTCAAGTTGGATATTTGAAAAGAAACATTTGAAATCAACAATACATTGCAACAGGGTATGGTAAACTCGCCGATACTTTTGGGCATGTACATCAGTGATCTGATAGCTTTTCTTCACCATTCAGTTCTCGAAGGTAGTTTATAAAGATTTCGTTAGTTAGGATGCGGAAACTCTTTGACCAAGTCGAAGCCAGAATTGGAACGTTTGATAAAGTTTCTCGATGTGAAGGCGAAAGTTAAGTTCCCGGTCTCAAGTAACACCAAAAAACCAAGAAATTTGACAAAGAAACAACTTCATGGCAGATAACTGCTGCATGAGGTGGAAACACCAGCTTCTGAACCTGTTTAAGTTAGATTGGAGGAAATTTGTTCACATCATCAGCATTGTTCGAATAGAGAATAAGAGAAGAAGATAACTCGTCAACCACGTTTCCAAAAAAAGCACATTTATTTTTCTTCTGTCAAAAACTACAATACCAACACGAACGGTCTGAAGTTGTCGCCGATGATGTTAGGGTACGATTTGATCTTAGGTTCAATTTGGAACATTCCGCCCGCCTTCGCCAGATTCTGGCGAACCAACTTCTTCCTCCCGTGGTAGCAAACTGATTTTCTGGATTGGTCTCGCAACCGTAGATGTAGCTGTCCGTAGAAGCACGACACGAACAAGTCCATCGGCGCCGGGTTTCACTTCGATAATGCGAGCCAATGGCCATTTGCACGGTGGATGAAGATTTGATCGTATCAGGCATAGATCTCCAACCTTTGCAGACGGTTGACTGGTACGCCACTTCGGTCGCTGTTGCAGTTCGTGAATGTATTCAGAAGACCATCTGCTCCAGAAATGATCATACATCTGTCGGAGTAACTGCCATCGGGATAGGCGAGAGCCTTTCACGTCCAATGTTGATGGTTCCGGTATTGTGAGTATTGATGTTCCTATAAGGAAGTGCCCGGGTGTAAGAGCAGAGAGATCTGATGGATCATCCGAGAGTGGTTGCAGTGGTCTTGAATTGAGGCATGCCTCAATCTGCGTAAGAAGGGTGGACATTTCCTCGAATGTTAACAATGTCTCTCCAACAATGCGCTTGAGGTGAAACTTAACGGACTTAACCGCTGCTTCCCAAATCCCCCCAAAATGTGGGGCCGATGGAGGATTAAAGAGCCACTGGGTCCCATCGTTGGCAAGAAGTTGGGCGATTTCCTTACTTTGAGCACTGGCTTGCTGGAACAGTATGCGTAATTCCTTATTGGCCCCAACGAAGTTCGTTCCGCAGTCACTTGATAGAGTAGCACATATACCACGCCTCGCCACAAACCGTCGATAAACTTGGAGAAAATCCTCCGCTGAATATCCAGAGGCCACTTCTAAATGAACTGCTCGGGTTGATAGGCAGACAAAGACTGCGATATACCCCTTGTAGGACTTTGTCCCACGACCCCTCGAAAGACGAAGGTTGATGGGGCCTGCGAAATCAATCCCAGAATGAAGAAACGGCCGATATCGCCGAACTCGTCTGGAGGGTAGGTCTCCCATTTGTTGCATGGCCGGTGAAGATCGTTGCCTCCAACATCGAAGACATTTAAAAATTATGGACTTAACTAGCTGCCGACCCCTTACGATCCAAAACCTTTGCCGCAAGTAACACAAAGTCAACTGTGCACCACCATGCAATGTTTTTTGGTGGGCATCCCACGTGAGTAGTTTCGTCAGGTAAGACTGACGAGGAAGTATCATTGGGTGCATCTCATCAGGGTGTAGCAGTGCATGGCGTAGACGTCCACCAACGCGTAGAGTCCCATTATCATCCACAAATGGGTTGAGACGACTAAGGCTAGACCTTGATGGCAACGGTTTCTTATTAGAGAGGCTCCGTAGTTCCTCCGAGAAATGTAGCTTCTGAACGTAGGATATCCAGAACTGTAGCGCATCGGCTAGCTGGGCTGATGTTAATTCGCTATTGTTTTTAGATGCTGTCCGAGGATGTTGGTGGCGCAGATTGTGGATGAACTGATGACAACGTGCTGTGACTCTCAATAGTTTGTTAAGGGAACTGTAGCGATTTAAAAGATCAACTTCTTGGCAAGAGGTCGCCACAGCAAGGCAGGTCGTAGTTCGGCTCTCTAGGCAAGTTTCGGAAACGTGCAGGTTAGGAGAGGTAGGCCACGGAGATGAAGATTCTCTTAACTGTGGTGGTCCATGGAGCCAAAGTGGTGACTCGATCATTTCTTGTGAAGATATTCCTCGGGTAGCGAGGTCTGCAGGATTCTTGTCACCTGAAATGTGATGCCAACATGCATTAGGTAGGCTTACCTGGATTTCAGAGACTCTGTTGGCCACAAATGTCTTCCATGCCGAGGGATGTTTCCGAATCCACGACAGTGCTATTGTTGAATCTGTCCACATGTGACAAACAGAATCCGTGAGTTTTATTCCTTCTTTAATTCGCTTTACGAGCCGAACGGCGAGCTGCGCCCCGCACAGCTCAAGTCGTGGGAGTGAAATTAATTTCAGGGGAGCAACATTGGACTTTGATGCGAGCAGCACTGTATATATGAACCCCTGTCTGTTTAAACACCGCAGATAGATGCAAGCCGCATATGCTCGTTCCGATGCGTCGGAAAAGGAATGTAGTTCTACAAACTGAACATCCTGTGAGGTTCCTGACCATCGTGGCACAGAGTACGAGTGCAAGTAGTTGAGTCTCTCCAACAAACGGATCCATGACTCCATTAACTGCGAAGTGAGTAAATCATCCCAGCCTAGCCCAACATGCCAAAGTGTTTGCATAAATATTTTGAAGCCGATTGTAACTGGAGTGATCCAACCCATAGGATCGTAGAGCTGAGCTATAATAGATAAACATTTCCTTTTTGTTACTAATCCTTCACTTCTTAAGGGGTTGACTCGGAAGCAAAATGCATCGTCTGTCGGTTGCCACGATATTCCAAGCGTCTGTACCTCCTCAAATTGTTTCCACGTACGATGTCGAGGATTTGCCAGCTGATCCTTTTCTACGTCAGATAAGAGTAATGGATGATTGGCTGACCATTTACTGAGCGGAAAACCGCCCGCCTTGAGCAACTCGATTAACTCAATTTTCAATTCACAAGCTTCTTCAAGTGTATCAGCGCCGGCGAAAATGTCGTCCACGTAGGTGTTGTCCCTTAGAAGTTGGGCGGCACGAGGAAAACGCGTGCCTTCATCGGTTGCAAGTTGATGCAAGGTTCTCACGGCTTGATAGGGGGAGCTAGCAAGGCCATATGTAACCGTTGCTAGGCTGTAGACACGAACATCCTGATCTTCTGACGCTCGCCACAAAATTCGCTGGTAGTGTTGATCAGCTGGGTCAATTCGTATCTGTCGGAACATCTTCTCGATATCCGTCGAAAAAACGTATAAGTGCATGCGCCAACGGAGGATTACATCAAAAATCTCAATCTGCAATCTTGGTCCAACATGAAGACAATCATTGATATGTTGGCCTCTTTGGAGTTTAACCGATCCGTTAAATACCACCCGCAACTTCATTTCTTCCCCACTGATTTTAAGAATACCATGATGCGGCAAGAAGAAAGAATTGTTGGAATCAGAACCGTCCTCTGATGGTACCAGCCTCATATGTCCAAGTTCCTCGTACTCTGTCATGAACTTATTGTACCTCATTCGAAACTCCGACTGGGACTTGAATCGACTTTCTGTACGCTGGAGCATGCAAAGCGCAGACTGTCTTGAGTTCCCCAACTGATTCGTAGATTGCTTAAACGGCAGTCGTAGTATATATCGTCCATCACTTGCTCGCTTGTGCGTTGATGAAAAATGCTTCTCACACTCAGCTTCTTCATTGGTAAGCATAGGAGGATTTGGTGGTACTACCTCTTCTTGACTCCAAAACCGTTCCAGTTGAGTTGACAGATCTTGGTCTAATATACATTGAAGACTAGTAAGCGGTGGTAACTCGGTACGAGAGTCGGGAAGTTCTGCCTTTGATGAACAAGATCCAGTAAGTATCCATCCTATACCTGTAGCTTGAGCAATTAGATTTTTGTCCTTGGACTTACGCAACCCTTCGTCAATGATACGCGTAAACACATCTGCCCCCAGTATCATTTCTATCGGTGCAGATGAATTGAAATTTGGATCTGCAAGTTCTAGTCCTGCGATGAACGAAAGATCTGCGTTGATGAGTTGAGGCGATGGTAAGTATTCAGTTAGTTTCGGCAATATAAGGGCATTAAGCTTCCATTTTATTTCGCTTGTAAAGCGAGGAGCGATGAACACTGATGTTTGAGTCTTGACAGTATGACATGAAGCACCTCCAACGCCTGATACAGGAACGAATGCTGAACGTCGAGATAACTTTAGGCGTTGGACCAATGATTCTCCAACAAACGAAGCTTCAGAACAGGGATCAATGAGTACCCGAACGGGAGCCGAGCGATGATTTTCTGATGTGGCGATAACGATAGCGGTGGCCAGAAGCATATGATAGGACTGCGGGGTAATTGTATTCACTGTATGCACGGAGACCTTTGGACCTTGAGCAGAATTCGATTGAGCTGCACTGTCGTTGTTGAGTTGATGAGCTGAAGACACGGAAGAGTTGACATCACCTTGGGCCATGTGCAGAAGTGTGTGATGTCGTCCGTGACAAGAAGTACATCTTTTGTTTGATCGACAGTCACGCCTCCAGTGTGATCCCAAACAATTGAAACACAGCTGTTTTTCTGAAACAAAATCAGAACGCTTATCTTGGGTAAGAGTACGAAATTTATCGCAACCGGCAATGTAGTGATCTCCTTGGCAGTATGAGCAAGTGGACTTTTTGGCTGTCACATGACTTGTGATTTTTAGCTGGAGTTTCTTGGTTGATGGAGGTTTCTGTTTATGAGCTGCGGCTGACGTGGTGGGATCTGCTTCGGATCTTTCTAACGCTTGGATTCTTGTCTTCATAAATGAATTTAACTGAGACCACGTAATAGGTTCCGAGCTATCGTCTAGTGACAACTCCCAATCACGTCGAGTCCGAGAGTCAAAACGTTGCACCGTAATGAAGACAATGATATCCTCCATTCCATCAACAGGCCTTTTTAGCATTTGAAGAGTTTCGATTGTTTCCGAAGTACCGTCCTTCAATTGTTTCAGGGCAGTATGAGATTCGGACGCCATTGAGGACAGATGAAAAAAGGAACTTAAGCATGCATATATGAGCGCTCTTTTATTGTCATAGAATGACGTAAGTTTCTCCCAGGCTCGGTTGTAATTTTCAGAGATGATAGGAATACCCTTGATGAGGCTAACAGCTTCGTCACTGAGACTCGACTTGAGGTATTGCAGTCGCTCCACGTTCGAGAGTTCCTGGTCGTCAATTATCAGCGATGTAAATAAGTCCCTGAATGAGGGCCAATCTGAGTATTTTCCTGAGAATGTTGGCACTTCAATCGGAGGCAATTTTCGACGGGATACATTGTGAACAATCGCAGTGGTGTTGTTTGATGATGATGGAGAATGCGTCGACTGTGGAGTTGTTGTCGGTTGAAGTTCTTCCAGCGCATCCAGAAATTTAGCCTTTTCTTCCAAAAACACTTCTTCGGCTTCCTCCAAGAAATTGGTTTTGAAGTATGGATTCCCCTCGTCACTCTCGGCTGTGGAACCTAGCATAATTTGTTCATGGCGCTTCTCGATCTCCGTCATTCTTTTTTGCAACTGTTCCATGCGGGCTTGAATTTGACCTCTGGATGACCGTTCTCCTTTCTTTTTGAGATTAATATATGCCCGTGACATCAGTCCCAATTCATCCCTTTGTTGTTTGATCAACTTTTCCATTATGATGATGATTATACTTGATCCGGCTCGAAGGACCATAAAATTGTTCGAATAGAGAATAAGAGAAGAAGATAACTCGTCAACCACGTTTCCAAAAAAAGCACATTTATTTTTCTTCTGTCAAAAACTACAATACCAACACGAACGGTCTGAAGTTGTCGCCGATGATGTTAGGGTACGATTTGATCTTAGGTTCAATTTGGAACAAGCATATACGGAAAGGTAAGGCTTTTTAATGACACAGTTGGCAGTATTTAGAGTAAATATCAATGGGCCGAGATGTTTACCTTGAAGGACTCCGGAGGTGGCATTAATTGGATCAGAAATAGAAGGCCTTGCCTGTCTTAGGGGTTTTGATACACTCCATTATATTAATTGTTGCCGATCGACCTTTAAGGAAACCATGTTGATTTGCCGAACTTATGAGGTTACAGTCAAAGAAAATTGTATCGTAGACAAAACTCTCGAAAAGTTGTATAAGAGTATCACAATATGGCAATAGTTGGAAACATCTTTCTTTCGTCCTCTTCTGTGGGTTGGGATGATCTTATACCCGGGACAGCCGTTTCTTCCTACAAATACTGCTCCGAAGCCATTCAACTGATTTTGACCAAACTTAGCAAGGTGATCATGTGGACATCGCTGAGTGTCCATACGTTTTGTTTTTTCAAATCCGACTTATTATTGAGGAATAATCACCGAAAACCCAATTTTCCTATTGGTACGATAGAGGAACGTTTATCGTATGTTTAACTGGTATTCTGCGTATGAGAAATATCCTGATATTTCAAACAACATTGCATTCATCAAAAACTGTAAAGAAAACCACATATCGACAACACCTTCTTTGGATCATGCAGCGTCTAGCGTGAACGAATTGCAATCTCAAGTATTATACCACCTACGTCAATAACTTCGTGGAGAGTCTCGCCACAATCTGACTATCATCCAAGGCGCTTCTGGTACAGGCAAATCTTTTCTAATCAATGAGATGGTTAAGACAGTTAATTTGCTGCATGGAAACGGTGCTGTCCTACTTATGGCTCCTACTGGTGTTGCCGCTAACAACATCAACGGCCAAACAATCCATTCAGCTCTCAGGTTAACAGTCTCGCGTGGAGTTGTCAACGATCTGAGTGGCGAGGTCATCAGGTGCGATGTCTACTAAGCAGTAGTGTTTTATGCACAGTTTGGAGGGAGCACGCGGCCTTAGCTAAGTGTGATACCGTTCAGGTGCACAGTAAACAGGTGATGTAAATCGAATTTAAACAGTGAGACAAAAGGGTTCGCTCAGCTCAATTTTTTCAAAGCAGCCCACCTGCATTGAATTCCTAGTGTAAGGATTTTCTAACGCTGAGTAAAGAGACACTATGAAATGGAACTTTGAAAAAAAGCCGTGAAGCATAGGGTCGGATGGTTTGCTCATTGTTTTAAAAATATGGCAAGGAGGAAGGACGAGTAACTGTCTTCTAAGTTTAGTAGATTTCCGTTGACTATAGCCGCCTGAGAACAGTCTATAACGAAAATAAAGTTGTCAACTCTTTCGGGTTCATTGAAAAAAATATTGATAAAATTGAAAGTAGAAGTTCAGGTATCGGAAGTAAAGAAATTTACATTATCGTACGAATTCAGTATAGGACTACAATTTTGACTTTTTTTGATAATAAATGTGTTCATTGTCATTGTATCGCCGGTTTTTTAAACCATACCATACCAGACCAGGTATGATACCAAGGATGAAACGTTTTTTGGTTCCATCGACATAAGCGCCATTCTTGGATAATGGCTAATTATTAAGGGTTCGCTTAAGTGACGGAACACAGAATTGGCATTTAAAAGCATTAGTTATGCTGTAGATATCGGAATTACGGCTTAGATCGAAGGACATCCCTATCCAGGGAAGGTTCTATAACATAAGCATAATATGTGCATAGACCCCCAGCGATGAGACGGAGGAGTCTATCAAAGACGATTTCTATGACTTCTTGGACGGAACCTGTTCGGATCAAAATTGTACTCGGAGACTTCAATGCCAAAATCGGCAAGGAAAACATCTTTGGCGACGCGATCGGAAAGCACATTCTCCACGACACGACAACAGATAACGGCTTCCGCTTAGCAGACTTTCCGACAACTAATAATACATAAGTAGCACATAATTTCCTCATAAAAAGATCCATTCACCAGCCTAACTATCTCTAGATGGTCAAACCGCCAGCCAAATCGATCGTGCTGATTGATTCAAGGCACGCATCAAACATCCTGGACGTACGAACATTGCGGTGCGCAAACGTCGACTCTGATAATCACCTGTTAGCAGCACGACTTGAAGCTCGACTGTCAATGTCAGAAAGCTGCAACCACCAACAAAACGGAGGTTAGACATTGGTCTACTGCACGTACCGGAAATAGACAAAGACTACAGACAGCGGCTGGGTGAAAGACTCTCCCATATGTCTCAAGCCCACACAAGCGCTAACAACATATGGTTGCCCTGGCACACTGCCATCCAAGAAGTAGCTGAAAACACCCTAGGCTACCGACCATCCCCAACCAACCCCGTGGTACCATGTGCCACCATGTGAAAGAGAGCGAGCAACAAAAGAAGAATAACAGAAGGCGCTGCAACGGAAAACAAGAGCAGCGCGGGAAGAGTACACAGCCAGAAAAACCTAGGATAAGAAGCTACTGCGAAAAAAAGAGCCTTCGTATCCTCCCAGCTCTACTAAAAAACCAAAAAGAAAAACTAATCCCCCCACCCAGTTTAGAAGAAGTCAGTTTAACTATAGGTAAGCTGAAATCTAACAAAGCTGCTGGCCTGGATGGTCTTCAGGTTGCGGTCTTTAAAAGTGGCGATGATGTTCTGGTAGGGTTCATGCACCAGATCATCTGTCAAATTTATACGCATACGACAGCACTCATCGTTAAGAGCTCTACAGGATGGTGGTTGATTTTGGAATGTCGGAAAAATTGATTCGCATGTGTCGCACCACACTAGAAGACTCGCGGTGTACTCTGCAGTCTGGATCAAACCGGCTTTCGGCAAGGAGAGACGTGTGGTTTCTTCAATTTAGTTTTTGAAAAAATAGTAAAGAAGGGAGATGTCAACACGAAAGGCACTTTTTTCTTTAAGAGCGTCCAACTATTGGGATACGTAGATGATATTGTCATCATTGCAAGCTCCCAGCGCGACATAGTAGAGGCATTCACGGCAGAAAAGGCGGGCTTCATTGGTTTAAAAGTAAATGAGGATAAAGCAAAATATATGCAAAATATATAACTGCTCCGTCGAACACCGCCTTGGGCAGAAGAAACAAGGAAATCCAAAATTACTCTCTCCAGAACACTGATCTTACCAGTCCTGATTTACGGAGCCGAATGTTGGACGATAAGTAACAAAGCAGAGATTATTCTGGCTCCCTTGAAAGAAAAATTCTCCTTCGGATATATGGTCCTGTCTGCGAGGTAGGAGAAGGCACAACCGCGACCTATACGAGCTGTATAATGATGTGGACGTAGTCGAAGTCCGGAAGGCAAAAATCCGTCGACTACATGGGCTCGGCCACATCAAGCACATGGACGACCGTGCTCCAGTAAAGAAGGTCTTCGAACCCCAGTCACCTGGTTCGAGAAGGCAAGGGGAACCGAAACTCCGTTTCAGAGACAAATTGACCACCGACATCAAGAAACTTGGAAGCAGCGTGCCCGATATGAGTGGAAGCAGGCTTTCGTTCAGGCTCAGGCTCTTGTTTTCAATGCCGCATTCCCAGTTACTTAAGATCCCTTCCCCCTTAGATTCGGTCGTCCTCTGTTGCGTTCTTTCGGGTTTGGATTCGAAGACTCGTCGGATCGGAGCTGTATTGTCCATTAGCTCTACATGGCCTAGCAATTTTAGATGTGGGATCCGGAGACGTCGTACTGGCCGAGGTTTCTAACTGGCGGCGCGGAGGTCGGAAACCCAGCCCATCAGAGGCAGCGTCTCTGATGGCGCGCTGGCAAAGCTCCCACTGTTGTTCTGTGCCAGTGTCAACGAACTTTGCGTGAGGTTGAGGGGAAACTCAATCGGCGAAGATCCTAGCGCTCTCCTGCGATTGAAGCTTTCGTTACATCTAGGATGCTGGACTGGTGCCTACCGTCGATCGCAACGTGATCAATCTAATTGATGGTCGACTGATCAGATGACCGCCAGGATCCTTTATGGATGTTGAAGTACGGGAATTGTGTTCTACCGCCGGGAAGTCAAGTAGCCGGTGTCCGTTTTCGGACATGATGTCGTGAAGGCTATACTTTCCCGTGATCGATTCAAATAAGTCCTCTTTGCCCAGTTTTGTAGCTGGGAAATCAGGCATAGGTTCTGTCTAAGAGATCGTAGAAGTCATTCTTGAGTCGATCGCCCTTTTCTTCGATTGGGGCGTGAACGATTAAGATTAAGATGTTCCCGAAATTAGCTTTGATGGATTGAATACGGAGGCTGAATAAATGCTGCTTTCAATTTACAGGGAAACAGATCAGAAGGGATGAAAGAACTTGCGCAATGGTTTTGCTAGCTTTAAAAGTATGGGATGAATACCATTTGAGTCAGATGATTTGTGCACGTTATTCTGAGTGCGAAAAAAAAGTGGGAAGCAGAGCTGGATTTAGGATAGGTCTGTCACTGAGGAGCGTAGTTTCTTGGCGTACAGTAGTGGAGATGACGTGCAGTTCTTTTTTGGTGAATATGGGGTGGACAGGATGAGGCAACTGAGGAGCGCTAACATTGCTGAATATGTTATTTAGTTTTGCTAATACCGCTTTTAGAAAATTTTCAAAGAAGAGAATGTTGAAAGTGTTCCCGATAAGGGTGGATGAGTCACGGCAGATGATGATGATACCATTGGAGTCAGAGTTACCATTCATTGAAATATGAAGTCGGTTAAGTCGATGGAATGTTGATACCAATAAGTGGGTTGTGAGGCACGGATGGAGGTAAAGTAAGGCTTTCGTTTCGGATAAGTTTTTAAGGCATTTGCAAGGTTGAAATCTGCGAAGTTTGACGATGTGAAACGTAAGGGGTCGCAGAGGCTATTAATTGCTAAGAGAACAATGCGACAATGCGATCTAGATCGACAGAATTGTTGTGACCATAAGCACAAAACAGAATAAAATCTTTAGCGAATAACTCAATGTGTCCGATATTGGAGCAAAGAAACGTTTTAGTTAGGGAAAAATGCCGTAAGCCAGTCTTTATGAATTAAGAGTTATGGCACAAGTTTTGGTGCTCAGTTCTTGTAATAGAGGCAAATGCATTCGAACAAACTGTGTGATTAATGAAGAGATACAACGGTTACAGGAGTTAAAGTTTTGAAGTTGGAACGAGTTATCTATAGATGTGAGAGGCGCTTGGAGGTGACGTGGGCAGCAAAGGAGAAGTGATCGTTAGTAAGTTCATTAGATGAGCTCGTGAGTCTCAAAGGATTTCTCTCGCTGAAAAGCATGGAAGAAAAATGCATTCGAAGATCAGTTGGAAAAAAACGTTACACGGACAGGCTCCTGTACCTAAGAACAGGCTATCAACTCGTATGGCACCCAGTTCCCTTGTTTTTGACATAGATCTTGACCCAATAATGGATCCAGTTCTGTCTCTCCAATCTTTTTCAGCTGTTCCTGTCTCCTCCTTCCAGATACCCAAGCTCACTACGTGGCCTTTCTGATCCGACATTCCTCACCAGCGTGTATCGGTAGCGCCTATTGGATAACGTCGTATTCCCATTCATATATCTAATACTAAACGAAGTCCGCATTTGGAAAACGTGCTTTTAAGAGATCTTGACATTAATCGTTGGATTGGCAAGACCATCCCCAAGAAAAACCCGGCGAAGTAGCTTGACTGTTAGCCTTTTCCTGGCTGACACTCATCGCCTAGTCGGCCTATCAAAAAGGTTATTTTTATTATCTCGAGAGAAAAAAATAGAAACACCAAGACCCACTACAAGTTCCAGGAATTCCGATACTCAAGTTAGTCCATATCCACACGATAAGCTGTTATCGCCTCGCCCCTAAGCAATCAACACCTTGAGTGCGACCACAACACTACGCAACACCAGTGACTAACTTAAACAAACGAGATTCTCTCCGTCACTTGTTCCCGTTGATAAGACGCAGCTCTAATCAATAGCATTCCTCGAAAAGTTCCACAAAAAAAACAAGCAAAACCGGTTCCACCGATTCCCCACCCATGATTCGCTCACTAAGGCCAAACACTCATTTAGAACGTCACGTCATCGCAAATTGAATGCAAAACACCTCCCACGATGCCCACAGCGAAATAAGACCCGTCGTCTGCGTAAATAAATAATTAATTTTCGTTTTTTATTGACTTTCAAAAGTGCTTTTCATCAGTTTGTTATGTTCAAAGTCATTTCATGAAATGTACCTTGTTCACGGTTACACTAACGCCTAAATTACGTTTAAATAGTTCGTAAATCCTTGGTACATGTACAAAAGTATGTCATTGCGTAGGTAAGGCTCCTCGGCTCCCTCGCGGCAGAAGAAATCCGGGAATTTGAATGTAAATTGAGTTAAAGGAGCGCGTGCAAACGTAGCCACGGCTGGAGAGGCGGTGCGAGGGAGATTGACGGAGGGCGACCACGGGTTAGAGAATTTACAGCGAAGCGACTAGTTAAATATACAATCAAAACGGTATATTGGGCGAATGAAGAACAAAAAATTCAACATGAAAATCAAATTAGTATATATCACTGAGCCTGTCCAGCCGAGGCCTGGGGAAAATCTGTCTGTTTACGAGCGAAGGGAGGCCAGTCGTGTCTGCATTTCTTGCAGTTCCTCTTCTTCATCTTCGTCATCTTCGACGACAGCGACTGCGGCTGGCTTCTCGACGGTTGCCCCCTCGGGCGGTAGAGGAGCCTCGCCCAATTTGCCTTCGGTGATTTCCCACAGCACTTTATCGACTTCTTTCTGTGCTTGCTCCTCGAGCTCCTCGGAATCCTCCATCGAATCCATGGTCTCATCGAGCATTTCTTCAATGATACCCGCCTTCATCATCTCCTTGGACATGTCACGCATAATGCCAGCTAATTCCGGGTAGCGTACGAGGGATTGCATGGCCTGCATGACTTCGGTGGATTTTTGCAGCGAGCCGGCAACGCGGAGAGTTGCTGAAAATAAAAACACGTTCACTTTCAAAGCGCATATGCGCTTAAGGGATAGGGCTACCCACCCAATTGGTTTTTCATTTGCAATTGCACTGAATTGAGATGCGCCTTGCTGGTGTAGATTCGAGTGACAGCCTTTCGGGCGTTGACGATTTCCTTAGCCAATATCACACATGTCTCACGGTCACCCTTGGCTGCGGCTTGTTTCAGCGAACGCTTCACTTTGTCCTCCTCCCGCTTTATACTGCGTATTTGGCGATCCAGTTGATTGCTTTCCTTGCGGATTTTATGCGTCCATTCGTTGACCTAGAAAGAATATTTGGCCTCGATTTCGGTTTGTGGTTGGTGTGGATGATGTTGAATTACCTGCTCTTTGGGATCTTTGGATGGAGTTTTTCCGAATAAGCCCATTTTCGTTTGATTTTTAATAGGAAATTTGGTGATGTTTACAAAAAATGACTCATAAATGTTTTTGGATACACGGGTGAGTTATTTGTTGTATCAGTCATTTGACGACGATGACAGTTGGCGTTGTCAAGGCTGTTCGGTCTGAGTTTGTTCGATTTATAATAAAATGCATGGAACAATAGGGGAGAAATGCTAAAACTATTTATAACAGAATTTCTTATTCCCTTGAATGTATAACTCCCTTTGATCAAAACATGAAAATATGTTAAAGAAATAGAAGATATTCCCATTTTTGCGCATTTTTAAGTTAACGAAGAAGAAAAAAGTCTTAAATCTAGATTTATTAGGTTTACTAATAGAAATTTCCCTTATGGCTCTATTAATCAAATCCCTTAAAATTATGACTTTCAGCCACTTAAATTTTCGTTTTAATACAAACACCACGCCATTTTTTTTATTTCTTTCTAAAATAAATTCGTACATTTTCTTATATAAAATAATATTTTTAAAGAAATCGTAAGAAAGTCGGCTCCGACTGTACCACGCAGGAAACAATTCTCTCCGCCAGCTGACATCTATCATTGCGAAAAAGAGTGAGGTTATGCGGTTGATACAATTTGACAATTGCATCACGCAAGTCGTGATGTAAAATTAAATTTTCCATTTATAACACCAAATAAAACGTTTATTTTTAAGTTAAATAATGTTAAATACAAGAAAAGGAATCACTCTACTCTACTCAACAACTCATAGTCTAGCAAATTCGTCGAAAACCTTCCAGCGACAGCAATACATACTCTCGAAATGCGTACACATCTCGGGCTATCACTACGCTCGCGGCAAGAAAACAAATTCCGACAATCTGTCGTCGCTCTTCAAGCCAGTTCAAGTGCGTCCAGTTGGCGATGAGATAAATGTTGGCGCCGAACTAGTCGGGAAGCTGGACAAGACCGATCTATTAAACACACTGAACAAATTCACACAGAAACGAGAGATTAGGTTGTTGTGCATCGAAAACGGTCTGGATGGTGAGTGAAAGATGTCACGTGGGAGAGTGAAAAACAATGATCGATTCTTTGTAGCTTACCTGCAGCAACAGGCGTTCGCATCGTTCCGGCGGTACTGCATAGAGGCGGAGAACTTACCGGTGGATCTGCATATCACTATCAGCGATATTCTGCAAGGAGCTGGACATGTCGATGATATATTTCCGTATTTCTTGCGGCATGCGAAGACGATATTTCCCCATCTGGATTGCATGGATGATTTGAAGAAGATCTCGGACCTGAGAACACCTGCAAACTGGTATCCGAGCGCGAGAGCTCTGACACGGAAGATTGTCTTCCACGCGGGTCCGACAAACTCAGGGAAGACCTATCACGCTATGGAGAGGTTTCTGTCTGCGAAGTCCGGTGTGTACTGCGGCCCACTGAAACTCCTCGCCACCGAAGTGTTCCATAAAACCAATGAACGGGTAAGTAGACACCTTCCATGTGCTCATGTCCCTCTAAAAACAATTTTTTTAGGGTACTCCCTGCGACCTAGTCACCGGCGAAGAGAGGAAGTTCGGAATCGACGAGAGCACTCCAGCGGCGCATGTCGCCTGCACTGTGGAGATGACATCTGTCACCATGCCTTGTTCGAAGCACCCATCACATCCCATGTCTATTGCTAAAACAAATTCTTTTCCAGACGAAGTGGCGGTTATTGACGAAATCCAGCTGCTGCGCGATCCACAGCGAGGTTGGGCATGGACCAGAGCGTTTCTCGGACTAATAGCCGATGAAGTACATGTGTGTGGTGAAGCTGGCGCGTTGGATCTCCTGCAAAAGATCTGTGAAACCACACATGAAACCGTAGAGGTGCACTCATACAACCGCTTGACTGAGCTCACGGTAGAGGACAAAGCTCTGGGAAACCTAGACAACATCATGCCCGGAGACTGCATCGTATGTTTCAACAAAAACGACATTTACTCGGTGTCCCGCGAAATCGAGGCGAGGTAACTATGACTCTCAGTCCTGCTTCAAATCAAGAAGAATCTAACAATTGCTCTTCAGAGGCAAGGAAGTGGCTGTGATTTACGGAGGGCTCCCACCAGGAACCAAGCTCGCGCAGGCGGCCAAGTTCAACGATCCCGACAACAGCTGCAAGGTCATGGTAGCGACTGATGCCATCGGAATGGGCTTGAATTTGAGCATCCGGCGCATCATCTTCTACTCGATCATAAAACCATCGATGAACGAGAAGGGCGAGTCGGAGGTCGGGACCATCTCCGTCTCCCAGGCTCTCCAGATCGCGGGCCGCGCAGGGCGATATAAGACGCAATGGGAACATGGTTACGTGACGACCTACAGACCAGAGGATCTACCAACGTTGCAGGGTATCCTCCAGCAAAGTCCGGAACCTCTGAAACAAGCGGGACTGCACCCTACAGCCGATCAAATAGAGTTGTACGCTTACCACCTGCCCAACTCGACGCTGAGCAATCTTATGGACATATTCGTGAACCTCTGCACAGTGGACGATTCCCTCTACTTCATGTGCAACATCGAGGACTTCAAGTTCCTAGCGGAGATGATCCAACACGTGCCACTGCCCCTGCGGGCGCGTTATATCTTCTGTTGTGCGCCTATCAACAAGAAAATGGCATTCGTGTGCTCCATGTTCCTCAAGGTGTGTTCCCGTAAATCATCGTCCACCACTAACTCTGTTTTGATTGTAGATTGCCCGCCAGTACAGTAGAAACGACCCGATTTCCTACGAATTTATAGCCCAGAATTGCGGTTGGCCATTGGGACTACCTCGCACCATCCTCGATCTGGTCCACCTTGAATCTGTGTTCGACGTCATGGACCTCTATCTCTGGCTGAGGTGAGCCTTCATTGGTTTGTTGAAAACCAAAAACTGATTTCCTCTTCTCAGCTATCGCTTCACGGACATGTTCCCGGACGCAGCCCAAGTCCGTGTAGCCCAGCTAGAGCTTGATCAGATCATCCAGCAAGGAGTGTTTCAAATAACCCGCCTTCTCAAAAACACCGAAGCGAGCCAAAACAGCGGTCACAACGAAACCACGTATAACTTCCGGCGGGTGACTTCCGCGAAAGAACCTCGAGCGCCGGGCTCTACACATGGCAGATTGACTGATCGGCTGCTAGCTCAAGGTCTATTAACGCCGGGCATGTTAAACGAATTGCGTAAGGAATGGGGACGACAACAGAAAGCGGGCCAAAGCAGTCCGATAGACGAGAACGATGACGGAGACGATTATCCCAAGAAGCCGCGGAGAAAACGGAAAACGTAGGAATCGTGACGAACTCACTGGAACACTCTCACCACGTAGTCGAGTGTTTAGCGAATGCCTAACAGAATGTGTGTGAATGAATAAATTTTGCGTTGCAATTAAGTATACAAGCCGAAGTCGTAGTTTTTGTGTTTCATCGCGGAGTACGTGCTCATTGATATGCCGTAAGGGGTGACTGGGTGATTGCTTTATGCCAAATTGGTTTGTTTATGGCGGGGCAGGCACAGTCGGAGGTATGAAGTAGCGTAAGGCGCCTTGGATGTAGGAGACGTTGGATTGATGAGTAATAAGGCTGGCGGGAATGTGTCTGTACGCACGTTGCATGTCGTTTATCAATGAAAGGCCATATTCAGGCGACGGTCGGTTGGATATGGTTGGGTGCAAATCGTTGTGCTTATGTGGAATGATTCAATAGTGCTGCTTTGGGGCTGGTGGCGCGGAATTCAATATGAAAGCTGGAAGGCGCAACATTGTTGTGGTGCTTATACCTTTATAGGCAATCGAGTTCTGTGCAGAAGCCGTCTGAGACAATACTCTTTTCGGATGAAAAGCTTTTAAGCCTTATTACTTTTTATTTTTATTTTAGCATTCACCAACTTGTCACTCGCCCTTACATTTCTAATGTCAAACACGGTATTTGTCAACCTGATTTGCCTGCTAATACAGTGTGTTACAGAAGTTGTTGGTTTTCAAGTGGAATTTTTGAATTACAACGGCTTAAAAGTGCAATGAACTTTTTTTATCTTTTTGAAACGCCCCCGTCAGGCATTCATTTTTCTTTATAAATGACAGATAACGTTGATAATGCCCGTGTCAAAAAGGAAGGGAAGAAAAAAAACGGTCAAACCGTAGCATTATGGAAAAGAACGCTAAAAGGAAAAGCACTACCCCGCCAGGCACTACTAATGGTCGTGATCCTGGGACGAGCAGCAATGCTCGGGTCAGAGCTATAGGATTTCCGGGGGATAGCAAAGTAATGCAACGGCGTAAGCCACATTTAAGAGTCGCGAGTTGGAACGTTGGAAGCATGAGTGGGCGCAGCTATGAGCTTGAAGAAATGATGGTTACAAGGCGAGTAGACATCCTGTGCGTACAAGAGACGAAATGGCGAAACACCGGTAATCGGGCACGTTTCTTGGATATTAAAACAAAAGCCTACAAGATGTTTTACTATAGATTGGAACAAGGAAAAAACGGAATCGCCATCATCCTTGCGGCAGGCTACTTGGCAACATCTTAACCATTTCAAAGTCCAGTGACCATTTGATGGCTCTCAAATTGGTGATGCATGGTGAGGTGTGGAACATCGTAAGCGCATATGCCCCTCAAGTAGGATGCGAACAAAAAGAAAAAGATACATTCTGGCTAGATTTCCACAACCTTGTCAAAATCATCCCAAAGGAAGTGCTTTTGTTTGTTGGGGGAGATTTAAACGGACATGTCGGGAAGACAAGGGAAGACTATGAAGGCTACCACGGAGGGCTGGGATACGGCACCAGGAACTCTTCAGGTGAAGATATCCTAAACATGTGCAAGTCATACGGTCTTATAGTGCTAAATACCATGTTCGTCAAACAAAGCCGGCACCTGATCACTTATAGCAGCGGCGGAAATGAAACTCAAATAGACTATCATTTGGTATCCAGTTTCATGAAGCCACGAGCTAAAGATTGCAAAGTGATCCTGGGAGACGCGATCGCCCCTCAACACCGTCTCCTCCTGACTGAATTTTTTATGGATGCGAGAAAGAAGTCAAAGCAGCAAACGAAGGTGTCTGAGAGAATCAAGTGGTTTAAGCTGGATAAAGGAAAAGGCGAAGCTTTTATTACCATCATGGAAAACTACCTCTCTTCCATTATCGATGAGGTCGGTAATGAGGAGTGCAGAGCACAAGACATGTGGGATTCCCTACAACAATCTGGCCTGGAGAAAGCCAAATCACTGCTCGGAACATCTAAAGGCCTCTGCCAACACGCAAAAGAAACCTGGTGATGGACAGACGAAGCCAAAGCAGTGATACACGAAAAGAAAATGGCTTTCCAAGTTTGGTCAAAGTGCTCTTCTACTAATAGAGAGGAAAAAGCTCGCCGTGAAAAGGTATATAGATGTTGCAAAGGTATCGCGAAGAAAAAATGCGCCGAATTCAAAGCAAAAAGCATGGAAGGCCTCTATCAGGAGTTGGAAGAAATATCGTCTTCCGCGTCTCACAGGAACCAGGCTACCCAGGAGCTTCGACAAAACAATTTGAACAAAGGAGCAAATATCTTTAAGATAGCCGCCCAGAGAAGAAGAAATGCACAGGAGATTCGTTTCCCAAAGTTTATTAACAATGCTGAAGGCCAACTCCTTGTGGAAGACGAAAAAATTCTCCACAGATGGCGACAGTATTGCGAGGAACTTCTGAACGAACAGTTTCCCCGAGTGTACTTTCCAAGAGCCGCCCCGAATCATGCCGAAATATCCGACATCACAGTCGAAGAAGTTCGGTACGCGGTTAAAAACTCCAAGAAAAGAAAAGCTGTTGGGCCGGACGGGATACCCTCTGAGTTCTGGAAAAAGATGGGAGACATCGGGTCTAGATGGCTCATGGTTCTTATCTCCAAACTTATGAGAGGCGACACTATGCCTAATCAATGGAGGGAAAGCTATCTTCTTCCATTGCACAAAGGAAAGGGTGATACACGAAATTGTGATAACTACCGTTCTGTCAAGCTGATGTCGCACACCATGAAGATCGTTGAACGGGTATTAGATAGCCGACTGCGGAAAATAATACGACTATCTGATGACTAGTGCGGGTTTGTCTCGAGTAAATCAACAACAGATGCAATCCAAAGTATAAGGATCATGATGGAAAAGCATCGTGATTCTTCAAAGGACTTGCATATGGTGTTGGTTGATTTCGAGAAGGCCTTTGACCGGCAACCAAGAGATCTTTTTTGGGTAGCGCTAAGACAAAAAGGAGTTCCAGAAACCTACGTGCGAGTAATTATGGACATGTACGAGAGAGCAACGACAAGAGTAAGATGCACCGCAGGAGTCACCGAAGAGTTCGCAATCAAAGTCGGTGTACACCAAGGGAGCGTCCTCAGCCCACTGCTTTTTATAGCAGTCCTTGATTGCTTGCTTGAAGGAAAAGTGACGGACCCCAATGTGCACCAGCTATTCTTTGCTGACGATGGGGCCATTATAAGTGATGATCAGGCGTCCCTACAACGAGCACTTGATGTGTAGGTGGACATTTTTGAGGGACATGGGTATCGTATTAGTTCAAAGAAGACAGAGTATCTGTGCTGCCCGTTCTCTGACCCTCATCAGCCTATTCCAGACATTTACTTGAATGGAAGAGTGCTTCCCAAGTGTGAAAAGTTTAAATATCTGGGATCTATGATTAATAGAGAAGCAACTTGTGATGACGACATCAAACATCGCGTAAGCGTAGGGTGGATGAAGTGGCGGGAAAACTCCGCCATCTTCTGTGATCGAAAAATGCCCCCTAAGCTGAAAGGAAGGCTCTACACTTCAGTTGTACGTCCGGCTCTCACATACGGTTCACAATGCTGGACAATGCACAAAAAGTATGAGAGCAAATTAACGGCAACTGAGATGAAGATGCTTCGCATGACAGCGGGAGTAACAAAGCGTGACAGAATTAGAAGTTCAAAGATCCGAGGAAGCCTCCACGTAAAAGAAACCATCACAAGAAATATAGAGTGCGACCGACTCAGTTGGTATTGCCATGTTCAAAGGAGAGATCCTTTGAACCCCGTCCAAAAGGCGTTATCAATCAACATTCCAATTTCAACACGCAAAAAAGGCAGGCCGAAAAACAATTGGTGCAAACAAATGCAAAAACACCAGCATTTGATTGGCCTCAGCGATGAAGTAATCCCAAACCGGGAAGCCTGCCGCTACTTTCTGAGGTCAAACCGGCGGACCCCACAAGCGGACCAGTAGGAATGCAGTTAAGTGGGAAGGTTATGGTCCTACACTTCTGACCATAACGACGCCGGGATAAAAAGGAAAAGAAGAAGAAGACTTTTTTTTTATATTAGCATTCACCAACTTGTCACTCACCCTTACATTTCTAATGTCAAACGCGGTATTTGTCAACCTGATTTGCCTGCTAATACAGTGTGTTACAGAAGTTGTTGGCTTTCAAGTCGGAATTTTTGAATTACAACGGCTTAAAAGTGCAATGAACTTTTTTTTACTTGTTGAAACGCCCCGGTCAGGCATTCATTTTTCTTTATAAATGACAGATAACGTGCTTTGATAACGTTTGATGACAGACCATAAGTCTTTTGTTGCGGCAGGTATTATTAAATGTTTTATACGCCACTGAAGCTAGTGTTTTACGTAAGGGGATCTCTATAACTGCGCTAATCCAAGGGCAAAAGTCTCTAAAACACCGCTAATAAGATCCTCTTTGCTTTGTTATGAAAACCCCTGAAACCATTCGATATTCTTATTATAGTAGTTTCGGGGCAGAAACAGTCAATCGAATATTGATATTACCACAAATCTTGGAGAATGGCAATGGAATATTCTCGCTGCTCCATGGAGATCGGTTACCAGCCAACGACTAACCGAGTATTAAAGGAATTATTAAGGATTCAGGCTGGGCGACGCATTGTACCAACAATTTGTCAACACTATCCTTGAAGTGATCGTGCAAGACTCAATGATTAATACAGGTGGCACGATCTACAAGGTGGCGCAGAATTAATCACCCTATAGGAAGATGTTATAATTTTTGCATCGTACGAGTACGTCAATCATATTTGATATTTGTGAACGGCTGCGGCTTTCTACAGTGTACAAACAGACAAGCAATGGAGCACTATACGCCGCAAGAACGTGGAATAATTGTGTCGATTTTTTTTTTCGGTGGTGCTGTTAGCGCAACGTGAAATTCGATGTCCTAATCGCGTCGCGCCAGCTGGGCAAACATTCCGGCGGTTAGCTACCCGACTCGAACAGACTGGAACCACAGAAGAACATGAGGGCATGGCCGCCACCGGACTGGTCGTTCGGCAGAGAATATCGCGGCTGTGGCAGCCGATGTCGCTGAGAACGAAGAAACATCAACCAGACGACGGGCCACGCAATTGGGCATCACCAGACGAACCCTACAGTGAATTTTAGTGAAAGACTTACCCATGTTCCCGTACAAAGTGCAAACAGTGCATCAGTTAATGCTGACCGTCAGTTGCATGTGAATTACTACCAAGCCACCTTTAATCTCAATAACGAAGAGGACCATTTTGCGCCGAAAATCATCATGAGAGACGAGGCGCATTTCCACTTAAGCGGTTGCGTCAATAAGCAAAATCTTCGTTTCTGGGGCACTGAATATCCGCGTGTGATGCACGAAGAGTCATTACATCCACTATAAGCCACTGTATGGTGCGGCGTTCAAGACGGAGGAGTGACGACGGGCAACGACATCAGCGCAGAATAACTTGCCAACCTTTGCTGCTTTTGGCTCGAGCGGCAAATGCCCAGAACGGCCCTTTCTTTAAAAGACAGGGTCTATCCCGGTCATCCACTTGGATACAAAGACTTGAATATTATCAAAAATGTGTAAGGTAATTAGCCAATTCCATAGAAAAAAAATTCGTGCAACTTTTGATCCGAGATGTACAACGACATCGACCTAATTTAACGTCTATGGATCAAACATCTAAGATGGATGGACCATGTAGGGCGAATACCACTATTTCGGCCCGAAGAGTTTTAGATTTCAACTTCGAAGGACGACGCAGCACAGGACGGCCGTCTCTAAGTTAGCGCACTGAAGTGCAAACGGATCTCAAACAACTGGACAGTAAGAGTAGCTGGGTGAGTGGTTGAGGCTCTTGTTTGAGTCAGATCCAGGTTCACCTCGAACATAGCGCCATTTAAGTAGAGAAAGGACTTCGGAAAGAGCTCGATCTTATATCAGAAGTTTGTAGTGGCGGCCATGTTGTTTTGGTGGCATCTGTCAAATCAGTTGTTTGTTATTCACTTACTAATGCCAAATCACCAAAAACCAGAATGAGATGAACGTCTTTCGTCCGTCTCTCCCCGCGACACCCTTTTATTTTGTGATGCGCATGTTCGTAGCGACGAAACCCGTTACAAAAGAGCTCTATCCGTGGATATGTGGGAGCTCATTTCATCCTAACGCAGTGTACTTCCGCCATACACACTCTTGGAGTTATAACAATGTGCGTGATTGTTGACATAATTTTAACGAGCCCCGGGTGCCCACGTGCTCGTCACAGCTTGTAGGCAAACGTCAGCGGCCATTTAAAGTGGTAGGTCTCATTGGTGGTTTCTGCAAATCACCAAGGCAAGTTACACGATTGAACAGCACGTCCAAATACAAGCCTTGCGCAAGTTGCGATCATTCTACGGTAGTCGTGGTGACCTTTCAGAGTCGATTCTTTAGCGTTTGGTGGTCAAATTTGACACATCATCGCGATCCGTAAAAGCGTACAGCACAACTCGAGACAATCGATTCGTCACTGTGCACAAAAACGGGAGCTCTACAGAACGATGACAACCAATATCTTATAGCCCAAATTGAGCAGGACGGCCTTACGTGTAACACAGCGGACGCCACCATTGACATTCTGCATAAAAGATTTGAGGGTAAGTTTATTCTCGCAGAGGTGACGTGAATTGGCCATCAAGGTAATGCGATTTGACCTCGCAGGTCTATACGAATAAACCACAATCGACTGATGACCTTAAGGTACACAACACAGGTCATCGCTCAAATTCGGCCTCATCTATGCGGAAGAGTCATTGAAAATTGGACCACCGTAAGAATCCAAGGCGTGCATTTGAACGATGTCATATATGTTATCATACATAATGGCATATACGGACCTTTCAAATAAAAAAAGAATTTTGTTAATACTTCAGGAAAAAAAAAATAGAAAATTCTTAACTTGTACGAGTGGGTTATGCGCTGCAACACAAATCATAATAAAAATCACAAACAATGAGCTGTAATTTTACTGATTTGGTGAGGATGTTGTTACCGGTAGTAATTGCATTGAAAAATTTGATTTTAAACATTGTTAAAAGCACCTTAAATGTTCGCGAAGGTCGCTTGGGTACCTATATACATATATAATGCTCTCTCTGCGTGCCTACCGTAAAGGTAGGTGTGACTTAGAATTATTGACTGATACGTGGCCTTCACAACATTACCAATAAAGACTAAACGAACTTTTTCTTGAAGTCCGAATGTTATTGAGGAACAGGCCGCTGCAGAAAATCGTCATGATATGGCTTTTGATTTAAATCTGGCTTACAGTAAAACGATGGCGACACTTTATATCGTCAAGCCCCTCTTCCAACACTTATTGGAACTTCCGATTTATTTGGTTTAATACCATTCATCGCCCAAAACTGAACGGCAAGGTTCAGTGAGTACGGTTTAGGCTTCTGGTGCCCATACCCGAAGCCATATTAATTACTAGTCGGCCACAACTTGGATTTCTGTTTTAAAAGTAAATGTTAAGCACCAAATTCCCAAAGGTTGGATTAACGTCACCAAAAAGTGAATTAGCTGCTCATTTAAAGACCAGATTCGAGTGTAAAAGGTTATCCAACGAGGGGTGTCATTTGAAGTTCCATGCTTTGTTGAGCTGTCAATATCAAAATGATCACTGTGAAAAATAACTGCAATGATGAACGTATAGCGAAAAAGGGTTGTCAAGTTCATATTCGATCATTGCACTTTTGGTCATCACCCAGTGCCTGCTGGCATGTTGACTGACTTTTTTACCTGAAATATTTGGCACTCCTACCGGAAAATTTGCAACTTATATCTACTAGAAGTATAAAAGCAAAACGTAAAATATTGCGAATTACATTTTGGTATTTCGTCATATCAAAAGACATCTTCTGAAAGTTGATAAAAATCTCCGTGTCGAAATCAAGCGATGGATACTTACCGTAGGTGGACGAGGCCGATGTACATAAATGCAACAGGGATGGCGTCATAAGGGCATTTAATGAACAAAGCAGAGAATTCCTATCCTATATTTTAAGAATGGACCCAAACTACTCGGTCGTACTGGATACCCTAACAAACTTACAACGCCCAAACAACAACGCAACCAATAAAAGTTATATGCAAATGAAAGTCTTTCAGGTTGTTCTTAAAATATAGCTGGTCCTGCCAATAAACTTTTTTTATGTGAAACCTCCCCCTTCGCTCTTCGGGCGCCTTGTCGCGGCGGAGGGGCTTAAGAGGTCAATGACCTCGAACTAAGACCCGGAGAACCCCGAGTTAGTCATGAATGAATGGACAACCAAATGGATGGAAATACTCCAGGTGGCACCCGCAATAGCGGAAATCCACCCGCGATCTCCCTGATCGCGGCCGGGGCAAGGATTCTGGAGGCCCCACCAGTCATTCTTAACTCTCCGGCAGCCCGGAACGACACCGACTCCTGCGGCTCATTGTCCGACCACTTGGTTGGACTGAGCGTGAGCGGTGCAACCGACAGAGGCGACACCGACGTCGTCGTGCGGCACGGGAAACCGCCAAGGTTGAACGAGCCCCAGAATTGGGACGTGCTGTAGATTGCACTGCTAAGTGCCCAAAAAGAAGGAGGAAGAGGCGTGCCCGAAAATCGTGCAAAGAGGCTGGCACAGCCGAAGGCACGAAGATTGAGGGCGAACCTTTGGGAAAGGCAGGTAAGAGGATCAGATCGGCGGAGGTATCCCCTACCGAAGCCCATCCAACCCTCTCACCTGCAGATCCCGCACTTCTTGCCGGCGCGCAGCGCAGAAAGCGTCGGCGGCTAGTAAAGGCTGCTGCTGGAGGCACAAGCATGCCAGCACTTTCGGCATGCGCCTCAAACACTCCTCCTCTTATTGGTGACGGTCAAACTCCCAATAAGAGCGTGCCAAGTTCCAAAACTGTCGGAGCTGAAGATGTTCAGGGTCCTGTCATGGTCGGTGCCACCGCCGAAAAAGGTGATGATGCTGGCAGACAGACTCTGATCGCAGAAGGCGAAGCGGTCTTGGATCATAACAACCCTCAGGCTGGCAAAGCTGTTCGAAAGCGGCGTCGGAAGGGAGCAGGAGCTCAAACCGAAAAAGGTAAGAGCACTTGCAAACGGAAGATTGCCGCCGGGGACAATCTTGCTGGGGAGAGAGAACGTGATGTCTCCTCCTCTGATATGGCGGCGGGAAATCGGAGTCCAAAGGCAGATGCGGCGATCAATAAAGATCAAAGCAAAAACCTGAAGACGGAGAGGACCAAAGGCTGCTCATCGGAGGCGGGCACTTCACACAAAAAAACCCCTTCCTCTGGAAAGGCAACACAAATGACCGTAAAGAGTCGAGACAAGCACCTCTCCTACAAAGAGGCAGCCATCTCCTCCGAAAAGGTCAGGATAGGGAAGGCTGGCAGTGACAGCAGAATGACCAGCGCAGATTGCCAACACTGCGAGGATCATCTACTGGAGCTAGCTTCAGCAACAGGCTTCTGTATTCAAGCGGAGAGGTCTGCTTTGATGAATGGTACCTTCGTGGTGAGCTGTTCCTCTCAGCAGACATCTGCCTGGATCAGGAGCATGGTGCCGAAAATCCCCCCCCTGGGAACTAGCACTTATCAAGTAGTTAGTCTCCCGAAACTAACGCGCGCCATCTGCTGGATTCCGTGAAAACCCGGAAACAAGCTGAAAGTGCTGACGCGACTACGTGCGCAGAACCCGGGACTCGACACGAGGGCCTGGACTGTCTATTCCTACAAGGAGAAAAAGAACTCTCTGAAAAAAGAGGGCTTCACTCTGGTAGTGGGAATGGACAATGGCTCTGTTGAGGCCCTGAAAACCGCGTACGACTCACGTCCCTACTTCGGCCTTGGTAGGATTGTATTCCATTTTGATGTCAAGTAGTCGAAGGATGGAACGTGTTCCCCAGTATGAATCCATGATTTTTACTCAGATCAACCTACAGCATTGCAAGGCTGCTACCGCTCTTCTAAGTAGCAGAATTGCATGCAGTAGTACAAATCATCACATTGTATCCATTCAAGAACCATGGGTGTGGAACAAACGCCTGTGTGATCTTGGTGGCATACGTGATGCTACAATCCTTTATGATGAGCGATCCGAAAGGCCCAGGGTCTGCCTCATCATATCGAATACGCTATCGGCAACCAAACTTGGTCAATTCTGTGGTCAAGATCTGGTAGCTGCGAAAGTGAGCTACAAGGCGCACGGAGAAATTGAACACTTCGTCGTGGCGCCTGCTTACTTCCCCTACGACTCGGTACTACCCCCGCCACCTAAGGCGGTTTCCGAACTCGTAGAGTACTGTGAAGCCAGAAGGATTGGACTCATCATCTGTTGCGATGCTAACGCTCAAAACACATTTTGGGGCAGCAGCAAATGCAACCGGAGAGGAGACCATCTTTTAAACTTCATTCTTTCGTCTGACCTTTTCATCAACAATGTTGGCTCTCTACCAACCTTTGTGACGGCGAGACGACAGGAAGTGATTGACCTAACCTTATCTAACAGGCATGCGAAGGCCATCACTAACTGGAGAGTCTCACCAGATGTTACGCTGTCAGACCATAGATACATCGAATTCCAATTGAAGTGCGGGATCTCCCCCTCGCAGCCCAAGCGGAATCCGAGAAAAACAGACTGGGTGCGATTTAGGGAGGAGCTTGAGAAATCCACTCAAGCCCCGCCTAAACTCAAAACTAATCAATCGGTGGAGGATGCAGTTCATAACCTGAACAGCGCCATCACCAAATGTTTTGAACTCGCATGTCCTGTCAAAAAACCTCCCAACAGGAAGCCGGTTCCCTGGTGGAATGCTGAGCTCCAACGGCTTCGTAGGGAAGCCAGAAGTCTTCTGAACAGATCGCTTAAATCGAACTCGGAAGATGACTGGAATAAATATCGATCGAAGCAGAAGGAATATAAGAAGCTTATTCGAAAATCGAAGAATGATTCCTATAAGTCCTTCTGCGAAGAGATCAAATCCCTGAGCGCGACCAGCAAGTTGGTTAAAGTCCTCAAACGAGGAAAATCGACAAAGCTGGATGTACTCAGAAAGTCTGATGGTACCTTTACCGAGTCTAAAGCAGAAACTCTTAGTTTACTGTTTCAGACCCATTTTCCGGGAAATCAGACTGTCATCGGCTCGTTGCACACTCCCTCATTGGATACTGCGGCTGTAGCGATGAAAACAACTCGGCGTAGCTGGTATGTTGCGTCACGCGTGGCAACTACTGAGGCCATTGAATTTGCTGTGGCATCCTTCGATGGCTTTAAGTCGCCGGGCACTGATGGGATATACCCCGTTATGCTGCAAAAAGGTATAAGACAGCTGCTTCCTACACTGAAAATAATTTTCACTGCTAGCCTGGCACTTGCCTACATACCTATCCCTTGGCGCGCGGTGAAAGTGGTCTTTATTCCCAAAATAGGGAAAGAGGATTACTCACTAGCCAAGAGTTTCAGACCAATAAGTCTAACATCATTCCTGCTGAAAAGCATGGAAAGACTAGTAGAGTTGCACGTGCGCAAAGTTGCCCTTCGAATGCATCCTCTGTCGGACATGCAACATGCTTATCAGCGCGGAAAATCCTGCGAGACTGCGCTTCAAAACCTAGTTGGGAGAATTGAATGCGCTCTCGAAAGGAAAGAGTACGTACTAGGCATTTTCGTCGACATTGAGGGAGCTTTTGATAACGCTACCTTCGACAGCATGTGTAACGCTGCTAGACGGCATGGCGTAGATGAAGCACTGGTTTTGTGGATCAAAGCAATGCTTGTGCACAGGACATTGATCGCTGATACAGGCCTCGAACAATGTGTCAAGTCTGGAGTAAACAGGGGCTGCCCGCAAGGTGGCGTCTTGTCTCCGCTGTTATGGTGCATGGTGGTCGACTCTCTGCTAGATGCTCTCAATGCCTCTGGAATCTATGCCCAGGCCTATGCGGATGATGTTGCTGTTCTCTCTGTCGGCTCATGTTTAGCGAATGTCTGTCTCAAAGCGCAGGCGGCGCTAAACGTGATCGATGACTGGTGCACGAGAAATGGGCTGTCGGTTAATCCTCTTAAGACCGATGTCGTTCTCTTCACGAGAAGGAGGAAAACAACTGGCATTGCTCAGCTGGTGCTAAAAGGCATTCCCATCCCTATATCCAAGGAAGCTAAGTATCTGGGAGTCATTCTAGATAACAAACTTCTCTGGACAAAACATGTTGAGTCCAAAACCACCAAAGCGCTGTCAGCTTTCTGGCAATGCAAAGGTGCCTTTGGCAAAACATGGGGCTTATCGCCGAAAAAGTCCTCTGGATCTACACGGCAATGGTAAGACCGATAATCTCATATGCATCGGTTGTTTGGTGGAGCAGGCTGACACGAAAACACGTTGTGGCTTCACTCACCAAACTCCAAAGAGCGGTCTGCCTCAGTTGCACGGGGGCTTTCCCCAGCACACCGGGAGCTGCTTTGGATGCTATGATGAACCTTCCACCCCTTGACATATATATCAGAGGGTGTGCACTGAAAACTATTTCTCGCTTAAAGAGGAATGGTCTTTGGTACAACTCGCAGTGGAGTGAAAGTGTACTTGAGAGAGAAATATCCTACGATCACTGTCTCATGGATATGCCCTCTGACGCAATGACACCTGCCATCCTACTGCGCTGTAACTACACAGTCACATTTCCTTGGCGTCAGGACTGGCTTTGGCCAGACACTGAACCTGGAATAGAATGTCTTCGCATCTTCACAGATGGCTCCAGGACTGATCAGGGATCCGGCGCCGGAGTTTTCTTCGAGCGCGAAAACATTCGACTGCACTTCTCGTTAGGAAAATATGCGTCTGTCTTCCAGACGGAGATTTACGCAATCCTAATGGCCATGCACTATGTTGTGAAACACAGATGGAGGGGAAAGAGCATATGTGTCTGCAGCGACAGCCAAGCTGCACTCAAAGCTGTATCCAATCCTCTGTCCAACTCCAAACTAGTGCATGAACTCAAGACCTTCTTGAACAAAGTCGGAAGACTTAATTCACTTAGGCTTGCATGGGTTCCAGGTCACTCTGGAATCCCAGGAAACGAGATCTCCGATGAACTCGCTAGAAAAGGCTCAGAGGAGAGTTTCTCAGGGCCTGAACCCGCCTTAGGTCTACCAGCTTCAACGGTTAAATCTGACATCAATGACTGGGTATTTAACGTACACAGTCGCAGATGGAAGGAATATCCAGGATGCAGGATGACTAAGCGCGTACGCCCTGACGTCTGTAAAAAGTCCGCAACATTCTTCTTATCCTTAAGAAGAAATGACTGCAGAAGGCTAACGGGCGTCATTACGGGCCATTACACTTTTGCCAGGCATCTTTACGTGCTTGGCATCAGTGAGACGCCTACCTGTGCTGCTTGTTGCGAGGAGGACGACACAGCGGAACACTTTCTCTGCGACTGTCCCGCCTTCGCTCGTGCACGGTGGCGCACCCTTGGGGCCGACGTGGTGGGTGCCGAATCTCTTAGCTCAACATCACTGAAGCCCCTCCTCATTTTTCTCCGGATAACGGGGAAAATACAATAAAGACAAGGTGTCTGTCTGGTAGTACAATGGACCAGTACTTGTGTCTGAGTGCTCCAGCAGATAGCAGAAGCCTCCAACAAAAAAAAAAATGTGAAACCTTCGTCTTATCAGAGCATTCACAAAATTATGAATTTTTTTTAAGGTTTTTAAATTATTCTGGATTCCGCCATCAAAAACTCATAACTTTGGCAGAGCTAGTGGCGGTTGCTTATTTGGTTACCGTGAAAGTATCGAAGGTAAACATCAACTAAAATTCACAACACAGTTTTTTTTTGAGAGGTAACTTTTCGGGGTCAGTCCTAAATTTAATACCAAACTACTTAAATTGCAACCATTGGGTTAGAGATCTCGGAAATTTAAAAACTTTTTTCGACAACTTCCAATCAAACCATTTCATTCTTATGGGAGATCTTAATGTTAGAGCGAGAGCACAAGGATCCTTTGATGTACAGACAACTTCACCTAACATTGTCGACGTGAGATCATCGGAGGATACTTTCAGTTATAGGAACTACAATATATTTAACGAATTCTTAGAAGACATTTGTGGCTTCGGAGATAAAACTGGAGGGTATACGTTTGTATCAAGTGGGGGATCATCTGTCATCGACTATTGCTGTCCATTATACAGTACATTGGAAATGATTGGAAATTTTTCAGTTGATATCACAACATTTTCAGAATACGAGTATATGCTACTGGTCCTAGATATCAAAGTATTTGGTTCTTTTTTATTTGGACCACTCCAACAGAATCGCTCCAAAAGGAGTGGAAATGATGTAATAATCCTTCCTAAGTGCAATGGAGAACATTTGGGGGTGGGAAAAGACAAGAAAAAATTTTCAAAAAATTCTGGAAAAAAAATTCTAAAAAAAATATTTTGGATTTTTTATTTTGATGTACGGCTCTAGTATTCTAGTATTCACTCATATCAGTAGGGGCGATTTTCAGATATCGCTGATTTTGATATTAAGGCTTAATTTGGAATTTCCGTTAACGATATTAATAAATTTCTAGTGAAATTTATGTTGGAAAAAAATGTTTGGATTTTTTTTTGGAAATATGTACATATGTATTTCTTTAAAAAAAATTATGTTAAAAAAAATTTTTTTGCGTTTCCCCTGCCATAACCCAGCAAAGGTCTCAGCATAGTTCAATCGATTATAGGGTACTGTAGATGAAGAGTATTGATGACATAGGCGCCTGCCTGACGATCAGCACCTACCCCGAGCAGAGCAACGAAGTTGCGTAAGCGAGACCTGCCGCATATGAAAAGAGAGTTTAAATCCCTTAATCCCGCGCAGCGGGCTACCCGGGTACTGTTAATTAAGAAAATTGTTGATATTATTACTATTTTGGTGGAGTGGTCCAAATAGAAAAGACCCAAGTAATTGAAGACAACTCTGCTCCCAGACTTAAATGGTCTGCTGATAGACGTGCAGAAAATCGATGAAATTACTGTAGAAAGAATAAATGCAAATGATAGCATTGAGGCGCGATGCCTCGTCCTAAAACAAAGTATATTTCCAGTCCCGGACGAGGTAATTATTACAAAGGGTCGGCCATTTAGTGTTTCTCTTTAAATCATAGATTATTTTGACACTGACAGCTGTCTCCCGTTAGAAATGCTGCCAGAAAGTCAGTATCATACCTGGGCGGAACAAAATGAGTCGCTTTACGCTTGAACAACGTTGGGAAATATTGAAAACTTACATATTTCTAAAGTGAGTGCTGTGTAGCCCAAACAGTGCGTTTTTTTTTAAAAGACCCACCGTGACGTGACTGCTGTACGCCAGTTTGTGCATAAAGTTCGTGATACGTTGGTTTGCTAGCGAGCAACTCTTAAGGTCCCCGTCGTCGTACGGTGCGCACAGATGAGAATGTGGCTGCTGTGGCCGAGAGTGTGAGACTTAATTCACGAGCATCAACTCGCCATCGATCTCAACAGCTCAACATTTCCACAACAGCCTGAGGAGAATTCTGCACAATGATCTCATTATTCGCTTACAAGGTTCAATTGACTCAGCAATTGAAGGCGCGCGACCATCCGTTTCGTTATTGCTTCGCAGTTTGGGCCTTAAGCAGCTTGAATTGGACAACGATTTTGGGCGAATAATCATCTTTTCTGACGAGGCGCATTTTCATCTCGGCGGCTACGTTAACAATCAAAATTGCTACATCTGGGACTCGGAAAACCCGTACCTTATTGTCGAGAAGCCAACGCATCCACAGAGAGTGACAGTTTGGTGCGAATTTTGGCGTGGTGGCATCATTGGACCATTTTTCTTCGAAAACGAGGCTGGAAACAACGTTTCGGTCAACAATGGGCGTTACAGAGCCATGTTAACCGACTTTTTTTTACTGAAATTGAAGACGTGGATTTCGACAACCTCTGGTTCATGCAGGATAACACCCCATGCCATACAGCCCATGCCACAATCGATCTTTTACGCACCAAATTCCCAAATCGTTTTATCAGCCGTCTGGCGATGTCCATTGGCCGCCTCGGAGCTGCGATTTGACCCCTTTGGACTTTTTTTTGTGTGGAAGCGCGAAGGAACGATGTTATGTTTACAATACGGAAATGATTCAAGCCAATATCATCCAACCAATCCGTAAGCTACAACCCGAAACCATCAATAAGGTCTTGGAAAAATGGAGTGACAGAATGCGCTACTGCGAAGCCAGCCGAGGCGGCCATTTGATTTGCATTTCATAATTAATGGGAATGTTTGTTCTTACTACTAAAGTCATAATACATGGAAAAAAATTACTTTTGTTAATTTTTTTGCATTTTTAAAAAGAAATTTGTATTTGGCCCACTGTGTATTAAGTTTGAGCGAAAAATAACATGGTTTGACATGGACTGTCACAAAAGTAGAAAATCTTGTCTTAAACTACTGACGCATTTCAAGTTGAATCTCTAGAGATAATTGTCATCAAAGGACTGGTGGAAAGCTGCCAAGAAAAATCGTGTTAATCAGAGGAATAATGAACATTGCGGCCGAGTTGATGGCTCATTTTACAAGTGCTCTAAAGTACGCTGGTCTCCAAGATAATATGTACGAGTATATACAAGAAGCATCTGCAGTTATCTACCCACTGCTGAATAGCCCTATTGACCTTGAAGAAGTTAATAATGCAATTTTATCCGCAAAAGATAACAAGGCTCCGGGTATAGACGGCATTCCGTACATTTATATGCATTATAAAAATGCAAGTGATTATTTTATTAAATTTACGATATCCTTCTTCTTCCGAAAATCAGTCGTCTCTCCACTTTTTAAAAAGGCAGACGCAAACGCTGTAGCTAACTACCACGGACTCTCATTTTTGGACATCCTTTACAAATTGTTTACCGTACACTCTTGAACCTGCACGAATCCTATAAGTAATAAAAAAAAAAAAAACACAAAAATCTACAATTCGTGCCTCATTCAACTGCAACTACGGCAAAAAAAACTTTATGCTTGGTTTGTAGATCTAATGGCTGCATTCGACAACATCAGCCGATAAACTTTGTTTCACAAGCTCATAGCCCTGGGAATATTAGCTAAAAGATTTATAATTATCAAATTACTGTACCAGGACACGCTTGCACCAATCTGGGATGGAACCAATGCATCCAATTTCTTCAGAACTAGTAAAGGTATTAAGCAACGTTGTGTCTTAAGCGCCTTATTATTCGTTTTGTTTTTAAACGATCTTTATTCAGAACTCCCAACTGGACTATTTTTACAAGGGATAGGGATGAATGTTTTCCTATATGTCGATGACATCGTGCTTTTGGCTGATAGTCCTGGCATACTACAAATTATCATCAACAGGTTTAGTACTTACTGCCAATGTAACCTGGAAGTTAACTTAGAGAAGTCTGAAATAGTTATTTTTAGGGATGGAGGTCGTAGAGCAGTCAGTGAGAAATGGTATTTTAATGATGCAGAAAAAAATAACAAATCAATACAAGTATTTACATACAATATGTCATGGTCCGAACATCTAACGAAAAGACTATCAACATGCAAATGCTATAAGCGCGACTTGGTGTAAATTCGTAAAAAACAAATATGTCTCACACTCAGCTAAATTGAAAGTGCATGACGCAGCAGCTAGATCAATAATGTATTACTGTTCACAGGTGTGGGGGTACAAAGAATACGCACAAGTTGAAAAGCTCTAAAGGTTCTTCGTCAAAATATATTTCAACCTTCCTGATAACACCCCAAACCACGTAGTGCATATCGAAACCCGTCTCCCAAAAGCATTTCTCACCACACTTAATATACAATTCTGATATATACGCTAAGTTTTAAGTCTGCCCAGTGAAAGATTCTCTTCGAAAAAATATTTATTGGGCCCAGGAATGATCAGGCCTATTTCAAAGGACTGGAATTGTTTTCTGTCTAATTATTGAAGCTAATAATTGCGACTGGAACCTTGCCCATGGTTCCATAACATGTACCATAATAAATAAACTTAAGTCTCAATTATGGACGTCGTTTACAGATTGCGCTCTACACTCATAAGTCCACCTCGAGTACTGAAATCTATCCTTCACAAACCTGCCAAACGATAAGTCTGATCCTAAAAGCACGTTGTGGATTACTGGATTTGAATGCAAGAGCTTGCCGAAATGAAACTGTTGGTTTACGCACGATGTGTAACCTTGGTGCAACGGAAAACACCTACCACTTTGTAAGCATTTGCCCCATTTTCACAATATACCGGATAGACCGCACAGAGTCTTTCAACATCTTGAATGGCAAATGTAATTTAAGCTTTTACAATTTTTTAAAAAGCGCTATGAATTATAGAAACTTAATTTTAAATGAATATAATTAGCTGAAATTCAAGGCAAGCAAATATTTAAATTGCAAAACTTGTAACCTGACAGAGAACTTGAATAAGTTATTACCTTAACTAATTTTGTAAACCAGCATAATCTTGATTTTACAACCAGTTTTTTAAGAAAATAAAATTATTTGATCTATCTTTATATATCTAGTGGAGGCAATAGCCTCTTTCACTCGGCTTTATACAAGTTAACACTTAAAACCAAACGTAATAACTTTGAATGAAAAGGCGGAGTTTCAAGCATAGAGTACTGTCGAAATTATCAATATTCGTATTGAAAATCCGCAACATACGAGAGATAGGTCGATTTGAGCCATTGAAGGTACAGTGGATAGGTAGATGGGAAAGATGAAATGTCTTATTTTATATTACATAGGTTAACGTCCAGGCTCGTGCAAAATCGATGAATGAGGAGGATGTCTAATATTCTTCTTGATTCGTTTATAAAATAGAAATAGTCGGAAATAGTTACAATGGATCGTGCCATGACAGAATTCAAGGAGAAAAAATATGAATATATTGGAAAGGAGACCACATTTGGGAGGCGTATTCAAGAAGGGGGCGAACAAAGATTATAGTCGAATCAGGTCACACAAAAATGGGAGAATTCTTTAGACCATTGTTTGACGAAACCGACAGCTTGAGATGCTTTGCCTGTATATCAAATTAAGCTTCTAGTCACGTAATATACCTAAAAGCTGTAAAAATTGTTGATTGGCATTTTGAAAAACTTCAAGGCAGTTTTCAGAGCACCAACTAAAAAAAACTGTTGAAATTCGATTTAAGGAGGGAAGTATGCCGCGGGAAATGAGAACTTGGTGTCATCGGCGTGCAGTGAGGAATGCTATTTGACCATTTCAATATGGCTAAAGATAAGAAAGAAAAGAAGGCGACCTAAATGGCTGACTTAGGGAACACCACAGGAAGCTAGGAAATATCTGGAAAAACAGATCTACAACGAACATTGTAAAAGCGGGTTTTCACGTAAGATGATATCCACCTCAATAAGACCTCACTGAAATTTGTTGAAATGGCGTAGATTTCCTTGTCATCTTCTAATTTTGAAAGAGCAAAGGATACAAATTCGACAAGGGTTGTCGATTTGAGGAAGCCCTGCTTTTTAGGGGAGATCAAAAATTTGCAATGGAAACTTTAGAACTTTATACAAAGTATTTATGCATGTGGCAGTTTAGAAGTTATTAAATAGATTTTTCGTATATTCTCCTGGAGAATAGGGTTAACTGAAGGTCCTTGAAAGAGGAAGAATCAAGTTGGGGGACATTTTTTTTAAAGAAATATGCCAGGACGTCCATCGGGACGAGGCATACATTTGTCATTGAGTGGAATTTATATTCAAAAACAAAAGGTCGACAGTACTAGGCATAAATGAATTGAAAGTTAGAAATTTGGTAAGTACTTGAAGAAAGCATAGAAAGTAGTCATCGATGGAAGATTCTTTTTTAAAGCTGGCAAAAAAGTAGGCGATGGTGTTAAGATCATTTGAAGTTTGAGGAATTTGGTAGCCATCAGATTTTCTTTTTCAGTTACAAATTGAAAAAAAACGACCTAATGTCGGTTTTCTTATCGATTACATGCCGTTGATCAAGGGAATTACAAAACTCTGTAAAATGCTCTATATGAACTGCTATGTAATGAAAAATTGTAGAGGAATGAGAGGAGAAGCGGAGGATGGACGTCGAAGATTGATAATGAAAGAGGACAAGATGGGGCACGGTAGTTAAATAGATCAGTCCTGGGAATGTGGTCGAGTTGTCTACCCACGTACTACAAGGCGATCTAAAAAGGGACATTTTTGGCAATGGTAAGATTGCAGGTAATGTAAAACAATTGATCGTCTAATAAAGTCATATAAGATGAGAAACTTTGAAGAAACCTAAAAGGAGGATTTAATCAAGGAGATCTCGTAAAATCAATTAAATGGTCTATTGTATTGGTGCGGAGTTTAAAGGGTCCAATAAGTTATGAAAGGAAGGATGTAAAAAAATAATATTAATTGACTTCCGAGATAGTACAATCATAATAAGAACAAAATTGAGATTAAGGAAAAAGGTATATATGAGTCAACTAAATTTCGACAAGAATATTCAGAAAAAAAACGATTCTTCATCCCATGTTGGAATGCAAATGTTCATTCAACACGGGGTTGGACGGACTCCTATAATAGGTGTAATAGGCCAATGAAAACAGGAAATGGAGACAATCTCATTCGCTTTCTTGATTTTGTCACCTTATTTAACTAGGTACTTGCGATTTCCATAAACGCCAATTCCGAAGTAAATAATTAAAACAAGGAAACTAAACCAATTAAGTCGCAGCAACATAGTGAATTTGTATTAAGGCAAATGCCAAATAGGCGCTCCAATCTCCAGGGTCCACTTCAGTTCACCTCAACTGCAATTACATGCAATCGAGGTGCACGTCGATCTGAATAAACGTTTGGACACTTCAGGGTTTACATTAATTCCATATTTCCACCCATCCCCGCCACTTCACCGAACACACTACCACTTGCTACACCATAAATGGAATCAAATCTCATCTCAACCAAAACATAGCGCACAACCACTGACCAGCCGCTGTTGATCTTGTCCCAGTACAACACATCTCTCACTCGTCCATTTTGGGAGTCGATCATATCCCGTCTAACATACATTTCAAAGCAACACACAATGACCCATCACAGACCTCCGACCAAATGTGTTCCTCGAATTAAAGGTCTTCCGTCAGGTCGGTGTCAACAACGTGATCGCGAACAAATTCTCACACCATTGCCCGAAGATCCCACAAAACACGAACGACCAAAATGAGGAAAAAAGGAATAGCTTTTCAGCTATTGCGTGTATTCGTATCTGAAACAGCCCAACAGCCATGGAAACATATGTTCTCGTTGTCGTCATCGGGCACTAGTATTCACCTAGCCGGACACAATGTGGCTGCATGTACTGATCTAGACGTACGTATAGTAGATGTGGCCGAAACGGATTCAAGTGAATTTTCTGCCCTCGTTTCTTTGTATCTTTTGGATACTCTACATTCGAGCAGTCGCTCTCCTCAGTTGCGTTTGGAGCAATTTCGTGAACGGTTTACTACGCTATTATCCCGCGATCGGAAATATTTTTTTTCTAATTTCATTTATTTTCTACTTTCTCGAGATTTTCAAAAATCGGAAATAAAAATAAAAAAGTTATGGTTCAATAAAGGAATCGGAAAAATCCGAACCCTTACCGAGTGATAAAAGTGTAAAGTATTTTTCTAGATTTTGAAAAAGTGCTTGCTTGCCGTGCCGGTGATGATTTTCGAAATATCGCAATTCCATTAACGACGTAATCGATTGCCCTTAAAAGCTCGGAAGACCTACAGAGATTTTTCACAAAAATCACTGAAAGAACTTTTAAAAAAAGTCTAAACATTTAAAAAAAACAATACAAAGCAGCAATTCATTTTTATTACCTCCGCCTGTCGCAATTCTAATGGACTCAAACAAGCAGAACCGATGAGTCAAAAACGCATGGAATAGCGAATGTGTCATGGGACGATACATACGAGAGATATTAAGGAAAATTTACAAACAAAAATCATTAAGTATATTCACTCCGCGCGGTCAGTTTTTATTTTATCTAAAAATAAAAATTGAAAAAGAAAATTTTGAAAGCAGCCTTTGTAGAAGAAGGAAAAAAAACGGAATCACTTCGGGAAACGTGTGTGGAAACTTGGACGTTTGATTGCACGCTGGCATACGTACTCGTTCATCATTTGGCCTTTTTTCTTTATGATTTTGAGTTCGAAAACAGAGGAAAATTTTGACTTTTCCGAAATGAAATATTATTTAAGAGAAACACTTTCGAAATTGTCTACATCAGATGCGACTGATGGAACTATTCTCTTTTCTCATTTCGATCATCGGGTTTTGACGTTTTTGAATTCAAACACCGGCTATGAGGTTCGATGGGAGAGTGTAATGAAAACAGTTTCAACAGATTGTTGGGTGTTGTGACCGAAGATTTTTTCTTTATTTGTTTTTCTCATTTGTTTATTTAGATGTAAATATAGGCAGGGCGTTAAGTAAAACTGTATGCACATGTGTTGTGAAAGCTTTTACTTACACAACATGCCTCAACGTCTGCTGTGTTTTCGAACAAAGAGTTTTCAATTTTCTGAGAAGATTAGTTCGGGTGTTTGAATTTATTTTACACCCGAACTAATCTTGTTGACGTTAATGCTTTCGAGTGATGGCATTCCGTCAATAAAAATAAGATATAAGAAAAATATCATTCTTCAATCGGGTTTTGAGCGAGTTTGACATTTTTTTTTAACAGGTTCTGAATCATATTTTATTTCTACTAAAATACTACTTTCAGAAGATTGTCGTGTGTTGAACTAGATCTGAGGCATAGTCCAGGTATTCTGCTCTACTTACTGTCAGAAGATGATAGATCGTTTCAATTTTGTCTATTTTTTTAAATTAAAAGATAAATTGAATATTTTTTCGCATACAAAGTTTGTTCAAAAACTAAGGTGACTTTTTATTTTTCTCCAATCTTCTTTCTTTATTCATCAATATCTATTTTATTCCCTTCTAAGTAATCCTCCTTAGATATAATATATTTGCGCCAGCACTTTTTCCAATCCTCGATGCACTTCATATCAGCTCTTTTTGGTATAGCATTGAACTCATGCAGCGATGCAATCCTGTCATGTTTTTTTTTCAGATTTCGCAAGAACAAAAAGGTGGCAGGGTTCCAAGTGCGGTGAAAACGGTGACTGAGGCAAAATTATGGTATTGTTTTCAACTAAAAAAAAATACGCATAAGCAACCAATATCTGGGAAAAGTCATGATTTTTTTTCCCCACAAATCCGGATGTTTTCCTCGTATTGCTTCACGCAAACTACGCAAAACTTTAAGGTAATACTCCTTAATGACCAAGGACCTTCCCGCAAGAACTCATGCCGAACTATGCCATAGTAATCAAAGAAAATAATGAACAAATCTTTCAGTTTCACACAACTTGTCGTGCTTTTTTTCCATATACCCATGTTTCGTCACCATTGATGGCCCCTCTCAGTAAATCTGAATCGTCATTCACGTCATTTAACAGCTCCTGAGCGATGCTCCTGCGACGGTTATCTTGGTCAAAATTTAGCAATTTCGGAACAAACTTCGCTGACGATCATTCCATGCCCAAAATATCTAAAAAAATTTCATAAGCCAATCGGTAAGTCAATATCCCCAGCTTTGATAGTTATTTGATTCTCCATAATAATTTTATTTACTGCTTCAACATTTTCATCCGTTGCTGACGCGCTGGGGCATCCAGGGCGGACATCGTTGTTTACACCTTCCCGGCCTCTTTGAAGAACATGTATCACTTATAATTTTTTTTGCTAAGAGGGTCTACTCGAAATACCACAGTCAGCATTTCAACCACAAAATTTAATAAAGAATCTTAATCCTTTTTTTTCCATAGTAAAAAATCGTCAAGCACACCAAAGCACGTCTAACCTTTATATCTGTGGCCGGCATTGTCAACACATCTTTGGGAACATGTACTAGTATACTAACATACTCTTAACTAAAAAAAAATTTAAATCGAATGAGCTCGAATGTAAAATTAAAAATTCAAGAAGTCACCTTATTTTTTGAACAAACCTCATATACCTCACAACTTCTTGTATCTTCCTGTACTCTTACTTATCTCAGCCTCGGGTCTTAACTAAAAACCTTTGCAGGCGCTACTGCCAGGAAGAACTTCGTCGAATTGGTGGCTCAGTTCAAAAAAATTGTCTCTAATGTCAATGACATGGGATTCCGATCCCGTCACAGCCAAGTTATTGAAATTGTATTTGGTGGAGTTTCCAGACAGTGGGATATATGTCTAACAGTAAAATGGAACAGTTGTTGTGTCCGAGGGTCTCTAAATAAAAAAAATTAGAAAGGAAAAGCCCTTGTCGTCTCCTAAACGACGCTAAGAGAGTAGGGCACTGTCATCTAGAAATCCAACTACATAGGTGAACGAATTTTAAATCTTCCTGATAAAATTGGTGAATGGGCTCCTCAGTCAGTCTAGTACAGTCTCATACTATGTGCTCTACAGTTCCCAAATACTGGGCTCTGCTTCATGAAAAATGTTAATTTTCTGCAGATGGCATCTCAGAGTGTTTCTGCTGCCTTGTTAATATAGGGGATATTTTTAGATCTCCTTGGTATGATATTCGTTGATCGTCAGAGTTTTTGAGCTTTGTTTCAATAGAACAGACGTGATTTTTTCAACTCTCATAAAGTATGCTTAGTCTAGATTTGAGAATATCGTAGACGACTTCGGCTACTATGTACGAGGGGTGATTCAAAAGTAATGATAATGAAATTAAAACACTGTGATAATTTAAAAAACAATTATTTACCTTTCTACATAGTCTTTTAACAAATCTCCCAACAATAAAATACATTATTTGTCTTGACCCTCCGAAAATACCTCAACAGCGGCCATAACTCCGCTATCGTCTTCGAATTTCTTGCCTCGGATGTGGAATCTGGAGGAAAGATGTAAAAACCACTAGCTAGATCTGACAAATATGGTGTGTTGAAGTACTTCGAATTCCATAAATTAATTATTAAAAACAAATCTTTTGTTTCGCAATGCTAAAATACTCATTTATAAAACCATAATTATGCCAATGACACTTTACGGATGTGAAACCTGGTCTCTGTCAAAGAGAGGAAAAATAAATTCCAATGGTGGAGAACAGTACAATGAAACAGGCGAATACGCAATCAAGAACTCGAGAAACTTAGTCCGAGTAATTAACTCGCGAAAACAGGACACATAGAACAAATGGACAGTGGACGAACAGTCAACGTTTTTCATGAGTGGAAAAATCGTAGAAAAATTATCTCCTAGAAGGTCGGGAAGACAATATGTATAAGGATGGATCTAAAAGAGATGGGACAGAACAGTTGAACATGGAAGGAAAGACTTATTATAGGGAGGCTTGGCGAAGGGTGGTCAACGAGGCTCTGAACTTCTGAGTTCCAAATGGGCGGTAGTAATAATAATACATAATTTGCTGCTAAATAGGTCGATTAGTTTTCGGACTTTTTTAATCACAGTGGACTGATCCATTCAGATTCATTTAGATTCATTTTGTAGTATTTGAAAACTATTTTGTGTAATGTATTGTAATAATACTTCAATCCTACCTCCGAAATCTAAATTTGGCTTCCAAATTCAAATAAATTATCTTCCAATGGTATTCACTTTTAAATTATTTGACGGCACTACATGTGGGTAGTGTTGGTCATATATTTTTTCGCTAACACCGGGTTGCCAAATTTAAAGTGAATGAATGAAAAGCATCCTCGATCTTCACTACTAATGGTATATGGTATAAACATATATTCAATCAGCTATCGCGTCTACAAATAGGTAGTAAATCGCGCTTTCAAGGGGGGAATTTTTAAATTATTCTTTCATATGTACAGACCTTAGAGATCATCAAAGACAAATGAACCCAGGTGCTATATTTTCGAATCTCAAGATATCACTTATCCGACATAAAGCCAATATGGCGATCCGTTTAATATGTATAATAACAACTAGTAATGTACAGCTTGCGAGCAATACTAGCCTGAATCCAACAAATATCAATGGGAAAAAAAACTTATGATCATCATTAATGTTTTGATCTGCCGATCAGCGTATATGATATTTCCTCGCGTAGACTTTCCTTGTTTCATTCGGCAAGGTTGATTATGTTTTATCGCCACATATTCAAGTACATAAGCAAATATAAATAAACAAGAAAAAAATCTACTTTTAATTCAATGAATCGGCTTATCGTACTCCAATAAGAGCATGTACGTTTATTATGGTAATTGTTTAGCGGAAAGGCAAAGTGTAAAACGGGGCTATACTTGTTGTTAAAGGCTGATTTTCAATTGCGGACTGTAGCATATTTTTCTGAAAGCTCTATTCACTCTTTTAACAAGAGTACTTGAGAGCATATAATGTATTCAATATTATCTGTAAGGAAAGTAAGAGTGTTCCTACGTTACCTTCACATGAGGTGGAGACAGTAGCATCTCCAGTGAAAGAATTCACAGAAACTGAATTTGCAAGAGTCCACATCGTCCGCTATTGTCCAATGACAAATTGCTTCCATAAGAGATTTTAACGATGTCGGCAATTTTCACTAAACCAAGTCAATTTTACAATAGATAGTGGGTGGCAAAATCTTCCTTTTAAACCAACATTTTTCTTTAAGCATCTTCTAAGCAAAGTCAAAAAAAAAAAGGAAGGAAAAAAAATAAGCCAGCTTATTATAAAGACTATATATATATATAGCATATTCAACCTTTTCCCTTGTTAGGAAACGTTAAACATTTTTTCCTTAAATGTTCAAAGTGCTTTTAAAAGTGGCATGCACTCTAATTCAAGAAATGAAAGTGATTATTTTTTAAAATGAATATAAATAGTTTTTCAGTTAGGGCGGGTAGATATTGAAATGGAATAAAATAAGCAATGTGTGATTATTTTAACAAAATTCTTCTCTTATTTTAAAGGACCATATATGCCATTATGTATAGAATATGACATTGTTCAAATGCCCACTTCGGCTTTTTACGTTGGCACGGATCCGAGTGGTCCAATTTTCAATAACTCTCCCGAATAGATGCCGCTAAATTTGAGCAATTGCCTGTGTTTGTTTTTCTCTTTCAGGGCACCGGTCGATTGTGGCTTATTCGCAAAGACCTGCGACTAAGAAATCCCACAAGAAAAAGTTTAGTGGGGTCAAATCGCATAACCTTGGTGAATTTACACGTCACCTCTGCGAGAGATAACCTTACCCTCAAATCGTTCATGCAGAATGTCAATCGTGGCGTCAGCTGTCTGACACGTAGCGTTAAACTGTTGAAATCACATATCATCTAGGTTCATATGGTTCAGTTTGGGCCATAAGAAATTGGTTATCATCGTTTTGTAGCGCTCCAAACGTTGTTTTCGAAAAAGTACGAACCAATGACACCGCCGGCCCAAAATCCACCCCAAATGCTAACTTTTTGAGAATGCATTGTCACCCGGTAAATCTCGTGTGGGTTGCTGTCGTCCCATATACAACAATTTTGCTTATTAACGCACCCATTCATCCAAAAATGCGCCTCGTCGCTAAAGATTATTTTTCGGCCAAAATTGAAGTCCCCTTCCAAACGCTCCGAAGACAGTCAGCGAACAAATGGCGTTGTGTATGGTCATGTACTTCGAGCTCCTGGATCAGTTGGATATTGTACGATTAAAGGCCCAAGTGCCGACCCAAAATTCAACAAGTTGAAGGCTGCGAAGGCCCGAGTTTTTGTGAAGGGCGAAGAATCGACTGCCAGAGGTTCTGCTGTACACCTTCACAAACCGCGGCGATTTTCTCGGCCAATCTTGTCCCTTGACGTACGAATGTTGGCTGAATGATTAACGAACTGGTCGTCTAAAATGGCCATCAAACTTTGAAGACTCGACGGTGAAAGGCCGTCATGTCTACCGTAAAATGGCCACAACGCACGCAACGTTTGCACTAACGAACACTTTTTTGATAATAAAATTTTATCATTTGGACGTGCTGTTCAACAGTTTTGACAGATGTCACTAAAACAACATGGCCGCCGCAGGCCGCCAAAATCTAGCCGCACCAGTTGAAAAGCTCTTTATAGGTTGTACACATGGCAATATTTCGTTTTCAAATAGTTGGAGCAAGCGGTACATGCTGATCAGATATTTCCGAAACCTCTAGATCGTTTTGTAATCATTATATTTGTGAATTTGTGCGTAAGAATGTCGATTTTCGTGCTAAATTAACGTCATTCTCCGGAAGTTTTTACTTTTCGTCTTCAATTCGAAGTAATTTAGAAATTTACGATAGGACTTGTTAGTGAAAGATCATGATGGTTTCAACGCTACAAAGAAGAAGATGCATCTCTAACCGTCGACAAAATGGACAGATACAGAATTGGAGGTATTACTGGATGAAGATCAATACCAAATGCACCAAAAGTTTATAGATTTATTTACCCCTACTCAACATGCTATTTACTGTCATTTAAAAAACACAAGCGTGCTGCTTCATCAGCGGCAACAAAAGTAGGTTTGTTGGGAACCAGTTCAATTTAGTTTATTATGAGCTACTGTAATTGGCTGAAACCAGTATAAAGGAACTCAACAAAGTGAATGTATTTAAAACAAACAAAAAGAATGCGAGCACGACAACGTTCAGCTATATGTTGCTCAGGTCGTTGAAACCTATCCGGAAACAATGAAACGGAACTCCGAGCTCAGTCGCCTTACCTCCTTTTTTTTGTCCTACTGAGCTGATCTTTCAAGGAAGCTGACAATTTTAGCGATTCCGAAGGATGTTCAGTTTTCCCATTGTGGAATTCATACCTTGCATAAAAGATGAGCAAATTTTGTAACTAGCGATGGAAAATACTTTCAGGTATTTTATAAATTGTCTTGAAAGAAACTTTGTTTCAAATAATGCAATGGAGAAGAATTTTTTCAGGCATCTTCGTAGTCATCTTATTTGCGCAAAAAAATGTGAACTATTCAATATGCATACATACAACGATATGCAAATACATACAATTACGGACAAAACAGTAAAACCGGTAGAATTTTTAAAAGCGTTTTAAACAGTTCTTTGAATATTATCACTCTCTAAATAAATTAAGTGAAAAATGATTTATTATAAAATATAATTAAATTCATATTTTAGTTAAATATGTTAGTTTGATTCTATTTTAATAAGAAATCGAAAATCCATAAAAAGTGCTTGTTTTGGAAATTTTATAGGGTTATAGATTACCTCTTAAGAGTGTATTATCCCCAAACAGCAATATCTAACCATCGAACATTAATACCACGAAAATTAATATCGAAATACCCTCATATTTGAACACGTATCCTAAGATACTTCATCTAAAAATTTTCCTCTTAAACAGATTAGTTCTCAACAAAGTATCAGCGAAAGCCGAAAAATATTTTAAGAATCTCTGAGGTAATTTTGACGTAGATACAATCGCACAATTATGAACACATCATTCCTGTCTCCTCAGCGGCGCCTTTGCATGTCACTGTCCCCTTAAGAGTTCTCAAGTGTACAACGCAAACCAGTCTTTAGCTCTGCCAAGTACTATAAAAAAAACTAGTCACACGCAGCGCAAACAAAAGATTAGCTATTTATAGGAAACTAATGATCTCAACAAATCTACGAGTTACTGATCCGTTCATTGATAAATGATAGTTAAAAATATTAAAATAAAAAAGTTGCTTCATCCATCCACATGACATTTATCGCGATAGACAAGCGCTTCTGACTAAATATCAGGGGAAAACAGAAGCATTTCCAGAGTCATCTTAAATAGCAAATGATTGCTATTAAATTTAATTTATCGTTTCAAACAAGTATCTGTGAAAAGCAAATGCTTGGATTAATCACTCCTCGGACTATTTGGCTAGACTAGCCAGTACATCTGGCGGAATATGTCAAACCGCACCCCCTGCCAGCTTTGATGACATTTCGGTGTATCTCTAACTGAGCTAATTCGAAGTGATTTTCTGTAAAAACGTTTTCTATTATACCACGATTATCCTATTAAGTTGGCAATAGATACCTTTAATAACGCACCAGCCCCTAATATACATTTCTTCCGCATAATACAAGTATAACGTTTTTTTTTTAAATAAAACGACAAAAGATAAATTGAACGCCATTTCGAATATATCTAAAATAAGAACATCCGAAGCAAATACTTAAATTTAGATAACGAAATGTTTGCAGTTCAAGTTTAACATCGGAGATAAAATATATAAATAACAACAACAAATTCGAACTCTGTTTATACATTGAACTAGTTAACTAATTTAGCCCAAATCCAAATCTACAGCGAACGAATCATCCGCGAAATGAAAGCGCAAGGATACAGAGATGCACGTTGCGCCCCATGCCGCAACGACACTATCTATAGTTAGGTACGATGAGTGTGAGTGCTTCTTGTCTGACTTGAACAGGTCTTATGACGACTACGATATTGGTCAGAGGACGAAAAATAGATTTTGTTATCTGTTCCGATGGTTTTTTGTTATTGGTTTGCCGTACTTGGGACGATACTGTGTATGATTTGTGAAGACATGGATTGAAGAACCAGGCGGCGAATCAAAAATTTCGCTGGCGGAGCATGGACACTTCGGAAATTAATGAATTTTTTCGCAATTATTTATGTTACGTGAGTCATAGCAGGGGCATGCTATGAGTAAATATTTACGAATAAGTTTTTTGATTAACGATAAGCAACAGTCTGTCGCGCAAGGAGAGTATGAGTACATTTTGAGGTCGCTTGAATCAGTTTGGATGTATTCTAAGTGTTGTATGATACAGGCATTAGTCAGATGATGCAGGTGACGCTTGACAAATTCATTTAAAATACTGAATTGTTAGACTCTCGTACTGGTCAATAAATCATGGCATCATGGCATTTGAAAGTGCACAATCTCTATTTCCAGACATTCGTCAACCCTTATACAAAGTGGAATAAAATGAATCACCCTATCGGAAGATGTTATAATATTTTCAAATGGCGTCGTACGTCAATCATATTTGACGATTTCCTAATCGTGTCGCGCCAACTGGGTAAACATTCCGGCGATTAGCTATTCGATTCGAATAGACTGAAACCACAGAAGACCATGCAGGAGTGGTTGTTCGGCCGAAAATATCGCGGTTGTGTCTGTCGATGTCACTGAGAACGAAGAAACATCAACCAGACGACGGGCCACGCAATTGGGCATCACCAGACCCTACAGCGAATTTTCGTGAAAGATTTAAACATGTTCCCAAACAAAGTGCAAACAGTTTATCAGTTAATGCCTGCTGATCGTCAGTCGCTGCGTGAATTACTGTGAATTACTGCGAAGCCATCCTTAATCTCAACAACTCGGCATGGTGTCTCCTCTGGCTGTGTCTACCCTCCCAACATAAGGTTCAGCATTCAGAAGGTATGATGTTTGCGACAATTTTTATGCCATATTTATCTGGCATATTTGTAATATATGTATACTTTTGCTCCAAAGCGAAATACATACATAAATACATCCCATAGATCTTTTATTGGGGCTAAGGCATGCACCTTTCTTCTGTCCTTTCGTGTGTTGCTATCATCGAATCGCATATTTTGGAGTAAATATTGGAATCGACGCTCTCACATGACAGCTCGGTACAAATGATAGCCAAACTCAGGGTTCCAGAGATCTTCTTAATTCGCGTGACTATTTTTTTCCATTCCAGAAAAATATAATAAACCTATGAAAGCTTTCAACTTAACTATACCGATATGATTGGTGATTGCAGAATTATTTTCGTTTCTTTTTTGTCGTCCATCAATTTCTTCATTAGTATGCTTCACAATCATTTCAAGGGGCTCTTGATTGAATATTAGGGCCCAAGCTTCCAAAGGTGTTGTCACATTCTTCGCTTCTTTCTTTGCTGGTGGTAAATAAATTTTAAGTGAATGGTGAAAAGATGCGTTTAGCGACCAAAGGAAATTAGTTTTGGCTTTGACAATTGATCTTCGGCTGCCTGCTGCTCTTGTTTCTTCATCAGTTTCACTACCTTCTGCAACTTCACTGACTCGTCGTCTTCTTGGTTGGTTCACATCAAAATCAGAATCCTCGTCACAATCTTGTACGTCGGACATTTCATCACGTAAGGCCGCATAAATTATATATAATATCTAATACACTTCTTTCATCTATCTTCAAAACGCTTTGAATGAAAACTGATAAACTAAAAATAAAAAGTTAAAAAATAAAAAGAGTTTTGTTACTCAGATTGTAGTTCATAAAAAGTAGCTGCCACAACATCAAACTACATTAAACATCATTTTAGTTGCAAAAAGAAAAGAAAAATTACGAGAAAAAACAACCTTCACTTACCTTGAAATAAAATGCTGTATACCACGTGTGACGTGTATACCGAGTCTTTTAGAGAATAAACGTGACTTTCACTCGCTGGCGCTTACAGGTAAATTTTCAGACCCGGGCTTCCCTTAGGTCCTTAGTTCCTTTCACTATAAAGTTTTTATAGAGGAGGTCTCTGGGACCCGCTCCCTATTCGTTCGAGAGAAATTTGATCTTCAAATTTTGACTGTTCCTTAAAAAACCCAGTGTACACACGCCAGGTTAAGCAAAGGTCGGTTTTGTAACATATCACTGATAGGAAAAAATTCTTTACTATATCAAAGGGGCTTTGATGCAAACTAAGCAATATTAATATTTTTATTAAAGTATAAATAAAAATCCCATCAGAGCCCTAGTAGCTTTTCTTTTACTCTCCAATCGATATTAATGTGTAAATATAAATCAATCGTAGCTTCTAAATGGCGAGGCGAGAAGGGGCAAACATCCAGATGTTCTGGATGTTAAGGGTGAAATGAGAAATGACATACTTTTTTTATTGCTTATTTGGACCTTCAAGTTTTTTTCCATTAATTTTCGAAGATGTTATAGGTCCGGTGGGAGCCGACATTTTTGATGCCTTTGGGCTCTTTTTACGTAATTTTAAATCGTTTCGACGAAAAAATCAGGCGATAAGTTCTCCAGGGTGGAACTTCTTTAATAAGCCCGTGATTTCAAAAGATCCTAAAGAAACAAGTCTTGAACGGTCAAACCGGGCGATCTTGCCAGCTAGTGCGTATCGCTAAAACGAGACGCTTGGCGACTCGGAATCGCATCCTTAAAAATGTTTATGTCGCCCGAATTGTTTCTGCGTTTACACCTTCCGGAAAGTTTTTTTCCTATATTCTTTTCACGAAATATAATTTCGATAACTTGGCATTAAGAAGGTTAATTTATTCTGTGTGTCAACATTCCTTTTATAATTTTTTTTCATTTCATATATATTTTGTACGGCTATAAAGTTGTAGTTTAATTTTTCTTTAAATCAAATAGTAAAACTAACTCAAGTTAAAATGAAAGCAAGCGATCGATCAGCCCTTAGAGTCCTTTTCATCTGCAAGTTCTACTATTATACATTAACTTGCTACTTAATTAAATTGTTACTTTTAACATAGGTAAAAGGCCGTGCCATTAAACGTCCTGTAGAATCATATGATTTGTTGTTCTCTTAACGAGAATGATGGCTTAAATTAGAAATTTCGAATTTCAGAAAAAAACTTTACAATTTTGAAGATTCAGTATTTTTTATTTATTTTAGTCAACTTTCTTAGACTTGAGCTAACAATTATGATTGGTAATGGTTAAATAGATTAGCTTTAATGGGGGTATCGACATATTAAAGTCGACTAACGACGTACATTCATTATATAATAATAGGAAGCCATTTAAAGAGGAAAATCGGCGATAGTTAGAAAAATCAATTGTTAAGATTCAAGAGACTCAAAATTTCTGGACAGTCAGTCTCACAAATAAGGATTCTATGTAAAAGAATTATTTTTTATATCTTTCTCCACGTGTCGAGTAAATCAAGTCTAATAAGTTTCAATCAAGCTTGATATGGAGGCAAGTTATTAAAATCTGACAAAGGAAGTCGCCTGTGTGAAAGCCTTAAAAAGCATTTTTGTATCGATTCTAGTCTCGTAATATGAATGTGATAGTGGGGACACCACACGACCATGCATATTCCAGTAGAGATCGAACAAACGATACATGTAAGGTTTTTAAAACGTAAGGGTCGGTGAAAATTAAGTAAAGGGTAAGGTAAAGGTTTTTTTTTTTCAAGTAGTGCTTATTTCGTGAATGGTAACACTTAGCTCATGTCTGATTCGACAGATAATTAGTTTTATCCTTCCGCTGAACGAATATGGTTGTATATACGCTTGAACAACGCTTCGCTAAGTGGGCCTGCGATCGACTTACAGAAGATGCCGATTTTGCCAAAAAAATCATCTTTTCAGATGAAGCTCATTTTGATCTTGGCGGGTATGTAAACAAGCAAAATTGTCGCATTTGGGGCACAGAAAACCCGCACGCATACATTGAAAAGCCGGTGCACCCAAAACGAGCCACTGTTTGGTGCGGATTTTGGTCCAGAGGCATAATTGGGCCATTTTTCTTCGAAAATGAGCAATGGCAATGAGTCAATGGCGATCGTTATCGGGCCATGTTGAACGAATTTTTATTCACAAAAATTGAAGAGGAGGATATTGGCAACATTTGGTTTCAACAGGAAGGCGCTACGTGCCACACAGCCGAAGCTACACTCGATGTTTTGTGCCCTGTTTTTGAAGATCGCATTATCAGCCGCAGAGCTGATGTCGTTTGGTCACCTCGGAGCTGCGATTTGACACCGTTGGACTATTATTTGTGGGGTGCCGTCAAAGGTAAGTGTTACGCCGACAAGCCAGAGACAATTGACGCTTTAAAGGACAATATTCGTGAAGCCATTGGTGAAATACAGCTGCACACAATCGATAATGTGCTTAAAAATTGGACCGATCGTGTAGGCTACTGCATGGCCAGCCGAGGCAGCCATTTGAATGAAATTATTTTCCATTATTAACCGGAAGGATTGTACTTTCAAATAAAAAAAGAAATTTGAGAAAATATTCAGTAGTTTTTTTTATAGCATTTTCAAAAAAAAAAAAGTTATTTGGCGGATCCTATATAACGTTTTAACATTCTTAATGCCCTGTTTGTGTTATTAGTAATGAGAATTAAAGGATAGTTTACTATCCAACATATGGCCCAAGTCTTTATCTAAGGAAATACGTGAAATTGCACTACCATCAAGTGAGTAAGAGTCAATATACGACGAAGAACTACGAGAAAAATAATAATCGGGCATTAACTAACCTAGTCGTTCAAGCTTATAAAGCAAGAGCTTATGGTTCATGCTTTACTGAAGTCAGTGTAAATTGCATCAACCTGGTTACGTTTACTAATTTCAGAAATAACATAGTTGATGAAGAGGAGGAGATTAGTTACTGTCGATCTATTTTTAACAAAACCGTGTTGGTTATTGCAAATAAGATTTTTACAAAAAAAAAATCAATTTTTCTGTTACTAAGCAATGGAACAGTTTAAGTAAGGATGATTGCTTTCAGATGCCTCTGTAGTTTTAAATTTTGCTTCTGCTTTCAGATTTAAATATTGGAATATAGGTAATAACAGAGCCCTTCAAAATGGGATTCCGTCAGAGCCAGGATTAAAATTATATTCTACACTATTAAGTTTATAAAGAACATTTTCTGTTGACAGAAAAATGGTATTAAAAGTAGGAATAGAACCTAGAAAATCGAAAAATCTATAGTTGCATCAGCTATTGAGTAGACAGATTGAAAAAGTGAGGCACAGGTGTTGTAGATATCACGATGATGGAAAACGAGGAGGGAAATCGTTCGCTTTTTTTTCAGGGTTAATAAAAGTTTTTTGGTGACGAATTAAATTTGGTTTGAACATCGTTTATAAATGGAGTGGGCATAATATGAAGAGGTTTTAAATTCACCTCTGATTATTCGATATGCAGTATAGTCTTCATTCAACAAACTAGACCTCCACTTCTTATAGGCTATGTTTTTGAGTGCCTATAGTCTACGCGTAATTTCATTGTCCCAGGGGACAATTCATTTCTATAATGGGAAAGTAATGAAAAGTTATTAATAACGCGATAAAATACCGAACAAAGATCATTAATATCTAATAAGTAAGGACTAATGATAAAAATGGGCTCCAGTCACAGGCCTGATTTTCGGGTTTTCGAGCTAGTAATTTAAAAGATGCTGATATCGGCACCGGCAGGTTGCCTGCTGTTAGGCTATGACATCTAATGGTTTCGGTATCTACACCTTTATTCTTGATGTAATTAAGAATTTCAGTTGGCTTGGTTCCGTGCTGAAGGCGAGAAAGAATATTACAAAAGGTGGGGGAACGATCTTGAGAGAACAATCCTGATTATCATCGAGGGATGCAGGCATGTTTACAAGTCCGCCAGTATTATGGGACAGGATTACAGCTTAATTATTTGGTGCCGGGAGATAATCGGTGCCGATTAAAGAGGATCTGTCTAATAGAGTACTCAAGAAGAGGATGTCAGTCGTTTTTGTTTAGTTGGAACGCAAGATCCTTTTGGGTTGAATAGCCTCAAGAGATATTTGTTTGGCAGCTAGAGGAACTGCTTCATCGATTTCTTAACATTTTTCGAATTTGGCTGTTGAAGACTGGATACGAAATGTTGAGAAACATCAATATTCATCAGATGGTCACTTTGAATAGTAGGATTAGGCGCCGGTTGTTGAAAAATGTTATTAATTTTAGTAAGACTCTTAAGCAACATTTGAGCATTTGCAGTGTCAAAGTCGAACACTTCTTGAAGCTCAGAGAGTAGGGTTGCGATAGTTTTAAAACAGTTATGGGCTAGGATTATTTTCGAATGAAAAGTATTAATTTTATTAACAAATAAAACACCCCTGAAGAGCGATACCGTGGGCATCGTGGCTTTATAATAATGCAGGGTCTAGCATTTAAACTTACCTAACCTCAAAAAGAATCGAAAAATTAATTTCTTTAATTTCGGTGTTTTGTTTTTGCTTGACACACTGTTTAAATACTTATTTGCTTATCCCATCCTCATCTGGCAGTATCCCACGACAACGTCCGCGCATCATTGTTATTCTACGTCTCGCTCACCTTCAGAATTCTCACCAAAGACACCAATGATGCTGATACCATGCCACATGCTCTCATCCGAACGATGACGTCCACACCGATCGGTGATGAATGGCATTGGCCAACAAGCCCATACTGGCACTCGTACACTATCGAAAATAAATTGCAAATCAAAATCAAATTGTTTTTGACCGCATGCCCATTCGACTTACCTGTCGCTTGATTCGCGGTTTATTTTCGTAAAGCGTGATCATAGAGTAGAAACTTTGTTATTTATTCTTCAGCGATTTTTTTATCCCAGAAACGGCGACGCGACAATGATGACTAATGCAAGCATTTAATGGTGATCATTCGCCGGTTGTTGCAGGTCATTTTGTAGCCCCCGAAAGAGGGTGGCTGCGCCGGCCAAGTGCATGTGAAATAATAAAAAGACGAAGCATTCACTCACTGGCATTCGAAGCAGGAGTATCGATCCGAGCAAACATTGTTCTTAGCTGCGCGATTCCAACGCGAACCTTTGTCAGTTGCATTGCAAGTCAAGTTTCGAAAAAAAGTGAAGAAAAAAATTTATTTACTTATCTGTGTTCCGTTTAAGTGGGTTGTTTTTTCAATTTTTTTGTTTAAGTTTGAGATATCCATTGCCATTTCCACCGGCCTGTGGAACATACGTTCAAATTCGCTTACCGTCCGCCGTGCCATTCGGTTGAGTTGTGAGATATTGCCGCATTAATATCGCGTTGAAAGATTTTTTTTGTACTCTTACATTTCTTCGATACCTACCCGAAAAGTCGAAGAGTTTTGTGTTTTTGTCTATTTTTTCATCTCGTTTTTCTTAATTAACTTTTTGGGAATTATTGCCAAAATGTCGAATGTGAGTTTTTTTCTTTTTTCGATTTTCTGTCTTGTGCGTAGAATGTGTGCGGTATGAATGTATTTTGAATCTTGAAATCAGTGGAAAATCGGGGAAAAATATTATAGCATCTTGCAGACGACTGTGGAATTTTCAAAAAAGTGCTTTTTTGTCTTTTTAATCTAAGGTGATTGACTTTCGCAATAAAGAAGGTGTCGAAAGAGTCGGCAACAGAGATAAATAAATCTGTATTGACTGTGCTGTTTTAAGATGTTTGACCGCATACGAGTATATGGGGATTGACAGGCAAATAAAAGTATCATTGGTTCTGCTTCGGAATAAGAGGTTTTAAGTGCTTTAACGGCGATAAGATACGTGGTGAATGAGTAATGTGCTGAAAAAAGATTTTAGACACCACATTGCGTTGTGTACGCATTCAAAATGCAAGTTTGTGCTCTGCGACTCTGATAGTCTACAATCGTAATCAAGTGCTAATAACCGACATAATATGATGTCATAATGTTGAATAAGGATATGGGGTTTGTAGATAACGAGTCTTATAAATATCAATTTTTTTCTGACTCCTAATCATGTTATGAGTTTCTTCATAAAAAACATGTTCAAGGACAACCGAATCAAGTCTTTTTGATGCATAACTTCATCATTTTTATTATGTCATGTTTTGGTTTAGAAAACTGACTTCATATACCATATAACGCTGCAATGATAAGCAAAATAGTATTAAAAGTGCAAAGTATGCTTTGGAACAGGAATTTGGAAGCCTTTCGGTCCTTTTACGAACCTTTTCTAACCAGATCTCATGACAAAAGAAATGAAAAGTTCATTCATACTCGAGTGTATTTTATAGTTTTACACATTAATTAAGACCGAAATTAAAATGTTTTTGTTTTTTTTTTTGTTTTGTTCATTTTTATTTCGTACTTCTTAAAACTATCTAGACAAAAATGCTTAAGACTAGTTTAATTAACTTAACTAACTTAAAATAGCTTCCTGGTCCTCTACGGACATTCTAAAATAAACATTACGTCTTAAACTATACCCTTCGGCCTAAAAAAAAAAGAATAAAAATATATCTAAGAAATTGTATGTGTTTAACAAATATAATGCACTATCAAAACCTTTGTGTTTAATACATGACTCAATAAGTTCGTAGGATGACTAATAAGACAACTTTGTAGTCTCCTTCAAGAGTGATTTTTCTCCATGTCAGACACCAAGCTTCAAGTGTTTGTTATTATAGTTTTATACTCCTATACTTATATGGATTTTAACATTGCGCGACAATACATTTTTTTTTGAATAGTTCCTTCAACGCGACGAAGCACACGTTGCATCTTTGAAGACTTTTATTTATTTCGATCTTTATGCCGTTTTTGGCAGCCAATTTAAACAGATATTTGAACTAGTTCACTTTCACAAAGCGTTTATTGAGTACAGTCAGGTGCGATCTTAGTCATTCATTTACTTCTAAATCTACTTTTTGCCAGCCTTATTAGGCTTTTTGACTAGTCTAATCCAGAAGATCCAGCTCGTCAAGATAACCAGAGTGGAGTCTCAGGAGGAGTTTCAAACATATGCCAGCACAAAATTAAGAAAAAAATGGTTACAAGGCATCTTCTTTTTTTATCCCTTCACCATCTCGAATGTTTTAGATAAGGCTTTTGTCCTTTGTTTCTATTTAGGCATACTTGTATCAATTTCAGCAACTTTTTCGGGATTCCGACCTATACAAGGACAAGATACATATTCGATTAGCGTTTCTTGAAATTTCCAATTCTTCCCTAAAAGCTATCGTTTAATGAAGTTCTGGCCAATCATGGAATCATGGAGCAGTTCATCTTGAAACCACACTGGTAGTCTCCGATTGTACCTGCTTCTTTGATCTACGATTTGAGTACTGCCCTCAAGAATTTGACAACTTTTCTAGATGGAAGTTTTCCTTGGAAGTCTTTCCTTGGTATGGTTGTTTTAGTTGTCATTTTGAATCTTTCTCGGGCAAGGTTTGGGCAAGTGGTCAGTATGTGTTCCATGGTTTCCTTGGCCTGCCCACATCGCCCGCAGATTTCTGTGCTACAAAGACCCATTCTAAAAAGTGGTAGTTGCATGCCCGTGTCCTGTTAATATCTCACATAGCACTCCTAGGTCCACTTTATTTATTTCTAGAACTTCTTTGGGACGTTTGTGATTGTGTTCTGTTCCATGATCATTCTTGAGCGTTTAATACCCTCCTGTCTGTTCTAGAATTGGTCCTTTTGTTTTTTTTATTTGTGTAAGTGTAGGTTTATGTCTGAACTGTCAAAAGTATAAAAGAGGTATGGTCCCGTAAAAGATATCTGAGCAACTTCCTTGGCTTGTGTGTCAGCCATTTCATTGCCTTCATGGTTTTCATGACCTGGCACCCATATCAGCTTTAGTCTTTTATTTGCTGCCAGTTTGTTTAGTGTTTTATAACATTCCCAAAGAGCCTTAGAGCTGGAAGTGTACTTGCTTGGCGCTTTAAGAACCGCTTGGCTGTCTGAGAATATAGTTATCCTTGAGTTAGTGGGTCTCTTGTCACTTATGATAGGTGCTGCTTCAGTGGTTGCAAATATGTAGCTCGGCCTGATTTTTTTTTATTTGTCTTATAGAAAGTGATCATTTACATTCAGTCCGTTGTCGTGGCACCAACTCGAAAGGCGATTGCAATGTTGTGTGTATATGTAAAAGTATATGTAAAAATAATGAACATTAACGGTCCTAGTATTGAATCTTGTGGTACCCCAAACGAGCTGTTTTTTTTCCCATTGCTTTTAGTGTTGAATAATTTCATCCTAGTTTTCCTGCCTTTCAAATAACTTGAAACCACTTTCTAAGAGCTTCCCTCAGTCCTATTCTAGGAACTACCTAAATTTGTTTTACAGGACATGAGGTCCAAGGCCTTGCGGACATTCATGTACATTAGTACGTGTTAGCACATATTTTTCTTTGATCAATTTCTTGGTCTCTGAATTGCATAGTTCTCCCAGTAATTTTTCCGCACTTTTTTTTTTGGAACTCATACTGGTTTTCATTAAAAATGTTATGCTTTTCTATGCACGACACACTACGGCGAAAGTTTTATAATGTTCGCGTTTATTCCTTACACTGCCCTTGTAGACAGATCGTATTAATTAGATGTCTTCATTTAAACTGAAGCTTGCTGGTGTTGATTATCGACTTAATAACTGGTGCAAACTCTGCCGCATTCAGCTTTAAATCAATTGCTCTCACGTTGTTAGTACCTGAAATTTATTTTTCCTTCATTTCACTTAACATGTTAAATTGTTCATTTGGACGATTGTTCTTTTGCGCAATAAAAGAAAAAGGTATGCGTTGATGATGATTTGTTGCCTTCAGTTCCTGTGTTAGGGTGCATATGAAAATCCTTATTTAAAACACGCTAAATAGTCAATGTGTCAATGTATAAATGCCTTAAACCCGAAAGCTTCCTGAAATCGATGTTGAATGTTCTTCAACCACTTCTACTACACGGAGACCACTTTTTGGCCTGCCAAATTTTTTTCAGTCTTCCACAGAACCGGAGTCTTTAATTTTTTTTTCAATATCCTTTGAATTGTTGGCTCATTTGATAGATAATTCATATCAAAAAAAAATAATTTGAGGGTATGCATTTTTCAAAATCGAGACTTTTCATAATAAGTTTGAAGAACTTTAATGTGCTAATCTATGCCTATCAAAGCAAAAATTGCACTTGTGTCTAAAAAAAGTCGAAAATGATATAAAAAATTTATATCGTTCGGAAGTTATTCACTAATGACATCTAGGCGTGACTTTTGACCAAATATTTTAAATTGTCAAAAACAAATGTGGTCGCTTTAGAAAAATAGTGTTTTTTTATTAATTTGTGGCCACTTTCTTTTTTATTGTTTATACCAAACTTTGTTTAAAGAATTCATCCAATTCGGTGATCTTTTCTTAGCTTCCTGAACTTTTATAACGTACCAACGATTTTCAATTGGTTTCAGGCGAAGGTTGTTTTTAGGCAAATTCCAAAATATGTATATATTTCTGTTTCAAACTAAAATAATAAAAAGGCTTTACAAAAGGAAACTCTACGATTGCTTGTCAACATTGTAGGGAAATCAAATCCTACCTATTACACCCGAGGACAGGGCGCAGAATAACTTTGAAAAATCGCCCAATTGAATGTGCGATTTGTTGATGGTAGTGAATTCTCTTCCAATAATTTGTGTATGTTTCCCCTTTTTTTATTAATTCTGAGGGTGCAACATTATAATAGAAATAACATAGCCAAACCAACGTGAGCTGTTTTACTGTTACTCTTACGCATTCCAGTTTTTCGCTGTGCGTATTATTTTCCTGCGGATCAGAAGATATTAAATTTTGAATCCTTAAAGAAGAATATATTTTTTTAATACTCCATGATACAGATTTCGCGACCTTTTGTACACTGGAACAATTTTGGGGCATTTGTACGATAAAAGTGATTTTTGCTAGAAAGCTTTTAGCTGATTTTTGTTCCGTTAGCCGCTATGAAATCGACATCTATTTTAAATATTTTATTTTTAGCTCATCGGTGTCCAAGGGTATTGTAAGCCGATAAGACGACGATTGTTGCTCTAATTATTGCAGTATGGTCTGAATGCGACATAGATTGGTTATGCTAAACGATAATGTTTCTAATCCAGTTAAACGCTTTTTTTTTATTAACTTCTTGTTAAAGAAGAAAATTGAAGCTGTTTAGATGATTCTTACGGATTACTTGACATCATTGATTCCAATTTTTTTTAATAAAATGGACTAACAGCAAGTTGGAGAGTCTCTGCCTCGAAATATCAAGTTTTAAGAGACTGTGACATTATGTTTGAAATAATTCTACGGTCGAGATCACACAGGGTTTGGCTTTTTAGAAGGTTCAGAATCTAGAAAAATGTGTCAGGTGTACATGACTGATTTCCAAAATCCAAAATTTGAAGGCTATCCACGAATTGACCCAATTTTTGGCTTTTTCGAAAGATAGGAACTGCCATCCCACCAGACCAGAGAGCAAGGTCTGGAGAATACGCCGGATGGGGCTAAAGACCCATTTACAGTGCATCCAAGTAGATTTTAAATACCTAAGCAACGTGTGGACAAGCGTCCTCGTGCTGCAAAATCACTTTGTCGTGTCTTCCTTTAATGCTCGGCTCAGACAAATTAGTGGTGTACGGTTTCGAGCTCCTACGATGGTTTCACCCGGTTTCAGCAACTGATTATATACATACCTCGCTGAGCAGACCATCAAATCAACAGAGCTTCGATCCATAGATGCTTGGCTTGATTGTGGCTCACTTACGGTTTCTTACGCTTTGAATTATCATAGTGGATCCACTTTTCATCGTCAATCAAAATACAAGGCAAAAGTCCCTTCCGTACTTACCATTCGAAAGCTTCGAATGCCGGATTAACGCCCCTCAGCTTCAGTGGCACCCAATATCCTTGCTTTTGGATTATTCCAAGGATTACACCGTCCAGATTTATCTTTTTACACCTGGTAATAGGATGGCGCTGCACTTCGGGATGAAACTGAGCCTCAACCAAAAAGCCTGCTAAGAAAGCACGAGCTTTATACAACTATTTCTTTTTCCACCATGATTCCGTCAACTGAGATATTGAATCCGTATAGTGACCAAGCCGAGTTGGTTATGTTTTTTCCTCCAGTTTCCGCTAACATAAATGAGGCCAAAAAATACAGTCGAAATATTTTTCACGAAACTTGAAGGTTCTGTAAAAAAGTTCTCAATTGCCTCTTGAATCCATTGACACAATGGCTAGTAAGGCTTATTCGGCGTCTGATTTCAGCTGTTGTCGTTTCCGCTTGTAACGAAGATTGATTACATCGAAGCTATAACTGCCAAAGGTGAAATTCTGGTCCAGACTTTGGTACGCGTCTTTCTTTGATGAGAGAAAAACTTTGTCATTTTGCCTTTTTGTTCACTTTAGTCGCCTCTGCTTCGGTGCTACCAAAAGCTTCACTGACGTATCGTAGTATTCGTCCACTTACGTCATGTTTCTATGCAACCGGTGGCTAAATAACTGACTCGCATTTCTATAAACGTACTTATTCATGTATCACAATCAACCTTGACAATGAAAAAAAAATATCTAAGCTCAGTCTCCGAACTCATTTTGAAGTCCAATTATGGTAATAAAATATTCCGAACTCAGCGAGAAGACAACTCCGATTTCAGTATCAACGTCAGTCATTGACAAATGACCAACAATTTATCAATTTAAAGCACGACCGACGAAAGTGTCTACAGCGCATCCCAATAAGGTGAACGACGACTGTCGCCTAGGTGTGTACTACATTGGTCGCCTGTGAAGACGGGAAAGAAATATTTTTGCTTTTTATTTCCTCTAAGAGTGGGAAATATGCCAAATTATTTTTTAATTGTTTTCAACATTCAACTATGCAATCATCTGTTCTACAGGGGAATCTGTGCTGAACTTGTCGTGCTGAAGGTTGTACTCGCATATATCATACACGTCATGTACGAGATACTCGTGCAGTTGGGAAATGATTCTCGAGAATGACAATTAGGAAATATTATCTCGAACATGTGGCTTGAATCACAGTTTTCTATTTTAGGGTCTTCGGGGACTAAAGTAATTTGTCAAGATTTGCAGATCAAAAATGTTTTCCTTTTTTTATGGACTAGTACAACACAGGAGATATAATGTGTAACGCTTAACTTTTTATATTGTTTTTGGAGCAAGGAGCTTTGTTATATCATATAAGGAACCGCTTTATGCCATTATCCAATAAGCGGTGTCATTTTAAATCAGCAAAATTCAGTAACATTTTTATAAGGAGTGGTGTTATTTTTATTTCAGTCTAATAAACAAACTCTGAGGCTAATAATGGAGTACAATATCTGCGAATGACCACCTTAGCTCTGCCTACAAACAAATGAAGAGTCAGAAAATATCGTTCAATAACGCAACTCATGGATTGAACTATATAGCGAATTTGTACTATGTATGTCGCACATTGTAGGCTCGCTTTTACTTATCAATATTCATCGCAATCGAAAATGCTGAATTTAAAATGACACCTCTTATTGGATGACTCCTTATTTTCATTCAGCAGCATTTTGTGATTATGCCTTGAGAACGACATCCAAAAAGACATTGAAAACAGTGCCTGATAATATTGTATGTTCTGTTCGATCTTCTATGTTCCTCCCCAATTCAGGGCAACTTTTGATCCTTCCCACTTTATTCCTGGCCTTATGCAAGGAAGATTTTCAAGTATAAGTCGAAATTGCAAATACCTATTTAACCAACGGGTCTACATTAATTGTCAGCAAGATTTCTGTCAAGTTTCTTTGTGTATCACAGAACATTTTATGATTAGTCATATATTCAATCCGACGATGATTCCTTCCCTAAAAGTCACCAAACCCTCAATACCACAATGTCTATCATTGCCGCTCGTTCTATAATAAATAAATATTGACATTCAGAGTCATCCAACGATTTCATTCATCACAACGCTTCCACTTTGTTATCACCGATCCAAATATGTACGTATGTCTACAAATCCAGTCCTTATCGCTTGGACAAAATTCGGTAAATTCTGACTCTTACTCATGAGTAAATCCAATTCACGGTAAGCCAAACAGTGGAATTTACGAGTAGGAATCTCAGATAAGTTTCTGGGGCGTTGTGGTATTTTAGTGACTTAATTGCTTTTAATAGTGTAATGTTGTAGAGAAGGTAATTAAGTTGTATGCACCCGTTTTATGAGCATTTAAAAGTTAAGTTTATTTCGTGTCAACGTTGTGCGGAGACCGGAATACAAGTTATTTTTATATCTGCGAGAATTGTTCGAAAGAACGTAAGGTCATAGAGTATAATGATGAATAGCATGTCGTCATAGAATTCTGGGGAATTGATTACCAGGCGAAAACAGAAAAGACGCCGATATAAATTTTTGAATGATAAACGAGTACTAGCATTTTAATTCATGAGAAGCATGTATCTTGAACGTTGTATGGATTATACGGAATCGAAACATATTACGAAGCTCTTGATTCATAGACTTTAGAGATTACTTATTAAAAGAGAAAACGTCATTTCCTGTAGACCTAATTGTACAATCTTCTTTCCGAAAGATTATGAGCTACTCAACCAGGTCATCGGAACAGGTGGTATTCGGAAGATGCGATGTCTGGAGAAATCAAATAGTGAGCAACATGTGGGCGGGCGTTGTCATGCTGCAAGATCATTGCCTTGTATCTCTGCTCATATTGCTGCCGTTTTACCTAAAACGCTCAGCCCAGGGGCATTAGTTGTATGAGATAGTGACTTCCTTCGCATCATGAGCTTTGATCCATTGACATATAGCTGGCAGTCCTTTTTGATGAATTGGTTTCCTCACGGTTCCTTTCGCTTTGGATTATCGCAATGGGACCATTTTTCATCGTATATTCTAATACAATGCAGAAGTCGTTTACGTTCTTGCCATTCGAACAGGTTTGCCGGCACCCAATTTCCTTGCTTTTGGGCCATTCCCAAGGCTTTCAAACAATTATTTATATTAAGGATTTCGAGTTTTCCTGATGACAAATAATTTTATTTTGTGAATTGAAGATGCGTTCGCAACGTTATTCACTCTTTGCTTGTTTCTCGACCTCTAGCAATTTCGTCTTTAAAGCTCAGAAGGGGTATTATTTGGCATAAGCTTAAAATATATGCCGGACTCGTTCGTGTTGTAAATATGCCCGAGAGTGATGGACCGAGCTCTTTAGTTTTATATTTAAACTTAACCAAAAACGGTTCAATTAGTTTCGGCTTATTTGACAAATTTCCTACACAAATCTTAAGGTTGCAAATTCCATTTTGTTTTTTTTTAAATTTTAAAACCATCCGTTGCTGGCATTAATTGTTTTGCAGTTTACAGCCTGTACTTTTAGAACTTCTATGGAAATTCACACATTTCGATGTCAATTTTTCCAGAAAGCATTTATACAAGACTTTTTCCATACACTCAAAGTTACTCATTTTCCCGTTCCACATTCAGAATTTGCAACCAATTTTCTCAGAGCTCTTCTCTGCTCTTAGTTCTACTTATGTTGGACTTGTGCACCTTAAATTTCTCAGAAAGCCATTTAGCAGTTACATCCTTATTAACTTTATCCAAAATTCTACTTTGTTGCTTTATAGAAAGACACTAACGACTATAGAGGAAAATCCACGAAAATCTACGCCTGCTATACAAAACGCACACAATTGTATAAAAAGTACAACGAGAGTACAAAAAGAGTCAACAATGTTAAGATTTAAGGTGTTATTTTTATCGAGGAGTCGCACGTATCGAGGGTTGCTTTTATTGAGGTCGCAGTGTATAATCATTCAACTTTCCTCTGTCGTAGATCTTTTTCGAATTGATAGCGAAAAGCAAAACATGTGACGGTTATTTTGCTCGAATTTATCGTGCAACAAAAAAGAAAAGATCTCGATCTTCAGCAATGTAATTATGAATTGCTAATATACATATGCCTAGGTTAGGTTAGGTTAGGTTAGCTGGCTTCCCCCCGTAAAAGCGATGGGGATCACTTGAATCGGCCGGCGTGGTCGCCGCTACACTTGGAAGTTATTTTGTAGATCTCCGTTTCGGATAGATCCGTTAGTTCATTAAATAAATATTCTCCCAGAATTCGTCTTCTTGAAGAGGCTAGAGCAGGGCAAGATGGGATGGAGATTCTTCCTCTCCCTCATCATGACACCTACTGCAGTAGTCGTTATATGACAGTTCTAATCTTGCGGCATGTTTTCCTAAAGCGTAATGTCCTGTTAGGACTCCGATTAGGCTGCTTATAGTCTGCCTGCGTATTTTTAGCAGGCTTGTTGTTTACGTTGACAATACCTTGGCCAGGTTTGTCCAGGTCATGCCATCTCTCATTTGCCTATTCCAGTGCATTTTTCGAGATTTTATATTTTTGCGTTTTCATTGGTGGGTGGATTTCCCCTTTAACACCCAAGAGCTCCAGTTTGGTGCCTATTTTGGCTAGATCGTCTGCTTCACAGTTACTTGGTATACTCGTATCACTATGCCCAGGTTCCCAGCACAACGTTACAGTGCATCTGCTCGATGTCCCATTTAGAGACGTGCAGCAGTACCTGACCAATTTTGATCTTACTCTTGGTGATTCGAGTGCCTTTAGTGCCGCTTGGCTATATGCTACAGTGGTTCGGTAGCCTAAAGGATTGGCTAATTTTTAGGGTCGGTGCATAGACACCGACACCCAAACCATTGCCTGGCCTAGGCTGGTCGGGATTAAGTAATCCACGACTTCACTTAGATCAGTGCTTTGGCGCAGAATACCAGTATGCCTATTTCAGAGAACTTCCAATGAGCCCATTCCTTAAGTCGCAGCGCCAATTTCTTTGCCTTTTTCTTGCCAAAGAGATATAAGGGGATTAGTTGCCGAAACGTTTCATGGGCTGCAGTGGGGCTTGTTCGCAGTGCCCCTGTTGTAGCGATGCACGACATCCTTTGAATTCTACTTAGAAGTTTGCAAAAGTTAGATCTGCATAGTGCCGGCCACTAGACTAAGCCGAACGTTAGTACGGTAAGCAGCCAGTGTGTAATATGGGGTTTAATACCCCATCTGGCGCCCAAGGCTTTTTTGCACAGCGCGGTTGTTGCTTTTTGGATGCGTTCGTACGCATTCAATTTCCAGTTAAGCTTCCTGTCGAATATCACATTTGGCGTGATCTGCGAATCTAATATAAGTGATTTGCGAAATCTGCCGTTTTCTTGTTAATAAAATTAGCTCCATTTTGAAGGGATTTATTCCAAGTCCGCTGCTCTGTGCCTATTAGGCCTAGACCTTTTTCCATCAAATCTCTGATTGTTGCGAGATGTTTCCCGCACCCGCTGTCTTACAGGGATAGGGGTATTTCTTTTACAGCTAGCACCAACAATTGCGGCGATAGTACTCCTCCTTGTGGTTCGCCACGTTTTACTACCTTTTTGTGTGGTAGCAGCCGAATTTCGAATGAATCAACCTGCTTCAAAGCATTTGTTTCATCCAAAGTATTATATTACAATATCATTAATTTCTAGTTTGCTTAATGCATTAGTAATGGCTAGTGGTTTTACGTTGAAAGCTCCTTCAATATCGAGGAAGGCAATCATGGTGAATTGTTTGTTGGAAAGTGATTTTTCAACGGTTCCAACTATCGTGTGTAATGCTTCCCTCCAGGTCAATGGTATATAGCCCCAGTCCAGACTGGATGAGAATAATATCAAAAGCCACGGTTCGAGAATGCCGCAAGCATATTGATTTGAAGATTTATATGGAAGGAAGCTATTTACTGCTCATTGGAGTTTGCTTATTACTTCCTTTGAAATGAACACAGGACTTGGTATAAGTTGTTCAAAATTATAGTTACTAGCCTCTGCGTTGTCGGGAAAGTGTTGACTAAGCAAGAGGTCTAGTGACTCTTCGTAGTCACCATCTGGTTTGTTGATTAAGATGGGTATAGTATGTAGAAGTCTTTGATATATGCCTCAGTTTAACATGTGACGATTCTGATCCTACATTTCCGACCGACATGCACCGTTAGCGCCAATATGGCGAACTCATATTGACACTCCTTATGGGAGAACTGAAAATCCCTTAAAACAGAGAGAGAAATAACGATCAATTACAACAGAGAATTATAACTTTTTGCTACTAGCTGCAACTTTTTTATTATTAACGACCATTTGGAGGTCGAAAGTCTTCCTACTAGTTGTTTCAGTAGACAAAAAAGTTAAAAACAAGTTCATGTAACGAAACGAAACCCGCAGGCAAAGAGGATTAGCCGTCAAAAAAGAGCATGAACAGCGCGCAATCAACGAAATGGAGGCATGAGGTTGTGAAACGAACACGCCATGGCAGTATGCCTACTGGGATGAACTCAGATAATTGCTGATAGTCTTGAGAAACAGGTTTTGTAGCCTATACCATGCAATAGCCGTAGTATAGTGTATAGTATACAGTAAATTTTCCGTAAGGTCAGAACTGATTTCTTTCTGAAAAAAAAAAGTTTTCGATTTTTTTGGGATGACCTTAAGTTCAGGGCAGGAGTCCAGTAAGGACCTTCTGAAGTTCAGGTAAGGAGAAGGAGCATCTGGCAAGCTTTGTTAAAAATTGAATTCAACCACATTACTATCTCCAAGTGCCTGAAGTAAAGATAACGCTGAATAAAGGTAAGAAAAAACTAGCTTCTACAAACCCTGAAATCGTAATGGGTGAAAGGAGGATTGTAGGAAGTGTACTACTGAAATTTTACCGAATACCTCAGTATGTACAATACATTTCCTTGACTCTCCTGCCTTTGCTGACATAAGGTAGCTCACTATTTAGGCCAATTTAGTGTGTACTAAATCCCTAAGTTCCACATCACTGAAACTTCTTTTAAATTTACTTTGGAAAACAGGAAAAATACAATTAAACTAGGTCATTGACTGGAAGTAAAATTGTGCTTTTTTGGAAGTTTCCAAAAAAGAAGTACAAAAAAAACTATTTGGGCTCTGAACAGCTGTTAAAGTGAGGCCTGAATATCCTGAATATCAATTAGCGGATTAACACGTTGATTCTTAAACTACTAAAGGGGTCTATAAGGCTACGTTTAGCTTTGATATACATATATGAATTGTTCGACTTATAACTATTATTTTGGAACTGGGAACCTCGTTGATAACCCTTCGCCAAACTTCCCTGTCATGAGTATGTTCCTTTCATGCTTTGATGTTCTGATCTATCTTTTCTACGTCCATTCTTGTATTGTCCTCTACGTTGGGTCCTGGTCAACTTTTATTGGTTTCGATCTTTTTGTCGTTTTTGGCAGTGAAAATTGTTCCGAGATATTTGAACTCGTTCACTCTGCCAACGCGCTTATCGAGTACATTCAGGTGCAAGTTTTGGATCTATCGCAGTCGGTCAGCGACTATATATGATATATTAAATTACTTCTAAACCAACTTCCTTTCCTGCCATTATTAGACTTTCTTTGTTTTTTTTAACCAAATTAAAAGACCTAGTGACCAGATGTCTCCTTGTTTTAATCCTTCATGTATCTCGAATGTTTCAGATAAGATGCTTCTTATTTTTATTCACACCAGTTTCATCAACTTTTTCGGGACTCCCAGACATACAAGGACATGATACATATTTGATCGGTTTATAGAGTTAAACGCCTTTTCAAAATCGACTGTGAACCGCTTCGTGAAATTCCCATTTCTTTTCCCAAAAATGTTGTATAGCGAAAATATATGATTTTCTCGTTCTCCGGTTACTATTGATCTTATTGATGCAAAACGCTCTCAAAGGGCTCAACTCTATGTAATTGGGCAAACGCTTTAGGGCGTCGAGGATAAAGCTAGGTATTTTGTATAGGTGTCAATAGTCGCAATAATGATTCGAAGATTACCATTGACTTTGTCTACCCCATCTCGGTAGTTCCATAGTGCATCACATCAGCTCGAAAGTCTGGCGTATATAGGTACATATACTCCTTTAATAGCAGATGGAAAGTTATTTGGTCGTTTCGTTAACAAACTGTGTGAGCTGCTATGATCAATGATGTTATTAGAAATCTTTAACACCTCGATGGATGTCACGGCATAAGCTGACTCACACGGGTGGAATGAGACATTAACAATCGTGGATAAAATTAGTCATCATTAAGCGCCTCTTCGTGGAGCTATAGTGAATTTAATGAAAGCACCTTAGTCAGATTGGTGATTTAAATATCAAAGCCGTGACTGATGGTGTGACTAAAGGTGTGTAAATCTAGAGACGATCATAAGAACTGAGCCAATTGTTTTAAGAATTAAAGTTAGCAGATCACGACATCTTAGATTCGCTGACTAGGTGTTAAAAATTTAGGAACATGATTATGATTTTTCGTATTTTTTATTTCCAAAATTGAAGAGAAATAGTCAAACAGCCACCCTAACCAAGACGAGTGATAGTGACTTTTGGACATGCGATGTCACTGAATCATTTCAAAATGATACTGGTGCGATAAATTGGGTGAACAAATTGCTTTACCGAACGGTGTTGCCAGGTTTCATCGCTTGAAATATGGTCTGGGCATGGACGACGTTCCACGCGTGAAAATTTCCTGGACATACGATTTCTCGAAACGGAGATCTTAATTTTCCGAGACATCATAGAACGTTTTCCATAGGAGTTGAGTTAAAGATGACAAAAGAAAAGATCAAAGTTGTTATACTGCTAACGACAAAAAAAAAAAAATCATTTGTAAGCAAAGACAAGCAGATATTGTGTTTCACCCTAGCCTCACAGTTGGGACTTTGGACTAAGAGAAAAATACCACCAATTTTCATAAAAATATAGAATTTTTCTATTGATTAAAAAATGACACCTCTTGTTGGATGACCTTATATCTAGTTCCATGTCATCTAATGAGTGTCAATACAAATTTAATGTGGTTTCGTAATTTATTAAGTCAATCTTGGTCCTTAATAGGGCCCAGACTCTGGTTTCACTTTAATTTTTCCAGAAGTTTTTGAGATTTTTCTTCTAAACTTAAATATAATTATTCTCTCGTAGAAAACACTCTCTCGATCACAAACTCCCAACAACAGTATTCGAATACAAATTTGTGTTATCTTACATGCGTATTGCGTATCTCACGATCAATACTTCCGGTGGTTGGTCCCAATTCAAATTCGTCACAACTCACCACGATCGGGCAAGCAAGCAACAATACAAAATCACATGCATACTTCTAGGCTGTGCTGATCAATGGAAAGCTCAGCTCTGGGAAGAAAACTCAAAAAAAAACGTTTTCCTCTTCATTCTTAGAGAAACAATTACATCAAGAATAACAACAACAACAAAAGCAAATATAACGGAAACTCTGAGTAAAATGACTGACCGTGATTCGCGAATCTGAAGTGGAAGCTACTCGAGAACTCGTCAAGACCACAAAATCAAGCAAAAAGAGCAAATAAACAACAAATTAAAGCAAAAAAAACATAAAACAACAACGTAAAAGCAGACGCCGAAAAGTGTGAAGTTTTTATTTTTTCCATTTAAGTTTTTTTGTTTTTCTTTTTTCTAACCTCCACACGGTCATCCACTGGCACAGTGTGGTGTACTCGAATAGAGATCGGTATTTTCACCACAGTCTCGCTATTCACAACGTCCACACCAAGAAGGAATAACAATAAAAAAGAAAGCATATAGCAAAACAATATAAAAAAAAATAAATTGGAAAAAGAAAAAGGAACAGAACAAAATGTACACTCGAAACCCGACCACAATGACGGCGGGGCGCAGTACGAATACGAATGGTAGTGGTGGTGTTGTCGGTACTGGTGGTGGTGTTGGTGGGGATAATACCGGCTACGTCATGGCTGGTGGAGCACCGAATTCCTTTCAATCAGTTGAAGGTGGACCGCGTGCGCGTACGGATGTAACGGCTTTTGACCGTCATTTAATTCAAAACATAAATAACAACAACACAAGCGGCTTTACATACAAACCGATCAATCCGTCTCATAATCAAAAACAAAGTGCGAACAATAAACAAAGTCAAATACTCGATTCGCAAGGATATTACTCGTATCCTGTCCACGATCAGCAACCGTACTACGAGTATCAACAGCCGCAGCCAACGAGCCAGCGCCAAAGGCAGAAACTCTATCAACAGGTGTGTGTGCGTGACTGGAGTGCGTGTGATTGTGTTGTTCCTCCTCCTTCCACTCTTTATTCTATTTCTTTGTTTTTGAATATTTTCCGATCATACCTGCGGTGGTGGTGTTTTTACCAAACTTCGTTTGAGGAATGTACGGCAAAGGGTTATAGATAAAGATGCTTGGATCATTAAAAGAAAAATCATTGTGTTTGGTCTAAGGTATATGGCCTCCCTCCGCCTACATGGTACACTTATCACTTGTCAAAAATGACACTGACAGACAACAGAAGTGATAACAGACGCAGAGAGATGAAACGAAAACACCAAACCGGAGGGTGGTCCCGAATCAACAAGTGTTTTTCTCATTTCCAGTGCGTTATTCAGACTTTTTGTTTTTTGATTTTTGTTATTCTTTCCGATGAGTCAGAAGAGTGTCTGATCAGATCAATAAAATAGGTGACTGAGTGGATGAATGAATGTGTGTATAAGTGGTAGATTGAATCAGTGATCAAGAAAAAAAAAAGAAAATAAAATTTAATTAACATCCTTCAATGTCCATTTCGTAGCAATCGACTGGCAGCAGCAGTGCTGACTATTACCAGCAACATCAGCAGGACGAGAACTACGACGAAGACATGGAAGCGGAACGCGATCTAGCCGAAGACGCCCAATGGAAAAAGATCCAACAGAACACGTTTACACGATGGGCAAACGAACATTTGAAGACAATCGATCGATCGATCGTTAGCTTGGAGACAGATCTATCGGATGGACTGCGTTTGATCGCATTGATCGAGGTGTTGTCACAGAAACGCATGCCAAAATACAATAAACGTCCAACATTCCGTAGCCAGAAATTGGAGAATGTATCCGTGGCGTTGAAGTTTCTCGAAGACGAGGGAATTAAGATTGTTAATATCGGTAAGTGGTTTTTCTATTTTATGTTTATTTCATTAATGAGTAATTCGATGGGATGATGGGTGGCATTGTAATTGGTTGTGAGATCATGCAGTCCACCTTGCAGCTATGATGGAGTTTGATACGTTTATAAGGTGACGTCATGTTGAAAGTGATTAGATTAATGCAAGTGACTTGGAAAGGGATGGCTTAGTCAGCGAAGCAGTGATGACTAGGAATAGATGTCATGGTTTTCGGAAGTTGTGGTCGAATATACATATGTATGTAGTCATAAGCGGTTCGGCGAAATGCAGCATTAGCAATTTATTGTCGGAAGGGCCGGAATTGATTTTTGCTTTTTCACAGAAATGGGTTCAGGGAAAATATGATACAAGAACAGGAAGCTATAGTCAGTGATCCATAGTGATCTCATCACTCGATCAGTGAATTCAAAGAAAATATTTGAAGTGGCGCTATGATCCGGTTTTTTCTTTAGTCTCATTTAAAAATTACATACATACATATGTATGTGTGTATATCAATTTCATCTGCGTGCATTAAGTTATCCAATGGGATGATAGATGCCGACTATGATGATCCTCGAAGTGATCTATTCAAGCAACTTTATACATTAGGGGCTATTGGGTTTGTTTCTTACAATTACGGACTCTCGGGCTTGCTCCTTGAAACTGATCGTATTTCATGAAAAAAAAATGGAAAGACCGCTCGAATCTTCCTTCCTGATATAACCGGCGAAATTACAAAATTCCTGTTACTTTTTGAACACTCTCACTGTCGAATATTTTCTCAACGAAACGAGAATATAACTCGGTCATTACAATTTATAATTAGTCTAGCTTTGAGGAGTTTCGCGACTTAATTCTGATGGCCTATTCTTTAACAAGGTGTCCCAAAAACGCTCGCAAATGAAACTTCATTTCAAAATTGATTCTCAAATATTTTTCTGGATTTTCCAGTTTCTTTTTTCCACTACTTTTTGAGTACGATTTCGGTCATATGGGCTTCGCCATTACCTTGACTGTTTGGATTCTTTGCACCGGATTCTCAATAGTTTCGGCTTGAGCTTCGGCCTCATGTCGGTTATTCGTTTGAGAGCTACCAGAGCCTGTTCTGACTTGGGACTTGAAAAAACTCAAAAAAAGAAGTATTAAGCTGTCAAATTGGGCGATCTTCCGGGCCAATGCAAATCGCTAAAACAAGACATTAGATGATCCGCAAACTCGTTGATTATGGTTCTGTATCGCTCAATAGTCACAGTAACCGTATTACTCTCGCCGTTCTCGGAAAGGTAAGACCAGATGACACCTCCAGCTTAAAGGATGCTCTATGCAGTGAGTTTGAAAGGAGGTAATAGCTCTACGTGGATTCTCAGTACCCCAGAAGCGCAAATTTCCTTTCAGATGAAAACTGACCTCGGCGCTCATGACGATTATGATCATCCACTTCATCGTTGAGATTCAAAAGAGCGTAAGCGTATTGAGGGTTTCGAGGCAGTAGCTATTGGTCTATCACCTTCAAGTCTATTACCAAAATGCACTACAGAGACGAACGTGTAATGGCGTGTAATCTATAGCGATATTCTCGTCGAAACGTTGCCTTCTAACGCCTCTTCCGTCACATATTGTTCCAGTGGCTTCGAGACGCACGGCTGGTCGCCTTAGTGTTTAACCAGTTGATGTAGGTCGATCGGAAAATCTGCTTCACAATTCACGTTGCGCCGAAATCACTGACGAATTATTGACAGTTGTCGCAATTTGCAAATTATCTTATCTTCCGATAGGGAGATACATATATTTGGGCCACTTTGTACATATGCTTGTAATAAAAAGGATCACGACCTCTTGAAACCTCTGTTACTAGAGTGTCCAGACTATTAAATCCATAATTCCCATATTGTTGCTTCATCCTCGAACTCAAGCTCAGTGGGTAAACCGATTTCCTTTTAAGAGTTCGCACATTTTGCGGACTCCTGACGAACCGTACGATAGCATATTCCTCGCAATCTTCAATAGCTACTATCTAGGCGCATGGCTAGAACTATACGGCAGTTCATCGACCTCTTAAGTTGTTAATAAATGCCCACATTGGTATGCAGACCCCCACGCACAAGCTGCGATAACGTGGATCCATATTTGAACATCACTTTCACTTGAAGATAAGCCAAGCGCATCGACCAATGAACCATTTCCTCTACCTTTAATGTGTAGCTCCTCCTCAGAGTACCATGTATCGTACATCATTTTCTCTGTCGTACATCATCCAATTGTCAGCAGATATCACTCGGCTTGCATCCGATAAGGCTGTTTGCTTCTGTTTCATGTTCTACACTGTGTATTCGTTACGGCTACAAACATTCAAAATCAGTCGTAAGTCGAACAGACACAAAACCGTATCGATGATTGTATGGCTCAATTCAGACATTTGTCGCCGAGATACGACTGCATTCGAATAAACACGAACCAATTGTATAAACCGCGATAAGGGCGAGAGCCTTCCAATTACGTAATGGCTAGATATAACGCTTTGTTTGTCAACATTTACCTACAGTCCATGAATTGTTTTGATATTCATTTGCCAATGAGTTTCTACCCAAGCACTTGTATCTGTGCACGTATTGCTTATAGTGCGAATGCCATCACTCCGGTTTGGTGATATCATTCGTTTCGTTCCATTTACAATTGCTGTTTACCATACTCACCATACAAGTAAAATGAGGTACAAGTACAAATGCGTAAACAAGCTGTCATGTGGCTTCAGATGCTGTCAGGGTGAGATTGCAACATTTTCGAGGGTGTTGACTGATTAGTGACGTAGCCAGATTGGACCTTGACGATAATCTACTTTTACTTTTAATCGGTTTTCTATTTATTGTTCCCGAATTGTCCTCTTTGTTTTTTGTTTACCACACATCTGATCAGACATATGATCATGTCATGATCGGTGGATGGATACCGAACACCTGGTGGTGACTTACAGCTGGTTTTTTTTTTTTTTTTTTTGTCATGTTTTTTACATTTTGTCACGTTCGAGTCTGGAATTCCTCTTAAACTGTTTTCACAAGCTTCTCAAGGGTAGAAGGCAGCGCCTACGGTTGCATGGTGAGATAAGGGTCGCGTTATAAGCGCCAGCAAGGTGACGTCATTATTGTCGGTTAAGAAACGTTTATTTCGAAAGATTCTATATAAAGGGGAGAAGTTAGTTCCACGGCTAGTTAACAAACTAGTAGTAGCAATGTCCTACTGCCAGAAACTGCACATACCATACATACTACTATCGCATAACGATAGTTCGCAGGGATATTCTGATACGCACCCGTTTTGGGAAAAATTATATGAAATAGCTTAACGTTAATGATGCTTGCATCAAAACTCTCAAAAACTCTATTTAATATGTGATTTTTTTAACGTTTGGTTTTTCATTATCAAAAAACACAGGAATATTGCAGAAGTGTATACATTTTTTACTTGAGTTGATAAACGTTGCTTGCCATTTACTTTATTTTATGCAAATGTTGATCATGATTATGCTTTAAATCAAATTTCGTTTTATTTAATTTATTTTGGCATAGACCAATGATTTTTCTAAAGGGGTCAAATCGCACGATTTTGAAGGCTAATTCAGTGCTCGGAAACGAGAGATAAATTGCTTATAAATTGCACCGAACTTATTTTTCAATTAGTCCATTGATTCGTGTACTCCGTGGCATGTAGCGCCGTCTTGCTGGAACCATATGTCGATCAGATTCAGTTCGTACATTTGGTATAAAAAAAAGTTCAAAATCATTGACGGTAATCATAAATCGCACCAGACAGTGCATTTTTCCGGAGGAATTTGCAAGTTTTGTTTATTAGCATACCCATTCAACCAAAAATGGGCTTTGTCATTGAAGACATTTTTTTTCGATAAAAGAACGGAATTCGCTTCAGCTTTTCTTCAGACCTTTTCACCGAAAATAAGTCTTTCCGCAATGAAATGGCATTGCCAACTGGGCATGTTTAATATCCGTCAAGTGGCTGTCGGCAGTGTTGATACACATTTGTGCCCGTTTTATCGCGTTTTCCATGACTTTTCCTTAAGGGTTGCGATTGTCTGAGGCTTGTTGACATAAACTCGCGACTTCAAGTAGCTCTAAAGAAAGATGTCTGGGAAGATTAAATCTTACTGTCTATCCCAAATCGCCAGAAAGGAAGTTTACGCGATCAGAAAACGCTTCCTTCGCAATATCCATTAGGACTTGTGCTTGTCTTGTTGAAACCACATGTTCAACAAGCCTCCCTCATTCAATTCCGGCAGTAAGAAGTCGTTTATCATGGCCCTGTAGCATTCGCCAGTAACAGTGACCGTATGGCGTCCTCAAAAAAATATGGCCCAATCACTCAACCCGCATGAACCCGCATGATGTACTGTTTGCAGTTTGTACGGGAACATGTGTACGTCTGTCACTAAAATTTGTTGTAGGATCCGTCTGGCGATGCCCAATTGCATGGCCCGTCGTCTGGTTGAAGTTTCTTCGTTTTCAGCGACATCGGCAGCCACAGCAGCGATATTTTCGGCCGAACGGCAAGTGCAGTGGCGGCCACACCCTGCATGGTCTCAGTCTGTTCGAGTCGAGTAGCTTAGGAATGTTGGCCGAGTTGACGCGTTACGATTAGGAAATCGACGTCGAAATTCACGTCGCGCTAACACCACCGACCGATTGGTCAAAAAAATCGACACAATTATTCCACGCTCTTGCGGAGTATAGTGTTCCATTGCTAGTCTGCTTGTATACTACAGCTGACTAGTTCAAATGTTAAATATGGTTGACATATGATGCCGTTTGCAAAAAGTATAACATCTTCCGATAGGGTGATTCATTTTGCGCCACCGTGTATAACCATAACTTAGGCAAATAAATATGATCCAATGACGCGGTTAGTTGACCAATTTGTCAATCGTTTTAGATGGAGAAATTGCTTCATTTCTTTCCTTGAATTTTCAGAGTCGAATCTGATCACTTACTTATAATAATTTTGAGTTTTTGGGCTAGCGAATTGTACGAAATCTAAAATAACACCTTTAGTCGGATAACAATTTGCAAGTAATGGTTGCTTACTGTTAACCACATTGAGAAGGTCGCACAGAGATTCTATTATAATCCAGAATAGGATGACGACCAAATGTGTTTCTATATACATACATACATACATTGGTACATCCATTTGTCCGACAATCGTAGCATATAATGTAGTCAAGGCAATAGTAGATGTTAAGGTTGTGGGTATGATCAAACCACTCTTTCCTAACGTGTACTTTAAGTGCTGGTGTCGAGTCTTTTTCGAACATTTATGTATTCTCACCGTAATGTTGGGTTATTCAAGGTTTTAAAGCTCCTTCCAAAGCTTTCGCGGTAAACCTTGACGCCCATCACTCGTCGCAGTCGCCCAAGCCACGAAAAACGGTGGCGCTTGACTTCTGGTTGCCCAGTTCAAATTTTCGTATGATCTTTCAATTTATCTGTTTACAACTTGTTCTACTGTGATATTTTCGGCAACATTACTCGACAACTGGCTACGTTCATACAAGCGTAACAGTGCCGGAATGATTTTATTCCTTTTAGAACTTATAAGGCTTTAGATTGAGCTTCAACATAAGTCGTATGACTGTCTTTGATAGTTTCAGCTCGGCAGCTATTTTACGGTTGCTCTGTTGAGTATTTCGTTAAAATCAAGCATACAGTTTCCGAACCCCTTCTGGCTCTGGCACATTTTTTTTCCAGCCACTGGAAGAGACACTAAAGATTTATTGACATCAAGGTGGTGGCAGGCTCTGCTGCTTTCCAGCAAGGATAAAAAAATCCATAAAAATGGGACGCAAATCATTCTGCACGTTTTTGTTTTCTGGTTTCTTATTCATTCCAAAAAGTCCTCTTCGAAAGGCCCACCGAGACGGGCAAATTAAAATGTTCGATGTTGATATGGAAATAGATATGGAACCCAAAACTACCCTAACAGCAAGCTAGATTCAAAAAGAAGCTGGGTTCCCTATGAGCGGAGAACATCTTATGATGCAATAATCGGTGATGAAAAAGAATCAGATTCGGATTGATAGGGCAGAAGATAGTGACATGTGAGGGGACTTGAAGGAAACCAATCTAGTTAAACTATGTAGTCTAAAGCAGTACTATATTGCAAATATGCTATTGCAACCTAGCAATATTTGTTGTGCCGAACGCCAAGCCAGGCGAGAAGTTTTTCAACCTTTCTTATAAAATTGTGAATAGATCCCGCAGAAAGAGATGTGACCCTAGAGCTGCGCACTTACAGTTTGGATTTAGGTATACCACACCGGAATTAGTCACCTATGTTAAGGGTCTTTGGCGCTCAAGATTTGCTTCATTTGCATTTAAAAATTGAGCATCCTTATTGAAAGCCTGTATCTTAACCCTAATCGTAACCCTATCTGGCTTTTAGGTCGGTAATGCGTCTGTGCATCTTGGCAGGGCATCATGACAGTCGACGAATTTTTAGTTCAAGCTGTGTGAGTTAAGCGCTTTAAGTTTTACTTGTTTGTCGGTAGGTATGTTAATTTTAATATATTAAACGTCAGTCTCATAATCTATATTAGCACATGGCGTATAGCTCGGCTTGGAAGATTGCAGTTTGAGTACAATACCAAAGCCTGTATCATCTAAGGCCCAAAATTTTGCAAAGGTCCTCTAGTCACCTAGTCCGAACGACTTGGAATCGATATCTCAAATTAAGAAGTAAAATATTTACGGCCGGGATTTCAAGCTCGCAAAATTGATCCTCTACACATGTCAGAGATCGAAGCTCAGCCTGTTACAGGTTCTATTGCTAGTTAAAAATCAAGCAATTCATTGGTCTTATTATCTTTCAGAGCTCGCAGGATCCGATCGTTGGATGCTGACTAATTTCCCAATTATACAAAATGCCCAATGGCGTTTTCCCATTGGTGATGGGATATTAAAGATTTCTTTTTTATCCATATTTTTCTTGCATGTGAGCAAGTGCATGTGGTCAAAGTGCTCTTCTACTAATAGAGAGGAAAAAGCTCGCCGTGAAAAGGTATATAGATGTTGCAAAGGTATCGCGAAGAAAAAATGCGCCGAATTCAAAGCGAAAAGCATGGAAGGCCTCTATCAGGAGTTGGAAGAAATATCGTCTTCCGCGTCTGACAGGAACCAGGCTACCCAGGAGCTTCGACAAAACAATTTGAACAAAGGAGCAAATATCTTTAAGATAGCCGCCCAGAGAAGATGAAATGCTCAGGAGATTCGTTTCCCAAAGTTTATTAACAATGCTGAAGGCCAACTCCTTGTGGAAGACGAAAAAATTCTCCACAGATGGCGACAGTATTGCGAGGAACTTCTGAACGAACAGTTTCCCCGAGTGTACTTTCCAAGAGCCGCCCCGAATCATGCCGAAATATCCGACATCACAGTCGAAGAAGTTCGGTACGCGGTTAAAAACTCCAAGAAAAGAAAAGCTGTTGGGCCGGACGGGATACCCTCTGAGTTCTGGAAAAAGATATGAGACATCGGGTCTAGATGGCTCATGGTTCTTATCTCCAAACTTATGAGAGGCGCCACTATGCCTAATCAATGGAGGGAAAGCTATCTTCTTCCTTTGCACAAAGGAAAGGGTGATACGCTAAATTGTGATAACTACCGTTCTGTCAAGCTGATGTCGCACACCATGAAGATCGTTGAACGGGTATTAGATAGCCGGCTGCGGAAAATAATACGACTATCTGATGACCAGTGCGGGTTTGTCTCGGGTAAATCAACAACAGATGCAATCCAAAGTATAAGGATCATGATGGAAAAGCATCGTGATTCTTCAAAGGACTTGCATATGGTGTTGGTTGATTTCGAGAAGGCCTTTGACCGGCAACCAAGAGATCTTTTATGGGTAGCGCTAAGACAAAAAGGAGTTCCAGAAACCTACGTGCGAGTGATTATGGACATGTACGAGAGAGCAACAAGAGTAAGATGCACCGCAGGAGTCACCGAAAAGTTCGCAATCAACGTCGGTGTACACCAAGGGAGCGTTCTCAGCCCACTGCTTTTTATAGCAGTCCTTGATTGCTTGCTTGAAGGAAAAGTGACGGACCCCAATGTGCACCAGCTATTCTTTGCTGACGATGGGGCCATTATAAGTGATGATCAGGCGTCCCTACAACGAGCACTTGATGTGTGGGTGGACATTTTTGAGGGACCGGGTATCGTATTAGTTCAAAGAAGACAGATTATCTGTGCTGCCCGTTCTCTGACCCTCATCAGCCTATTCCAGACATTTACTTGAATGGAAGAGTGCTTCCCAAGTGTGAAAAGTTTAAATATCTGGGATCTATGATTAATAGAGAAGCAACTTGTGATGACGACATCAACCATCGCGTAAGCGTAGGGTGGATGAAGTGGCGGGAAAACTCCGCCATCTTCTGTGATCGAAAAATGCCCCCTAAGCTGAAAGGAAGGCTCTACACTTCAGTTGTACGTCCAGCGCTCACATACGGTTCACAATGCTGGACAATGCACAAAAAGTATGAGAGCAAATTGACGGCAACTGAGATGAAGATGCTTTGCATGACAGCGGGAGTAACAAAGCGTGACAGAATTAGAAGTTCAAAGATCCGAGGAAGCCTCCACGTAAAAGAAACCATCACAAGAAATATAGAGCGCGACCGACTCAGTTGGTATTGCCGTGTTCAAAGGAGAGATCCTTTGAACCCCGTCCAAAAGGCGTTATCAATCAACATTCCAATTTCAACACGCAAAAAAGGCAGGCCGAAAAACAATTGGTGCAAACAAATGCAAAAACACCAGCATTTGATTGGCCTCAGCGATGAAGTAATCCCAAACCGGGAAGCCTGCCGCTACTTTCTGAGATCAAACCGGCGGACCTCACAAGCGGACCAGTAGGAATGCAGTTAAGTGGGAAGGTTATGGTCCTACACTTCTGACCATAACGACGCCGGAAAAAAAAGGAAAAGAAGAAGAAGAAGATTTTTCTTGCATGTGAGCAGGTTTTTAGCAAGTAATCGCTTACTCCCTTATATCAAGATTAATCATTTGTATACTACTGAACGTCTCTAGAACAATAACTCTAGCGAAGCGTTTAAATAGTTTCCACAAAATTGTAAAACATCACTGTCAATCTGTATTGACTTTGAGATAATCATTGTCGAATTCATTGAAGTGGAAACTGTCTTGCTTGTCACTCACTTATCAAGTTTTACACGGCCTGGTGAATCTAGACTTAACGGAGACATTTACTTTGGCCTTTTCAATACATTTTTCTGTGCTTGTTCTGAAGGGTAAGAAAGACTTAACATGACTCGATATTAACTACTTGTCAGTGTAGACACTTTTGATGAAAAAAAAAGAGCATAAAGAGTCTCCTAAATGCCCAAGAATTATCACATAATTCCTGGCTTTATTGCAGTATTTTTTTTCTAGATAAGTTGTCACACGAATGTACATATTCAAAAACGGGCAGAAGGTGTCTTACGTACCAAAAATGAGTCAAAAATAACACAAAATTAGACAATCTCCGACGAGTTGGCAACGGACAAATAACTCATGCATACACGATTCCGTCCAAGCAGAGAATTGACTTTCGTGAAATCGGACGGTTTCATAAAATTGCTCGAGCTTGTCTACTATTCATTCTTTTTACTTTTTATAATCAGAAGCAAATTTTCTACCTGAGCCAAAAGATAAAATAATTAATTAGTCAAGTTAGCGAACCTGCTTCGATAAAACAAATACCCGCTGCCATGCAGATACTATGTGTATGTATCGATAGTCTCCATACATGGATGCTTTCTTTATGATATTATAGAGTCTATGTATGTTTATATGGATGGGCTAAATTACCGGCTGCTGCTAGGCAAACATTTGAATTGTGATCATATGTGCCACGCAAGTTATAAGATACAAGACAGGACATTATCGCAGAGATGGAACGGCAACGTTAATGACGTTCTTCGTCGTTTCCTACTTCTTATTTAAACAAAACGAAAAAGTCGTTCTTCATTTTCACTTTGATCAAAATAAATTGTTTCATTTGTGTTTTGTTTTGTAAAAAAATTAATGGGGTAGTTGCTTAGCGGGTTTTGAACAGAGTTTATTTAATACGCTTTCATGTGAGTAGGGGATAAACAAAATTTGCTTTCGGGCAAAGTTTTGTTTCATTATTCATGAAAAGCAGTCGTTCGACAATTGTCGGAAATTGAGAGAAAGGTCAGTCAACTCGAAAACGGGCTTTAGGAATATTTTGAGGAAATTGTTTGCTATTGTAACTAACACATTCAGAGTCAGAGTATTGGCTTGGTATTTCTGTACATATTGACCTAAATGAGCGAAATGTCTCGTTATAATATCTGGTATCAAATCGATCTGCGATAGCAGAGGGGAAGACCCCAGCATTCGAAAGCACCGAAAGCAATGAACATTAATTTTTATTCGAAATTAATATTTTTCTTATTCGGTTAGACGTTACAGCCATTCTACTGAGTAGGTAGTTTCCACATGCTCTTCTCAACCTTTCTTTATACTGCAGAGATCGCAAAAAAAAATTATCTATAATCGAGTGTGACTATCCGCGGGTGTATGTACATATGTATATAAATTTCCCAGCGAAGAGCTTTATAGTTTTGCAGAGTAATCAAAGATAAGAAGCATGAGTAGCCTGGTGTTGGTACAATGAAAAACAACACCTTTCCTGCTGATTATTTCCGGTCTCTTTTTTTGAATCCACTGGAATTATTTGTTGGCAGTAGACATACATATATGTACATTCGACGTGAGTTTAAAAAGAAAATTTCGGTTCTTGGCAATCATTTTATTATTTACATCGTTTTTTCATCAGATATTGTGACTCGTCTCTATGGTTATTGGCTGCATTTAAGGCCTTTCATTTCCGCTGTTTTTGTACCAAATTCGACAGTATTGTTGACATTGCCAAAATATTCAAAAACAGCATCATGATATGAGCTAATTTTCTGATTCATTGCATTCACTTTTCCTGCATCATTGGGGCGTTCAAGATGATTGTCAAGCTTCACAGCCTCTTGAAAACACTTGTACTTTTCGTAAACTCTTGTTTTGCCCATAGCAGACCTCCTTAATGCTATCCCCTTTTAAATACTTGTACCAAAATTGAATACAAATACTCTGATCCATTTTATAAAGAAAGAATAACCGCCGATCGTACAAAAATACATGTAACCTGACAATGTACACTCAGCGTCCAAAGTAACTATCAATCTAGAAATACTTTCAATATAGGCCTACCAACCCAAGAACGATTAACTAGTATAACCTGTGAAACTACGACGCGTTCGTTACTATTTTGAAACATCCTCCATAGGTTGTATTGCAGCAAATTTAAAATGAAATTGTCCATTTAAATTAAAACAAGATGGGGGCCAAGCTACAATTCCAGGTCTTCTACCTTGAATTTTGGAAAATTTTACCTAGATCACAGGAACCACAGTAGCTAGGGTTCTAAAACCGATCGCAATGAGCTCAGAATCATGTACTCTATAACACAGCAAAATTTCAGATCCATAGCTACTCGGCAAGTTTGGTCTGATATATGCGTACGGACAGACGGACGGACTGGAAAGCCTTAGAATAAGTCCTCCCTACCCCAGCTTTGCAAGGTGGAGGACTAAAACAACTCGTACATTTGAAATTTTGTTTTGTTGAGAGGTAATCAGCAGAGATACGAGCTTGGGTTTTTAGAAATGCCTTCGACATAGTTTTCATTTCATTGGAAGCTTGTTCAAAAAATAAGGTGACTTATTTTTTTTTTCCAAAAATTATATACATACATACATATGTATTTATTCATGAATATTTATTTTTTACCCTTGAAAGTAATCGCCCTCAGATATAATACACTTGCGCCAGGGCGTTTTCCAATACTGGAAGCACTTCTGATATCTTGCCCTTTTTTATCGCCTTGAGCTATTCCAGCAACGGGGTCGTTATCTCCTCAAACGCGGCAAATCTCTGTTGTTTCTTAAGTTTTTTTAGTTTTAGGTAGAGGAAAAAGTCGCAGTGTTGCAAGTCTGGCTGAGGCATGATAACGGTATTGTTTCTGGTAAAAAAATCGCACACAAGTAACGATGAGTGAGCAGGTGCGTTATCGTTATGCAAGTCATGATTTTTTTCCCACAAATTCGGACGTCTTCTACGTTACTCAAACAGCGCATAACCTTAAGGTAATATTCCATACCGTACGACCATCCGGTAGGAATTCATGATGATCCACACGATTGGAATCGAAGAAACATGAGCAAAACTTTTACATTTGACCGAACTTGGAGTCCTTTTTTCGGTCTTAGCTCTTCTAGTTGCATCCATTGGAATGATTGGGCCTTGGTTTCCACGTCATAACCATATACCCATTCCGTCACCCTTTTAAACAAATCTGCATCTATATAGCTCCGATGCGATGATTCTTTTGGTTAAAATTAAGCCATTTCGGAACAAACTTCGTTGACACACGTTTCATATCCGAAATATCTGAAAACATTTCATTGCATGAGCCAACCGATATGCCAATAACGTCAACACTTTTCTGGCAATGATTCTATGAAAAACTTGTATTACTCTTTGTTTTTACACAGAGTATTCCACGATGGATATTTCACACAAAATTAAATTCATTCAATGCTTACGATTTCCGCATTGTAAAAACTACATTTCTTTTGATGCGACCTATGAATTGAGCAAATTTTTGGCTTCTTCGAAAGCTGAGTGAAGCTCAGTTATGCCAACCTAAGTAAGGCCGAGTGTTGGCGTTCTATTTCTTGTTTATATTGTGACTATTTTTGACTGTTCCCAACGCTTTCGAACGATAAGAAATAGTTTGTCGAACTACAGCCAATGAATCTGCAAGCACTTATTGCATTTGACATGGATCTTGATCCAGTAATGCCTCTAATTATGTGTCTTTAAATCTTTTCACCGGTCCGGGACGCTCAAAAACGCTCCTCTTCCAAAATCGAAATCACCACTTTTGTAGAATTGAAACCATTCATGACACATTCCTTCACTTATAGTTGCCATGACGCATATTTGACTCGAAAGTTCACATTTGCACGCACAAAAAAATATTTGTAAAGCTGTCTACAGGTGGCTAACGTTTCTGATTTGATATTTCTGACCAACATGAACCGCCAGCGCCATCTGTTGGAAAATGGAGGATACTCATTTGGTGTAGATATCAAATCACCTTAAAATAGTAGGCGCCAGTGATGGGCTTCGCTGTCATGCACGATCCTTCAGTTACTCTCCCCGCGAATTCCAAGAATGCTTTCTTCGTCACCAATTGGCACACTGAAGCGGTTTTCTTGGTCTTTCTGTGGAGAACCAGAACCGAAGCTTCCCTTGGCCACATATATTGTGGACGATTTATTGTATCCTATAGATAAAAGAGGTCAACTGATTTATTTCGATTCTCGGTTTGCTGGGCAACACTATGAAATACGATTTCGATAGCTTGATTGTTGTGCGATTCAAACATACTAGTTTACCTTAGGATAAACCAGGCGACCCAACTTGTGGTTCCAAAAATAAATTTGGATAAAACACATTTATGGGCTAAATTTCGACTAAATTTTTACCTCAATATGTTGCTTGGATCCTACCATTTTGAATGGAGTAAGATATCATTCAAATATCTCCCACGAGAGTTTTTACAAAACTCTTCTGACAAGGTAATTTTCAATAACTTTCAGAAGCATATTGCGTTATAGCTTGGCCAAAACTTGGCGAATATTCGTTTTCAAAGCGTCGAAAATTTTGGAATTGTGTGCATAAACACCCATTTCACCATCTCGTCAAAGAAATTTTTCTCGCAGTAAAGCCAAAAGGGTAGTGTTGTCTGATATGTGGCACCGTCTTGTCTTCCACATCCATATTTTCTATTTAAGGCTAAAAAAAATGACTTCCTCAAATGTGACATTTTTTTCAACGTAGCTCTAATGAAAACATTGCGTGAAAATTGTTCAGCCAAACGTTGATGTTCTAGTCCCTAATTGACATTGTTCTATGTTTTGGTCAACTAGCTTAAATTCTTGGGTGAGTTCAACTTCATAAGAGTGTGAATGCAAGTCCAAATGTAAAATACGCCATAATGGACCAAAATCGCCTTGATTAGGATCTTCATCAATACATCCACTTACGGCAGCTATATTTTCTGCAGAGCGTGCATTTCGATGATGAATAAACCTTGAGCTAGTCTTGAGCTAACCTCTTTGTAATAGACCTAGTCTCTTCGAATTGCCTATATAATGCGCGAATCGTACCTACTATAGAACCACTGTTTTGTAGTAAGTTTTCTAAATTTCGACGCATTCAGTGACTGTTTAGCCATATTGTAAATGCCAAATCTTAAACTAAACATAGAGAAAATAATGAGGCCAGTAGAATCAGGAAGATACTGCCAAAGGCTCCCACTATACCCGCCCTTATTAACAAACCAGATGGCACCGCAACGGTGACTAGCGGAGAGTCACTAGACCTCTTGCTCAGTGTATGGTACACTTTCCCGACAATGCAGAGGCTAGTAACTACAATTTTGAACAACTCATACTGAGTCGTCCCTTAATTTCAAGGAAAGTAGTAAGCAAAAGGAAACTCCAACATGCTGTAAATAACTTCCTTCCATACAAATCTGCAACGTGCTTACGGCATCCAGACTAGATTGAGACCACATACCATTATCCTGGAGGAAAGTAAATGTTTCATTTATACCAAAAGCAGGAAAAACCTCCCACACAACTGCAAAGAATACAGATCTATTAGTCTCTCTTTCTTTCTTCTTAAGACGCTAGAGAGACTGGTGGACCTGTACATTCGTGAAAACCTACAAAAAAAGTATGTTTTCGAAATCAATAGACACAGCTCTACACACGAGAATTTGAACCTTTGACAAATCACTTTCCAACAAAGAATTCACCATGATTGCTTTCCCTGATATTAAAGGAGCTTTCAACAACATAAAACCACTAGCCACCATCAATGCATTAAGCAAACTAGAGGCTAATGGTAATATAATACTTTGGATCAAACAAATGCTTTCGAGCAGGTTGATTCATTCGAAATTCGGCTGCTGTGACACAAAAAGGGCAATAAAACGTGACGAACCACAAGGAGGAGTACTATCGCCGCAATTGTGGGTGTTAGTTGTAAAAGAAAAACTCCTGCCCTTGTAGGACAGCGGGTGCAAAGTCATCGCGTATGCAGACACTAGTAACCAGCGGGAAACATCTCCCAACAATCAGAGATTTGATGGAAATAGACCTAGGCAAACTGGCCATTTGGGCAGAGAACTGCAGGCTTGGAATAAATCCCTCCAAAACGGAGCTAGTTTTATTCATAATAAAACGGCAGATTCCTCAAATCACTCGACGAAAACTCAATGGGAATTACTATAGATTCGCAGACCACGCCAAATACCTTGGTGTGATACAGGAAGCCCAACTGGAAATTCAATGCGGAAAAAGTCATCAAAAAAGCAACAACTGCAGGTGATATAAAGGGTCCGCCATCTAACGTTTTTTTTTTTCAAGTAGTGCTTATTTCGTGCATGGTAACACTTAGCTCATGTCTGATTTGACAGATAATTAGTTTTATCCTTCCGCTGAACGAATATGGTTGTGTATACGCTTGAACAACGCTTCGCTAAGTGGGCCTGCGATCGACTTACAGAAGATGCCGATTTTGCCAAAAAAATCATCTTTTCAGATGAAGCTCATTTTGATCTTGGCGGGTATGTAAACAAGCAAAATTGTCGCATTTGGGGCACAGAAAACCCGCACGCATACATTGAAAAGCCGGTGCACCCAAAACGAGCCACTGTTTGGTGCGGATTTTGGTCCAGAGGCATAATTGGGCCATTTTTCTTCGAAAATGAGCAAGGAGTGGCCGTTACAGTCAATGGCGATCGTTATCGGGCCATGTTGAACGAATTTTTGTTCACAAAAATTGAAGAGGAGGATATTGGCAACATTTGGTTTCAACAGGAAGGCGCCACGTGCCACATAGCCGAAGCTACACTCGATGTTTTGCGCCCTGTTTTTGAAGATCGCATTATCAGTCGCAGAACTGATGTCGTTTGGCCACCTCGGAGCTGCGATTTGACACCGTTGGACTATTATTTGTGGGGTGCCGTCAAAGATAAGTGTTACGCCGACAAGCCAGAGACAATTGACGCTTTAAAGGACAATATTCGTGAAGCCATTGGTGAAATACAGCTGCACACAATCGAAAATGTGCTTAAAAATTGGACCGATCGTGTAGGCTACTGCATGGCCAGCCGAGGCAGCCATTTGAATGAAATTATTTTCCATTATTAACCGGAAGGATTGTACTTTCAAATAAAAAAAGAAATTTGAGGAAATATTCAGTAGTTTTTTTATAGCATTTTCAAAAAAAAAAAAAAGTTATTTGGCGGACCCTATACAATTGCAAAAAAGCCTTGGACACCAGATGGGGTATCAAATCCCATATTATACTCGTACACTGACTGTATACCGTGGTTGTTAGACCTAAACTAATATACGGCAGCTTAGTCTGGTAGCCTTCTAAGTATAGTTCAAAGAATGACGTGCATCGTTACAAAAGGGGCACTGCGAACAACCCCCACTACTGCACCTACTCCCCTTGGAATCTTTTTGGCAAGGAAAAGTCAAAGAAATGGGCGCTGCAACTTAAGGAATCCGCTCATTAGAAGTTTTCCGAAATAGGGCATGCTGGTATTCTACGCCAAAGCAATGAAATAAGTGAAGTCGCGAATTATTTAATCCCGGCGGGTCCAGGACAGGCAATGGTATAGGTGCCGGTGTCTATGCTCAAAATGGTGCAAAATGGGCACCACACTGGAACCCTCGACTGTTAAATGGGAAATCCACTCACCAATGGAAACGTAAAAGTATAAAATCTCGAGACAAATATAGACAAATGCGAGATGTCATGACCTTGAAACATGTAACTACGCGACACAAACCTGGCCCAAGTATTGTAGACGTAAAATCCCAGCCTGCTAAAAATAAGCAGGCAGATTATAAGCAGCCTGATCGGAGTCCTAACAGGACTTTGCTCTTTAGGAAAACAGGCCGCAAGATTAGGCCCGCCATATAACGACCACTGCAGTAGATGTCATGATGAGGAAGAGGAAGAATATCCATCCCATCTCCTATGTAATTGCACTGCCGTAGCCTCCTCAAGAAGACGATTTCTGCGAGAATATTTCTTTAATGAACTATCTCCGAAACGGAGATCTACAAAATATCTTCCAAGAGTAGCGGTGACCAAGACGACTCAAGTGGTAGCACAATGGACCCATCTTAGTCTAAGTGATCCCCACCCCTCTTTACGGGGTAAAACCACCTATCCAAACCTAACCTAAACTAAACATGGGAGTATAATAAAAATGTCTCGTATAACGCTTTAACGTATGTGTTTTAAACAGGGGTCAAATCTTGACCATGAATTGAATAACCCTGTACCATGTACATACATACATGACTCGTCGGCTCAACCTTGTCTTGCATTGTGTTGTTATCAAGAATTTCTCATTACTTGCTCTAAATTCTAATATCAAGGCGGCAATTTGTTCTTGATAGTGTTTGGCCTCAACCTAGTCTACATACATCTAAGCCTAATGAATGTGATGTGTTCATTACAGTTCTTCCCAAGATTCGCAAATAAACAATTAGTTGAAGAAACACTTGTGCATACTTTATCAAAAAAGTATTAAGCCGGTATGTATTCTGAATTTTTCAGTACCTACAGTCTCGGTCTAAAAATGTGTCAACTATACTTAGGAGAAAAGATCTTTTAACAAATCACCAAAAAGTGAAAATGGCATCAAATAAGTGGAAAGTCTTAAAGCCAATCGCCCTATTAGCACCAAAAATCTTGTTAAATATTTGCGGGAATCTGTTATTCAAAATCTATGCTAATCACCTGGGAATCTTCAAAGCTCTGTGAAAGTCATGTCTCTATCCAGAAGTTACTTCTTGCACAAGTATCCAATTTGAAAATTCACTCCAAAACGATGACACTCTCTTCAGATGTCAAAATAATCTCAAGCTATGGCCATTGTGCTAATTATTTACAATCAAGACTGTCATTGACTGTCGCAAAAATTACCTAAACGCGCTCTGACCCCAATCGGTAAATTGAATTCACCATACCTTTCCACCTTTTCGAATTTAAAACGCTTGACCATTATTATACCAGAAAAGGTCGGAAATATTAAGTAAGACACGGCCGTCCACTGCTAGCAGAAAAATGCAAACTTCGCCCGTCCAAGTGGCTTTTTATGTTCGGTCATTTGACAGACACCCTTTAGAGACATTTATTCGGATTGGAACTTAATAAACCTAATGGAAATTCTATCTACAAAATACTGTTTACTACATTGTGGCTATATCATGCGAAACGGGTTTTTGAAGTGTTTGCATTGTGACGGGCCGGCACTGTGAACGAGCATGATCAGCGAAATGTCATTTGCCAATTTCCATTTGTAATCAGTACACTGATATTTTCGTTTGTTATTTTCTTAGTTTACGTTTCATTTTACGCAAAATGGTAGAGAAACTGCTCACGCGAAATTGCAATTGTAATGCGAGAGCGTTGATCGATGGAGAGAAGTTGCTCGTTACGGATTGACACACTTTCCTAAATACGGAATGAAATGCGTATTTTGTTGATTGTCATTTTGTTTTTGTTCGAACTTTCAATTTTTCAATAAACAAGAAGGAGACAATAAAGTTTTCTTACCCGAGGGACTTACATGGTGAGTCGCGAAGAAAGTTGCAAAGATGAGTGATCTCCTCGATTCTGAGCAACTGACAATTACGAGTACTGTCAGAGGTTTCTTTTCTGGAAACGAGAACAGATTTGTGTTGATGACTCCTCGGCGTGTTGCAGAAATTGTTGGTCATCTTTATCTGCGGATGTGATGACACTCGTGCTTGGCTTGCATGTTTGTTTAATTTCTTTAATTTACGGTGTAATGCACTGTCAGATGGGAGCGTTTATCTTTTCGTGTTGTTCTTAGATATGAATGGCAAATATTTGACGTTTATTTCAAGGTATTTTGCAAACAAATCGCATGGTTGACTTGAGTCATGAGCTGGGATGTCGGAGCTATGCTATCATCACGTTCTTAAGTCTCTGCCGAGCCACGTTACTAAGGAACGTGTTTTTCGCAACTTTTTTATTGAAATTTAAAGCAAGATTTACAGCATGTGATCATGTCTAGAGTTTCCACTCAAACTCATTTTGGTTTTATGATATTGTCTGTTTGACTCTTGTTTCAATCCTAGTGCAACTGACCCGGACTTTCGGATCTTGTCTATCACAAGCGCGATCAACATAAATCATAAAATCCGTTTATCATTCCACAAACTCGCCATATACAACCCCTACTCCCTATATGAAGCCTTCTACGAAACGATGACATCGTAGTACGAGCATACGATCACGCTCCATCTCGACAACCGGCTGTCCATACTGCCCGGCATTTCTTCCCTTGACATTCCAATCACACATGATATGTCACACTGACAAGCAGTCGAGTCATGACATCATACAAAATCCATAAAACGCAAACTACATAAATACGAAGCCAACACGTCCTATCGGAGCAACTCATCCACTCGGAATCAGAGCCGCAGCACATACTATGTAGCGCTCCCCACTTGAACCACTTGAACTGGGCAGTGTGTTAAATGAGTCAATAAGTCGTTCAAATGAATTTCACTTCATTCATCGCCTCGATCGTGTGTGGGCTTGAGCCCCGATTGATCGCACTTCTTCTCCGAAATATTCATGGTTCACATGGTTCATGCGACAGATCAACAAATTAGATCACCCACTGTTCTGGGACGCACTTCCGGACGGATTTTCATAACGTGCCTAAGCTAAGCAATCAGGAGTTGATCATTGCTCAGGAACGTCATCACCGCGATTAGGCTTGTTGTTGTATAATCGTCTGAAGGTCATACAACAATACGACGGATCAGAATTAATTGTGCCACCACAATGGGCACGACACAATCTCGAGATCGTGGTGGCCGCAAATGCAATTAGGTCAATGCGGCTACATCACGGTCGGTCCTCCTCTCTCGAAAGATGTGCTGGAAAAACACACGAGCAATGTGTGCGCGGTTCTAGTCAACAGTCGCGTCATCAGAATTGTGGTGTCATCATTCTTGGCTCGTCTGCTTTCGACGTTCATTCTCTGACGAGCAGGAGCAGAAGTAACCACATGATTCCATGGTATTGTCATCTGAGTGGCACACCCAACATTCCGACGATGATAGAGATGTGGATCGTGTTAAAAGGTTTCCCATTCTCCTTCCTCATCGTCGTGGACTTGCAATCGATGTGATACTGAGACAATACCGGAGGGTGGTGCGCTTAAGTGATTTCCACTACCCGTTCATCCAGATTCGAGATTTGAATCCGCCTTGATCCGACGATGCCTTCCTCATAGGTACGTAGCCCGTACTCAATCACTCTCGTCGGGGTATGCGACTACGTAGGCATGTGACGCCAGGAATTATGGCCAACTGTCGTCTGTCTGATTGCATTCATGAATGAGGAAGAAATTGCATAACACCAGCGCAAACACCGTCGGCGACACCAACGCATAAGCGTGGCTCGCATTCACAATACACATACCCGGCTCGTATCTCCTAACCTGGGGCAATGCACTGTGCACCCGTATGCGCGGTGTATGCGTGCCCCGCCTGTTCCAGCTCGAGCTGCGATCCAACAGTCGCAAAGTCGCAATCAATGCTCATTTGTTGCCTCGCTGGTTGTTTTTCCCTTTTCCCTGGCTGTAAAGTGGAATTAGTTATGGTAGTTGTCAAGGCGGCGGTGGTAATTAGTTAGAGAGCTTGTGTACAAAATGAAGTCATACGCGAAAACGTAGATTGGGGAACAATCATAAATGTGATAATGCAGCTCGGTGCTCCATCGAGCATCCCACGCAGGGCGATATTGAAAAAGCGATTGATATTTATTGCTAATTTGGGACAACTGTTAAAAAACATGTACAGTTAGACGTCGTGTGGGCCGTCATTAATGGATGTGGGTTGTTGAATTGAGCTGGCCCAGGCCTAGGGCTAGATCCGGCGGGGAGACTTGGAAACAGCCTTAATTAATATTACTTGCTAAACGCGCCGCGAGGTACTCACGCTTCGAGTTTTGTTTTTCCATTTTTCTGAAGTTTTACGAAGGCGTTGTGTAAATAATGCGACTAGACGGTCGAGATGGCGTTTTCTAAAAAACGAAAACAGCAACAAAACTTTAATGGCGAGTGGCCGATAAGCGAATGGTAGACATGGGTTTCCTGTGTAGCTGTGGTGGGTTTTACTGGGAAGGTTGACAACATTACGAGCGTGATACATATGTTGTGCGCTGCAATGTGAGAAATTAGTTTATTCGTAGACCTCAGTGCTTATCTCAAAATTTCCGCGGTTTTCAGAGTACTTTGAGGACTTATCCACCGTTGGTGGTTTTACTCTCTTCATATGATTATTTGTAATTAAGACTTGTGATAAAGCTTAATGTGAATCGTAGGGCCGCTAGTGATACTCTCCCTTTGCTATTGCCACTTTCAAGTACGAAGCCATGGTAAACGAAGGCTTTTTACTATTTCGGAATTAATATTCCCCTTGGTAACGTTTAAAAAGATTGTTTGCTCCACGGTCTTTGGTGTAAATCTAGTCTCTTTAGATAAAATTCTCGACGTTTTCACACACTCGTGGCTCTATCTCAACGTCATGGGCCTTAAGAGAAAGAGGTGTACCATATATACTGCACGAACTTGGCGATCACTACTATGAGAAAAGACCATTTTTCTCGTAATGGTAAAGTACTTTTAAAAAAGTAAGTAAACGTAACTGGAAAAGCCCTTAATTGTTCTATCTCAGTACTGCTAAAGGCTCACCCCTTCTATCAGCGCAAAAAATTGTATGTCTTATTACCCAGTAGGACTCGAACGATTCTTTCAAAACTGGTGCTAAAGAAGTCATATGACCGAAGGGTACGTTTACCGCATTCTAGAAACATGATCACGTCCAGCCCGTTTTTGGAACATCTTATATGTGCCTGGAAAACACCAAACAATAGTGGTTAGTTTATACATATAAAATGGTTTATGGGGGTTATCGTGGTGCAATGATAATCATCACCGATTGTTGAGCGAAAGGTCTATAGTTCAAGTCTGTATATAGCCAAGAACAATCCCTATACGAATAGATTGTGTAACAACATCAGTTGTGAGTGAAAGATGATCAAAAAAAATGCTGACGAAGGCATAACACTCGCAGTATAAGATCACCTCAAAATTCGTACTCTATAAGTGCATTTCCAACATAACACCTTACTGACATGGAAACAAAAAAAAGTTACTGTGAACTACAACAAATCCGACGAATTCAGTCGAATCTCTATAATCCTATCTAGGACAACAACCTTCGGAGAGTAGTAAACGAACATCTTCGACATAAACCATCTGCCCCACGTCCAGGTTGTGTGGCAAACATAAGAGCGTAACTCTTGAACCTTTGCGAACGGTATAAAAAGGAAAAAAAAAAACTAAGTGTGTTCAAGAAATTTCAAGATTACGCGGTTAATAAAAAAAGAAAAAGAAAACAAATTTCTTCTTCTACATCAGAGTTATTCCTTTCCAACCAAACCCCATGTCATATTATACATATATACATAACTTTTGTCGATGTTTTTTCCAGTTCTGTAAGCACTTCTGAAACTTAACCTGCCATGATAACTTTCTTTACCCATTTTCGTCACTTGTAAATATGCTGCGCCATCCACTGCGCTCGTCGTTTCTTTCTTTCTTTTTCGTTTTACCAAAAACAGGTAAATCCAGTAAGGTTTCTAATCCTGTCTGCCTAAAGGGGTTCCTTCAGAAGTCCGTGGAAAAATTTCTCAAAGTTCGTATCAGAGGGTCTTTTTTTTTTTAAATCTTCTGTATCTTCACTGATGTGCGTAAAGTAAAAAACGATCAACTGAGAACTCCCCGCATCGTCTACTTGGCACACAGAAGCCATTGGGGCCTTGCTCGACATCCCGTGGGCATTCCACAATATCTTAATGAGGACCCTACCTCGTAGGAACGTTGATCACCCTGTAATAGCAGTTGAAAGCTGTTCACAGGGTTGGGTCGTATCACCACATTGTTTTGTCCTTTTTTTTTTTTATAAAAGACGCGTGCACAAGGGATTATGACTACCCTTAAATGTCAAGACACAGCACGGGCAATATTTGTTAATTGTAATGATTGGGAAAAATTGAGCTGGGAAGAGCATTCCACATTCGTGTGGTTCTCTAAATTTGACGGTGAGTCCGAAGACAGGTTTGAGGGTGACCTGATGAGTAGGGCTAGGATTTTCGTGTACTTAAAAACCCAAAATATGCGCTTAAAAAATGCTCTTAAAAATGGGAAATATGTATTTAAGTCACCTATAACGTCTGGTTTACAACGACCAGTAGCTTTTAACGACCGATTTTCCCCCACATAGTTGGTTTCCGCACAAGTAATCTTTCTATTTTTGAAAAGTCGGATAAAACTACCGTTGGCCAGTTAAACTGCACGACTGTAGTTAAATTTTGCATTTTTATAATGAAAAACAAAAAACATGCTATCCAGTTTTTAAAAATATTCAGTCTTTTTATTTTAAGAACTAAAAAGCAATAATGTTAATTAAATAGATAAAAAGGTTAACGAAAGATAAAGATCTTCATTTGAAAAATTAAGTAACAGAAGTAGCTTATTTAAATATTTAATTTAGGTTTTCAAAATGAACAACGATATAAGAGGTTTAATGTGGCGTGTACATTTCTACGGTTTTGCTTATTTTTTTAATTATAAGCTAATTTTTTGACGAAAATATGCACAAAATATGCATTTATTATTAAGAATATGCAAGAATATGCAAAATATGCATTTATAGTAAAATATGCAACAATATGCACTAACGATTGGATGCCAATTTAAAAGAAAATTCATGAATCGGAAAGATACTTATCCCATTGCTTCTAATGTGTCTCAAAAAAAAAATGCAAATGCATCGAAATCCTAGCCCTACTGATGAGCATTCCGGGCGAGACGTGTATTGCGGTTAAATTCTTAAAGGGAGGGAATGCAACTGGTTAACGATGAAACAGAGAGAGAGAGAGAGGGCAGACATTACGTCGATGTTCGAGTGACTCGATTGACTTCGCGATATTGTTGACTCCTATGAGCTTTGTCACCCGCTTTTTTATTCTATCTAGGAGGTGCAGGGTCTAGAAAGCCAGGGTCTAGGAAGCGTTGTATTCAAGCTTGGGGATGATGTAGGCCTTTTAAATTGAAGCCAGATCAGAGAGGTGAAATATTTCTTGCATAGTTTGAGGAAATCGAGACATTTCGCAGTGTTCTTGGCGACCTTGAATATGTGATCAATCCAACTAAGAGTTTTATTAACACACATACCAAGGATGGAAAGTCTGTCGGTTTCATCAATACAAGCGCCATTCAAGGATACTGGCTGATTATTGACGGTTGGCTTGAGTGTCAGTAGAGAGCATTAAATTGCACTCTATTGTCTATACCCCATTTAATTATGCTGTCAAGGTCGGAATTGAATGTCCTTAAAATACGTTGCCGTTCCAGTTTTACGGCAGGGACGTGAGTCTTAGAACGCTAAGAGTACTGTCATCAGCGAAAGAGTGTATTGGATTAGAAGTAGCAGTCGGTGACAGAACAGAGCCCTGGGGCTCAGACTTAAAACCGTCCAAAACAACTTGAATTAAATGGCCCAAAAGGTAGTTTCTTATCCATAGAAGGAGAGACTCATCGATACCATAAGCACGCTTTCGCTTTTCCATAAGCACATTTTCGACAAAAGAGCCTGATGCCAAACTTTGTCAAATGCTTTCGAAATATCAAGCGCAACAATCTTGCTTTCGCCGAAATGGTGCAAAAATTGGTTCCACTTTTCGGTGAGATATGCCATCAAATCACTACTACGTACTGCCGGTCATTAAAAAATGTCCGCGATTATTTCAAAGCTGACGGTTTACCGCGAATGCAGAGACCAGAAGAGTAGGAAAGATGAAAAAGCTTACGCAGTGGTTTTGCCAGCGTGGAAGAACACCTCTTCAGAAGTATTGGGGGAATATCATCAGGGTCAGCGGATTTATTCACGCTGAGATTCTTAAATACTCTTGCAACTGTACGAGTGCGAAAGTATAGGTAGATTTGTCCCATGGCAAATTCTACGCTCTCAAGTGCAGACGGGGACAAAGTGCAATCTGGAAGCGTTGAGTTTTCACTTTCAATTGTTATTTACGACTACTAATGTGCAAGCTAACTGATCTCGTTTACAACGTCATAAACTACGCCGACGATCGTGTGATCATAGTTACACACAAATGTAAAGTCAACGTTTGTGAAGACATGCAAATTGCGCTCTATTTTTCTCGCTGCTTGGTGCATCAAAGACGATTTATTTATTATGTTAATTCAACTAAGTCTATCTAAGCATTCATGGTACTACTAGCCGCACAAGCCATAAAATAGGGATATAATATCCAAAGTTATCTTCTGCTTATATACCGCAACAAGAAGACCAACCAGAAAACTATAATCAACAAACTAAAACGTCCTTAAAGATTAGCATGTTTCGGTCTAACATACTCCATACAACCCTGTTTATAGGCTGTCAAAAACTCTGTTTACTGTAATTCTCTATTTCGCATATTTATAGACTCTCTTGCTCAGGTAGTACTCAGACATATGTAGGTCACATGTATAGTACATCATTTACGAACTTCGAAAAGGGCGTAAAGGTAACCAGGGTTTACACTTTTATGGGGTTTGTCACACAACCTGGACGGGGTGCAGATGGTTTGTATCAAAAATGTTCACTATTCTCCGCGGGTGTTTGTCCTAGATAGGATTCGAGAGATTTCCACTGAATCTGTCGCGTTGGTTGTAGTTCACAGTAACTTATTTTTTACTCCATGTCATTAAGGTTTAATATTGGAAAATCACAAACAGAGTATGAATTTTGAAGTGATCTTTACTACGAGTTTTATCCCTTCGTCAGCATTTTTGAATCATCTCTCATCCACGATTGATGTTGTTGTACGTATAGGAATTGTTCTTGTCGGTAATGATCATCACGACCACCCCCTGATAGGTACCTGAAAGCGCACAAATGCATTCGATAAAAAATTGAGAAACTGTTTAACATGGAATCCCTGAAAAACCCCAATTACACAAATGACTCGAAGGTGGCCTAGCCCAGAAAAACAAAGTCAAACTTTGGGATCATAAGGCACTTATTAGCCAGAGAGGGGACTTTTGAAAGAGAGCTTAATTCACACATCGTTTCAATCCAAGTCAGTTAAAGACTACCAAGATGCCTTGCAGGATTTCGCTAAGAACAACAAAATCAAAGTCAAACTTTGGCTTCAGTATCAGCGAAATTAGCCTCCTATTAGCCAGAAGGGGATCTCCTGAAAGATACATATATAGCTGCTCTACATTTCCATTACCAACTTCAAACAAGGTGGATAAAGTTACGTCTGTCCTAATTCATGGATTTTACCTATCAAAGATAACCATTCAGCTCTCGAAAAAAACTCTATAGGAATCGTAACTTTCTCAGAGAAGCCTTCTTTACTGAGGAAGGAATCCAAATTTCCGTAGAACCTACCCTCATCTTAATTAGGAAGGATGAGGTCATGCTCACCTAGACGGCTTATTCGGCACAACAGATGGTGTTTATGCGCAGTGCTATTTTATAGCTAATTCACTGTAGCAAAGGCTCATAGCCTTCTTGGAAACGATCATTTAACCCAATTTTGTTCATTCGCAATGCACACAAATATTGTTCGACCATATCAAGCCACAAGTTACCTCTTTGACGGCTGCCAGCGCACTATAATAAACCACCGATTTGGCTGGCCAGGCACAAATACTCTTCAGACATTTTCACCAGTACAAAACGAACATATAGTGCAAATGAAACCAATACAAGCCGTAACTACAAAATTCCTTTTACTTTCTGAACACATCGCGCCCATAGAATTACGTCGTTCAGACGACATGTTAATTTTGCAAAATCTACATTCCCCTATTCTACCTTTTTTGTTCTTATTTTGGACCTAGCCTTTTTTAAAAAGGTTCGCAGGCAGCTCTTGACCTTGATATGGTATAGCCTTAGCTCTTCCCTTCGGTTGGTGGAGCTAAAGTCTTATATAGTAATGTCACTACATATTACATAAACATTTCCCGTTTTAAGCCTAACCCAGAAAACACTTTCTTTAAGGCCACGTAAAGCTTTGACATCATTTTAGAATTTTGGTACCCGAACAGAGCTCCGAACTCAGAGGAGAAGTGATTGGCATACATTTTCTTCGTCTCTGGCTATTGCAGCTTTCTTCGCTCTATAAGAGATCAATGTGGGAAAAAATATGTTTCAACCCCATTTCTTTGTATTATTTCGTAAACTGACCTAAATTCACATGATCCTATGGTATATTCTCAACCATAGGAGGATTCCCCAAAACTTGGGTCCGTGGCACCAGGTGCTAGTGTCTAAATGGTGTATAAAAACTTATTAGCCTTTAAAACTCCCATCGCTTCCGTCTCAATTCTTCGCCTTTTGCTGAAACTCTATTCGCCAGTAAGACGAAAAATACTATCTTGCTATAGTAACCTTTTAAGAACCATGCAATGCTAAAAATAGAGTAACCAGACCTCACTTACGAAACAGGTTATTTGTATTTTCGTCGTCACACATCAAGTCTACCCTAAGAAGAAGCATCACGTATCAGCCTTGAACATTGAAATCTAAGCTTACTGAAACGATTAATGACCTCAATCGCTTTATAAAGGCAATATTTTTAGTCTAAGTATGTAGATAAGAGTTTTGCCGCGAGCACAGATATCACTGTTCATCGCTTGTAAAATCGCTAAACATTCCGACCGATAACGACACTCTCAATTTGTCTACATAATGCCTATAATTAGCTCGTTTGGACTTTCTCCAGCAAAACGAAAAGCTTGGCAACCGGCTTCCTTCGTGAGTAATTCATGAGGACGAAGTGGTCTTGGGCAAACCCTAATCTCACTTCCCAGGCTAAGGGGAATTAATAAATGATGTATGTATGTATGTTCATATGTATAAGCGCGAAGTATATGAGTGGCTATGCTATGTTTAGGAAACTTGAAAACTCTACCTGATGATCCAAATGATCTCAAGTGGCCGCTGGCCATGAATTGGATTTGAAGGTGGCCGAAGAGATGATGTCGTGAGCCCGACCACTCCCTCGTCGTGTATACGTATGTACTTGGTGTGTCTAACACACGACGGTGTGCGGTGATTGTGGATGATGTTATTGTAGATTTGTTATAATTTTTTTTCCATTCAACTGTTGTACTACGACGTGAAATCCAGTCGTTCGGATAAGCGCGTTTGAGAAATGACGTCAGTTAGCATATGTATATAGAGGCTATCATGGCCAGCTTCAGGGATGCATGAGTTAACAGCGACTCGCATACTACGTGCTGTAGTGGCAGTTGAGAATGTTTGGCTTTTAATTACTATAGAAATCAAATGACAGTTCAAATGAGGGTAACGCCGCAACGCAACGTGAATGTCTGCATCTGTGTGTTAAATGACATCATCGCATTGAGTTTCGCGATTCAATAGAAATTAATTGCCTTGTTTGTGCCTTTCCAAGTGCCCGCGTGTGTGTGATATTTAAATGCCAAAAAAAAAATAAGTTCCAAGTGAGAGTCAAATCCACCGAATAACAAAGCAAGCAAGAGCGAGTAAACGAAAACAACAACGAAGAGTGAAAGACTCAAGACGGAGCAGTGGCGGAGTAACTGACAGTGAAGCGATTGTTTCCAAAATGTATCAGAGCTGCCGGCCGGCCGGTAGTTGATGATGGAATGGTGATATTATTCGTACTTGTAGTCGATTTTCTTGTAATTGTCGTTGTACGTCTACTTGGAGGTTGTGTTGTGACAAATTGGATGTGCATGAGGAGAATTACGCCGGGCTCATTTGTCATAAGGTGCCGAGGGAGGCGGAGATCGGCAGGGTGGTATTGTCGGTGTAGCCATGAGTTTTGCGGTTTTTTCTTACGCTACGCACCACTGACTTGGCTTGACTACTAATTTGCGGATAATGGATAGGCAGTTGTGCTTGGAGGTTTTTAATTTCCGTCTGATATGATCCCATGGATAAATATTGTCGGAATTTACGACCGGATTTTTGTTTTGCTGGTATTGCTCTATGATTTGTGTTCTTAATTTGGGTTCGAAGCCAGCGAATCTGCTTGAACTGATAGCTCTCACGTATTTTACCTAGTTCTTCCCGATATGGGGGCCAATAAAGTTACGCAATAACAGAATTTTGGTCTCGGAAAGGAGAAGGAATCCGATTGGAAAGGCATTAGACAAACCTACTTAATTCTGATCTTCACCCGATCAGATTCGAAATTTGTTACTTACGCCCCAGATCATTTGGATCAAGCACAACATGATTGATCTATACCGATGCACAAGTTAATTTACATGACACAAATAAGTAGCAATTAAAATATTTAAACATTTTTCGACTGCATACCAAGTGGTCCTCTGACATGTCTCAAATTATTTTTGCATACGGTCATTGCAATTTATTCAAAATTGTCTAATTAATGTTAATTGATTTTGTGCACTTGTCTGGCCGAAAATGTATGAAAAAGAAGAATAAGAGTCATGAGTCAAGTGGTTAATCATGAATATAGTGACGCGATTACAACGGAGTGCGCGATAACATCCGAAGCGCTCAGCTTTTGCCAGATGTTAATTGAATTTGAGTTTGGCTTATTTAGTGTGATTTTTCAAATCTTTGTCATAGAATCTGATAAAAGACGTAGTTTTTGTTTAAGTATTTCTTTGCCCATTTGAATCTAGTCGTGGCAGGATTTATAAATTATTTCTCTTGGGTTATAAACTAAATACAAAAAACAACAGAAAGGAAAATCAGGCCCATCTATTCTTACATTATCAAATAGGCATTTTCTCAAGTGATCCATGATTATCTCGATGAGGAGCTATCATTAAAAAGGGTTGCCGAACACAATGTGAGAATTACCGAAGAATATGACTGCTATCAGGTTGTTACAAGCCGATAGCAGTCGAGCTTAGGCGTCTCTGTTTACTGATATAAAATAAATAGATCTTTGCCTTGTTTTTATTATTGAGCCAAGCGAAGCGAAGCTCTAATATTGCCACTTCTTTCCAATCAAACTTCTCCGATCCGATATATTTGCATTCGCCACGTCCGCAATCTCTGTAAAGAATCTTTGGCCCAACGAAGCTAGGCGCCGATTTTGGAGAGCTGGGCAAAGCAGATGTTGGATTGTCTCGGTTTCTTCCTCATCGCCGCAGCTCCGGCAGAGATCGCTGGATCCCGAGTTCCATTTCCGGAGCATTGCTTCAATGGGACAGTGTCTCAGTGGGACATTGATCATTCCGACGAACATACGGATCGAGTTACGGTCCAGCGCCAAGAGCTTCTTTGTTTTTCCGATATTGAGCTCTGGCCACGATGATCTTGTCGTGTGGTTGTCGTTTCTTGTAAGCCAAGACGAGTTGGCTTCTTTTATGATTGTGTCATTTATGATCCGGTATAATGCGCTGATCGGTGGTTGCAATAACGTGTCCGCTTCGCTGATGTCCATTTCAGACCCCTGCTTGGCCAATTCGTCCGCTCTTTCGTTCCCTGCGATTGAGCTGTGACCCGGGACCCAGCAGAGTTTGACTTTGTGGTGTCTGATGGACTTCAGGGAGTCGCGACATTTCATGACAGCCTTCGATCTCGTTGTACAGGATACTATTGACTTCAGTGCAGCCTGGTTGTCTACGAAGATAGCGATATCTGATGGCGGGATATCGGTTACTTGAAGGTGTTTGGCTGCTTCCCCTATTGCTAGGATTTCTACTAGAAAAATGCTGCACAAATCAGGGAGTCTAAATGATTCCTGTTTGTGCAGGGTATCAGAGTAGAACCCGGCCCCAGTGCCATTTTCGATCCGTCGGTGAAGAGGGTAATCTCGTGGTCGTTGATCACGGCGTTTGATACCCACTCTTCTCTGTCGGGGAAAAGGATTGGTAGTCATTTGGGGGGAAATATATTCGGTCGTAGCTGCGAGGCTGCTAAAATCATGTTTCTTTCCCAGGTCATCTATTATTCTGAGTATGGCCGCATGTCCATAGTTCGCTTGTTTCCGCAAAGAGGACTCCCTTAGCCTGAGAGCGCTCTTTGCAGCGCACCATGAAGAAACATAGATTGTTCATATTTATTTATTTTTTTCGATCTTTATGTAATTTTTAGTAATCAATATAGTACCGAGATATTTGAACTTTCCCAATTTTTCAAAGCATTTATCGAATACAAATAGGTGCTAGGTTTGGATCGATCCAAATCGGGCAATAATCACATATTTAGTTTTCTCTTCATTTGCTTCTAAACCTACTTCGTTGTTTATCATTATTAGACTTCCTGTGTTTCTCTAAACTGACGATCTGGACGTCCCAGAAGATACAGATCTTCTTCTATGAGGTCCAGATCGTTAACGTAAGCTCGAACGGACATTAAGAATTATTCCCCTATAATTTTCTTGTAGAGATCTCATTACATATTCCGGTGACAGATCAATATGATGGGGTGACTCGGCTTCTCTTTGTATTAATCCTTAGCATTCCTTACGGGAATGATGACCGAACTTTTCCATTCCTCGGAGAAAGTTTCATTATTCCACAAAGTTGTGATGAGCCAATATAACTTTTCTGTTAATTCCTCTTCAGCATACTTTATTAATTCTGAGGGTATTAGGTCGCTTCCTGCGGCCTTGTTAGACCGATAGATTGCATCTTTTACTTAGTCGATGATTGATAGATCTGACTTAATTTCTGCTGTACGGACGTCGTTTCCGAATGCTGCTTGCTCCCCATATACCTTAAACAGTTTATCAAAATATCTTCTCTATTGCGCTGCAACGCTTTTCTTTGTTCCAAACGAACATATAAATCCTGACCTGGTATCCTTTTGATACAGCATTTAGCCCAGAATACTCTCTCGCCGCATTGTCTTCCTGAATGTCAGCAAATTCATTCCTTTGCCACTTTTTGTTTTATTTGGCGCCCCCACTTTATTAGCTTAATGCAAGCCTTATCAAAAACAAGAGAACTAACAGGTGACAGGGTAGAAACGATTAGGGTGAGGGTGAAGGTGAAGGATTGTGGTATAGGACAATTCTAAGACTGGACTTTTTGGTCTTAGATGGAGAATTCAGAACAACGCTGTCAACATCATCAATGGTTAGAATAAATATCATTGGGCCGAGATGACTACCTTGTGGGACACCGACTAGATTAGTGGTTGTCCATCGACCTTTTAGGAACCCATGTTGGTGAGGAGAAAATATGGATTTGCAGTGGAAGAATAGTGTATCATAAACAATGCTCTCGAAAAGTTTGGGTATGCATGAGAGTTGGTAATGGTGCGATAGTTGAACATCTCAATTTTCAGTCCCTTTTTATGGACTGGAATGATACTGGCATAGAGTTTGATATCTGGTACACTTCACCGTTTCAGTATTTTACCGGACTTGAAGTACTTTACATTACGGGCTTATGCTTTTCCTCGCATTCTACATGGGATCAAGGCTTTGCTTTGAGAACCTTGTAACAGTATATTGTTTTCCTCTCCTTTCTTTCAAATACTTTTTATTGTGCTTCTGCGTCTACCTGTCTTGTTTCGTCTTGGTTTCCATGACATTAAGTAGGTCAAAACGATTATTAATTTGGCCCTGGTATTGGCGCTGGATATGAGAGTCCTTTAACTTTCTAACATTGAATAATGATGTTAAATCGCTGACCTAGGTGGTCTTTTTATATCACCATTTGCATTTAATGCACTTAATCCACTTCGAATTTTAGACAACAAAAGCACAGCTCTTTTACTTGTGTGATTTGAAGCAGACGAAACTTCTTCATGGATTGCGATCTGCTGGCTTCACTAGTGCATTTTGTTATAATGCAAATGCAAGTGCTACGCCAAACAATCGAAAGATGAATTCCTTGAAGGCTCCTTTGTTCTACAATGGTCCTCGGTAGATCACCATTTTTTGTTTGACAGACTTTTCTCGATCCTCGACAGATCAGTTTGTTCGATTTTTTTCACTACATTTTGGGTTGTTGACTCATTTAGACTATTATTCAGCCAAAAAAATTACAAATTTAAAATATGTATTTTTTTAAAGATCAACCATTTTCGCAATAATCTTGAATAACATCACTGCGTTGCTTTAGCGTGTAACTATCCATGCTTAAAGTTATACATGTGCCTACATCACAATTGTTAAAGGCGATATAAAACACAATAGAGTTCAGAAGTGATTCACCATTGACATCTAGGCGCGACTTTTGAGAGACTTTTTATCAATTCAGTCCAGGTTCACAAGCTCTGTTTGACTTCTTGCTATGCTGATAACAGTAAACATTCCATTGGTCCTGACTTTAATTACCTTATTTAAAAGTGCCGCCAAATTAGTCTTTCGTTATCTTTATATTGATAAGGAGGCTCTTTCAATTAGAATGCTCTAATTTTAAATGTAAATAAATTAAGCCATACGACTTATCTATAATAGTTAATTTGTTTTTTATTTGAAAGAATATGTCATGTAATGGACAAAATGAAAATGATCACCTTCGAATGTTTGAAACCTTAGCAACCAAAATCACTCTGAAAGATAGAGCCAATAGTAATTGGAAAATGGGCATCTATGAAAGACAATTAATGGTCCCTTGTGACATGTATGTGGCTATCTCTGTTCATCGAATCGGTACCTAATACTAATTCGCCCTGACCGGTATACGAAATGAAGCCCCATATCAACAAAAAACTTGCAAGCAATGTTAAATGCATCCTTTTCTTAAGTCTGCCCATCCGTTTTGGATATCATCAGTATTTGATCTCGTCAATGAAGATGACAGCCTATAAATCATGTTACGCTGACCACTGACAACTTTTTTTTCCGTGATTTTTCAAAGAACTCCGAAGTCACCAGTTTTGCTGATTTTCTTTGGTAAGCGCAAGAATTTTATTATTAAATTCTTCCCGACGCGACGGTTGGCAATTATTTTCAATAATCGCAGATGCCTTTGAGAGCTTATTGGCCCAGAAGGATAAGGATACATACATATTTTTAAAAGAGAAATATTTGTTTTGGTGGAAGCCTGGAAAGAAAATATATAGTGCCGTGGCAATAAAATGTTTGACCAAATTTTTCGAACGGGACTGTGCATAGATGCAAGATTGATTTTTAGAGATAATTTTTGAAATAGCTTTGCTTAACTCTAAACTTAAAAATCGGGATTTGTAGGGGTTAAAACCTAAGTGACAAAAAGACGCTGTCAAAAGTTAACTTCAGAAGATAATCCTCAAACGATTTTATCGCCTAATGAGAATTTCAGTAGGCTTTTACTTCTTGAGCTTCGGTTTAGTGTCGCGATTAAATATAAGTAAGTGCCCCTACACACGTACATACATATACATATATGGGCTTCACCTTACATATACATACATATGTACATACATATGTATATGGATTTCAAATAATCAGATTTCAAATAATCAAAACCCTTAATGAGAAGTTGGGTTGAATAAGACATAATCTACCAGAACGCTACCAGACTTACATACATAAATACGTACATATTGAACTTGCCTGTATCAAAAGATTTACCCAGCCTAAAAAGTTGTAAGCTACCTTGGAGTCAAAGTTGGGAAAATTCCATCTTCATCGAGCAAGTAGGCGTGAGAATATTAAAAACAATCTCACATTAAAGCTGCTTTGCATAGATATCATGGGTAAAACGCCATAAGTTAGTTGCCATAAACAGATAATGAATACATTTGATCTTGGCCTTGGCTGCGCCTTCATCTACATTTTCGTTCTAATGGTCTCAAGAAACGCATCCCATTTCCTCGAACAACAAAGTCAGAGAGCGGCATATGAAAATTAATTGATTTTTACATCCCGTAAACTAGGTCTCTATGTCAGCTACAGCTACCTTCCCCGGCTAGGTTCATTCATTAGCCAGCACAAGCGTACATACGAGTACATCCTTCTCCCAGTTATTTAATTTTCTATTCCCAGAATGTCGGCGCAGAACGAGCAACTCCAAATATAGAACGGCATTCTGCTCGTTTGGAATTCCAGTAAATCGTTTGTTCATGGATTTCTCTTCTCAACTTTATGACAAACGACTTGAGCTGATCTCATAATTTATGGATGCACAGAGTAGTTCCTCGACTTTGTTTATTCATTTGCTTCTTGATCGTTGGAGAAAACGTTAATGAACTGGATTTTGATGATGTTACGTGGGTTTCGATAAATAAATGTCAATTTGAAAGATTCAAATTGTCTACCTACGTCAAGCGGATGAATGACCAGAGCTTATTAGCTCCCCTCTATGCCCCAACGAGCATAGGTCATAATAATACCGTTGCGGTTAATTTTACCGTAAATACCTGGCGCTGAACTTAGCTCAAAAAACAACAACTGGATACTCCTCTTCTCATCAACATCATCCATTATCGTGTCATCGACAATAAAACCTTCGCATGCAAATTGCTTCACAATTCCCTCTACCTCCACCGACGATCGCAAAAGAGTGTCAACACCGACACCGATACCGGCAAGTAGCGAAGTCAAAACAAAATTCAAGTTTAAGGTTAGACCTCCATATACGAGCAGCTACAGCAGAGAAGTCCCATGAGGAAGAGTCGAGAAACGAGCCAAACGACTTAATGACGTAAATTCCAGTGCCACGATCACAAATCCAACGATGATCGCGCTCTCTACCTCTGCCACGATACGACTTCTGTATGTACATATTTACTCCGCGAGTGGTTGAGATGTATTGAACCCGTTTTCGTTGAGGCAATCAAAAAGCCGGTACGCGAGCAGTTGGATGATGGTGCTTAAAGTTGCCTCGCCAGATAAGCGGTTAGATGGATAGACAAATGAATAGATGGTGATACCCCTATCTAGTGTCCACATATGATAATAACCGCTTAGCGACTCCTCTTGTTCTCTTTATTTTTGCCACTTTGTAGCATGTGGCAAGGAAAACCGTTAAAGCGAATTTAATTGTCTGCACAGATTGTAAATACCTTTCTTTAGAAGATATCTCTCCATCCTCGGGGTGTTGTCTTTGTTTTAAATTCCATGGAGCTAATCGACGCGATGGTATACATAGGTGCAAACCGTTGACCATTGAGGAGCGACTACGTGTGTCTCAGTCGCATGATGGAACCACAACGTGTAATGGTCGAGCGTAATTAAGATGTGTGTGCAATTAAAATGCCAAAGTGGGTTAACACCATGAGTCCATTTTAATGACAGCTGTATAAATGCAACCTCAGGTGACACCTGCTCGTGCGCGTTGAATTATTTGGAACCATCCGATGCACTGTTATCGCTACTGGTTCGGCTCAATTCATTCGGATCGGTATGCATCGATCCTCGGCGATTGAGGATCAGTAGTAGCAAGTGATCTTGTTGTGGATCGGAGTATGCACGTTTCGATGTAAGGCGCGTTCCAGTTCAGGCAAACTATTCGTTGAGAACTGGTTGCGACATAAGTCATTCGTGCTATTCTTCTATTCTCTAGGTCGTGCGATGAGACTGGAGAAAACAATCGCGCAGATTGAAGTCGAGATGAGATGTTGTAGCCCGTTTGATCGGCGGATGGCATGTTACTGGTACTTGTAGCTGGAATTACCAAGTTTTATTGTTTTTCTACTGTGCTTCTTGGCAAATGTCAAAGTTGTACCGGTAGAGTTTCTAGCGAAAAAAATCTTGTTGGACCATTACCATTATGAGATTCAAGTCGAATGAAGAAAATAAGTGGTCGTAAGTTGGTGTTTATCTAATGAGTGGATAATGGCTAATGACTCGTCACAAAACCTTTTCCCGTTAAAAGACAATTAACACCATTCAAGAGCGGGAATGTAAACATAGAATGAGCAAATGGATAATTCATTGATGCATTAATTGAGGTGGATAAAACTGAATAGCTTGAAGTGACTAGTTGTGCTTAAAGTGTCAAGACATGGATGTTGGATCTCGTAAGGTCCTTGCTTTAAATATCGTAAATGTGTTTTTTAGTAACTAGTAAGGTGTTCTGGCAGAATCGATTATCATAAAAGAACCAGATCCAGTGATTAACTTCTAACAAGTCTAACAAGTTTCCTGCTCAGATAGGTGATCCAACAGCTTGTACCGACGTTTTCCTTAATTTGAAAATTATTTTTTTGCCGGTTTAATGGTGATCCCTATTGAGTACTGAAGCCCGGTCTTTGGCAATTATGAACGAAATAAAACATGGTACATGTGACCACTATGGCTTCTGTTGCATACGATCAAGAGATGGTCAAAATTATCAATGACTTTTTGGAGTTTGGATGTTATGATTGAGGGCTTGAGGGCAAGCTTATTTACATAGACCTTTCTCTCTCCAAATAACCCCACAAAAATAAGTCTAAAAATGTCGCTTCGCATATCCTCGGAGGCTAATCAACTTTTCCTCTAACCGAGATAATGCAACCTTCAAATTTCGTACGCAATAAAAGGTTTGTTTGAGGGCTACTGCGAGCTGGAGCTCCATTTTTTTTGAAACTAAAGTTGGTGCAGGATCAATTTATTCAACTTTTGGAAAAGAAGTCGATCAACACATTGCGATAACGCTCACCATATGCCATTTTCGAAATAAGTTTGAATAACAAAAATGCATTGTTGCGTGGGAAATGGCCTCATAACTAAATGACTAAAATTGTCAAAGACTATTTGATATCCGTGTTTTCTTGTGACATGATACTGCCGATCTTTAAGAGATCCTTGGTTTATCTATGTCATAAGCTTGTAAGACTTTCAGCTAAGCTTCGGGTCTAGAAAGTCGTCAAAGTATTTGGCACTGGAGGATGGACACCATTTCAGCCGTAGTAGTTTAAATGATGGTATCTTAATCTCCGGGTATACAGCATTCATTCGGATTTCTTTGGGCTTGTGTTGGACCGCAGACTATGACCCAGGCTTATACTCTAGCCAAATCATTGATAGAAATCACCCTGATAGTGGAGTAATATACATGCGACCACTTTTATCCTTTTGCTTTCTAACTAGAATTTGGTTAATAACCATGACCCATAGAAAAGGTGAGGTAATCCCTCTCTGTTTACGAATATGTTGAAGAGATTATTTCCTAATGGCGAATGGATGACTTTCGTTTTGAACATCGAAATCATTCAATATCGAATGAAAATTTGGGATTCCTCAATAGATTATGAAAAAAATATCGTTGAAGGCCTTGGATAGATCTCTTAACATTAATTCTTAGGAGGACGCGACTGTACAGGTCCACGCTCGAGCGTTTTGTGTAAAATGGTTGGACATCTGATATGCCTGAAGTCCTTGACCTCTTTGAGACTTATTTTTCTAACCTTGGTAATGAAGACCGCGTCAACTCTCCTCCGGGACTCAGGAACGTAGTTTGTAAGTAGGCCCATTATGGCCCTGATCGGATGGACTATAAAATATTGTATTGAGCAAGAGGTTTTGATTCAAGCCATAACAAATGCTGTAGATGATCTTGTGGAGTCATCTTCATCCTGGCCTGTTGAACAGCGATTGGCACCTGAGTTCGAGCTGATATCGTTGCATTTTGTGACTGCGGAGCCATTAATATTGACATTCTTTTTGACTACATCACTTTGTCTAAAACCTTTTTTGACAAGGTCTACTTTAGCCTGTTACAAGTCGGTATCTTGTACAAACAGACAAGTGTTGCTGGGATTTCAATCCCTAATGCGACTCTGCCTCGCTCCTTCCCACATACACTGTCAAATGAACCTTGAAAGCGATAGAATTTTGGTGAGTACTAGGTACTTTATAAGGTTTATAATAACTTAAACATTTGACCAATAGTAGATTTCTTGGCCTAAAGAGCAGTTTCAGGTGTCTTTATAGTACGGTAGCGAGGATTGTACTGGTAATGATCAGAAAAGCTGTTCTTTTACAATTGTGGCAAAGAGGTCTCCGCTCGCATGAGCCAAGCGAGAAGCTGAGATTTAGTTAGTTGAATATGCTTTCATAAAGAACTAAGCATCTACCAACAACTTCGTTAGAAACTTTTTTACAATAGAAACCTCCAAAAGCCTGATAGACTCAGCCTCTCAAGTTGTAGAACTTCTTGTTGCTATGGGAAATATTATTGTGAATTCTACCAATGCGAGTTGTTGTTTCTGCATGCTATCTCAAAAATAAAACCATTTATTCTCAAGCCTTTTGTAGCTGCAAGTACATGTGTATCTTCTCGGCTGGTATTGTACGTACATATATTACAGCCACAAGTCAAGCAGATGCACATTCACATAACATCACCTGACCTATTCAAGTACCACTTGCAAAACGTACGCCGTTGAATGGATTCTAAGCTTTAAGCATAAGCGGTCGTCGAGTGCCTTATTATAATTTTTAATCCAAGGTGTTAAGTGTTTTTAACGGCTCGCGTCGTGACTTGATCATGGGCAATGCTAAGTAAGCAACAGTTAATTCAAGTATAGCGGAGGAATGAAGTAAATAAGGAGTCTATATATACCCAACAAAGAGGCTAATAGTAGACATGGACTTAGGGATTTACTAATAACAGGGCCATCCAATTAGAGGTGTCATTTTCAATTAAAAGAAAACTACAAAATTTTCAAAGAGTGGCATTTTAGTCAAAAGTGCATACCCTGAAGAATATTGATAAAATGAAATTGTAGTGTAATAAGAGGTCTGCTCTTATCTTTTAGTCGATTACCCGATGATAAGGCACCGACATAGATATATAATTCCCCGCCAAAGAAATTCAGACGCCCATGAACTTTTTCACACAATAGAGCATTGTTCAATCAGCTGGCAAGCGGCGGAGTAGTGTTCCACGTGGTATCCTTAAAGACTAAAGATCTTAAGGCCGTCGGAGATGTACATCGTTTTCGGAAAACTTCTTCTTGGTTGGCCCTGAAATCTGTTTCGGGTTATTGTCTAGTTGATTGCCTTTAAGTATGTTTAAATATATTTGCTTGTCCAGCGTCCGTCAGACCCGAGGGTTGTTTTGCCGCAGCTGATTTGAAAGGCGTCCTCGCTTGGATTCGGTTCACGCCGTCATCTCTTTTGAATTTATGGGGCATCAGCACATCATAGACCAAGTTTTGTGATCTACCGATGGTTTTGGCTTTTCGGCTTTTCGGCTTTGCGTTTGTCCTTCACTTTTTAACATGTGAATAATTTTCCGTTTCTCTTTAAAGCATAGTTTTGCTTGACCTCTTTTTTTGGCATTTATTCATGTACTCAGCTTTTAACTTCTTGTTTGTCGTTTATTCACGAGTGCACAATGTTGTGATAAACGTTATATGTACATAGAGTGTTCGTTATCTATGATCATTCAAAGTGGTACTAAATTTGTCGTTAGAGGAGAAGATGTCGCTGTAGTCAATATAATAAGACTAAGACACCTATCGGACAGCTTGTTTACGACGGTCGACGCGAAAACCATTGGGTCCTGTATAATTAAGCATAGACTAGTCGGAAAATATGACAATTAAACAATTGAATTTGACGCCCCCCACAGGGGCACTTTATTAGCTTAATGCAAGCCTTAACAAAAAAATTAACTTGATCAGAAGAAGAAAGAACTTCGTCGAGTAAAGACGTGTGCTCACAAGCAGTAAACATTTATTGTGAAAAATAACATAAAGTGCTATTATTTCTTGAATAAAGTGTTGTACCGAACTACATACTGTCCCACGTGATAACTTAACATATCAATTTAAAAAAATTTTAATTGCTAAATCCACTTTTCTTTAATATTTTATTTAAATATTTCTATTTGTGAGTACATACATATCTGTATACATCATACATATATTCAACCGCAATGTCTAACGCCAATATAAGTGAGCAACAAAGAAAATTACGATCTGCTGAAAAATGTTCCAACTCTCTCGCTCCGCGCTCTGAGTCTCCTGCAACGGCGCTGTCGTCAGCTAAACTTTGGAATAAGTTTGAAAGTCGTTTTGAAGAGATCACGAAAAATATAACAGCATCAGTAGTTTCTCAACTGAAAGCGGAATTTGACTCTATGTTCACCACCGTGTTAGAGCGTATGTCTGCAATGGAAAGTGATTTCAACTCCAAATTGAAATTGCTCGAACGCGATTTTAAAGAAAGGTATACCTCTATCAGCACCATGGTTTTAAATTGCCAGAGCAGTGTTGATGCTGTAGAAAGTCATTGCTCCCACATCGACTTACTCCAGAATGAAATCTCTCTTATAAAAGCGCAACAGCTTAAAAATGATAATTCCCAGCTGAAGTCGCAAGTTGATGCTCTCGCGAGAAAAAACTTATCGGGAGACCTAGTATTGCACGGCATTCCAATAACTGCTGAAGAGAATCTTTCCGAAATTTTCCAAAAATTTTGTGCAACGATCAACGTTAATTCATTAACACCGAACTATATTTTACGCACAAAACCGTTAAGAAATACTACGAGCAGTGCAATCATTGTTAAACTATCACATGAACAAATGAAAACTCACGTATTAAGGAAAGCCGCGGAGTATTACAAGAACAATTGTAAGTCAGTTACTCTAAATGATCTTGGGTTCACAAGTACGCGTTTCGTACGTGTTTATGAAAACCTGACAAAACTGAATCATGCTCTTTTTCGGAGAGCGAATGTATTACGACGAAACAAATGCTTGCATTCCGTCTTCACAAGAAGCGGGAGAGTTTTCGTTAAGGAAGCAATTGACAAGCCCCCAATCTGCATTGTTGATATGCTCTCACTGGAATCGTTTTCCTCCAATGGCCAACGCATACGCAGCACATCTGATGCCTACAAAGAACCCACTGATGCAATTCATATGGAAGCTGACTCCAACTGATACTTTTTTGTTAATCTCTTTGTTTTCTTTTATTTACTCCATATGCTCTCAAATGTTTTTAGTGTTGCCACTTTATGAATTTTTATTTTTAAATGTAATTTTTTCCTTTTATTATAATTTTTTTAATTTTTATTTTCTTTTTATCTCATCTTTTAATTTATTATTAAGTCTAATTCATATAGGTATTTTTTCTGCCGAGTGTGTGGTGATGTTCTTAAAAATTATTTTATATGATGAATCCATCTGATCCTGATATAGTTAGGACCGTTCTCAATGTGTTGTGTAGCGCCCATAATGGGTTAAATGTATGTCATCTAAACGCAGGCAGTATTCGCTCCAAGTTTACAGTCCTGTATCAAATACTTAGCACTTCTAAATTAGATATCGTTATGATATCAGAATCGTGGCTGAATCTTAATATTTTATCTCAATCTGTGCAGATCCCAAGTTATAAACTGTACAGAAACGATCGTGTCAATAGGAGTGGAGGTGGTGTATGTATGTATATTAAAGAACACATCTTCTCAAAGTGTATTTATATGTCATCCATGTCTGATATCCAGTTCCTGTGTGTTGAGCTGAATGATCTCGTTGAGAAACATTTGCTTGTGGTAGTGTATTGTCCACCCAATAGCCTTAAGGAGGATAACTTAATTGAACTGGAAGAAACTCTAACGAGGTTTAGCCCTAGGTATAATAACATACTAATTGGTGGCGATTTTAATGTGAACTACCTAGTCCACAATAACACTGTCAAACTATTCCGTTACTTCTGTGATAAAACTAGTCTATATGTTATTAACTCTCGTTGGCCTACCTGTTTCCAGTCTAGTAGCAATCCGTCCTTGATTGATATGTTCTTGACAAATTCCCGACGCGCTGTTCTGGGAAGCGATCAGGTTAGACCTACTTCTGACTTCATCCATGATTTCCTATTTTGTTCTGTTAAATATAACCGCACTCCTCCTTGTAATGACAAAATAATAACTTACAGATCTTACCAACATTTTAACCTTACCGACGCTCGAAGAAACTGTGACTCTAATACCTGGGACTCTATTTATTTTACATCTGACATTGATAATAAAATTAGCATATTTAGTAACCTATTAAATGAATTGTATGACGTTTGTATACCAACAGTGACTAAGACAATTAAGCCCAAACCTTGTCCATGGTATAACAATATTATTAGAGAATATATCCGCGAGAGAGAACGATTTTTTAGACTTTTCAAAAGAAATCCCACTGACTACAATAGACGCCAATACAACGTTGCTCGAAATAAAACAGTTGCAATGATACGCTTCTACAAGCGTGCTTACATTGTGCGAAAACTTGACCTTAAACAAAGCTCTAGAGAATTATGGAAAAACTTAAATAAACTTGGTGTAACTGACGGGAAAAATATAGCTGAGTGTCCTTTTAGCCCTAGTACAATGAACACTGTTTTTGCACCTGTCTCTACAATTCCATCAATTCTTCCAGCAAGTTCAGAGGACTCTAGTGTAGGATTTAGTTTTGAATGTGTCCAGTTAATTGATGTTCATGATTCGATTCGTAGTATCAAATCGAACGCTACAGGTCCTGATTGTGTGTCGCCTAAGTTTATAAAGTTAGTTTTGCCCATAATACTTCCGTATATGCTGCATATCTTCAACTTTTGTATGTATAGCTGCCAATTCCCAGAGAAGTGGAAAGAAGCCACCATCGTTCCTGTTTCGAAAATATCCAACCCGTCAGTTCCGTCGGATTTCAGGCCAATCAGTTTACTCTGTTTTCCAGCTAAGGTGCTTGAAAAGATTATGGCTACCCAAATACAAAAGTACTTAGAAGCAGGTAACTATCTATCCAAGTGGCAATCAGGTTTTCGCCATTTACATAGTTGCGAATCTGCGGTTATCAAAGTTACTTCTGATTTGCGTACAGCACTAGACGCAAACAAACTCGGAATCATGGTTCTTCTCGACTATTCCAAAGCCTTTGATTGTATTAACCACTCAATCCTTTTGTCTAAACTGAAAAACTTATTTGGTTTTAATAATACGTCTCTCAGACTCCTTGCGCAATATCTAAGTAACCGCGTTCAAATAGTCAAAACGGAATTGGGAACTTCAAGTCCTACTTCGGTTAACTCTGGTGTACCGCAGGGATCTGTCTTGGGCCCGTTACTTTTCTCTATGTTCATAAATGATCTTCCAAACTCAATCAAAAACTGTCAAATGCATATGTACGCGGATGATGTCCTTATTTATCTATGTCAGTCTGTTGGTTTAATAGAAGATTGTGTAGCCCGTATAAACGAGGATCTCTTAAATGTCCAACAGTGGTCTAATAATAACAAGCTTAAACTGAATCTTTTAAAGACTATGGAAATGATATGTTCACGACAGAGAATTGACCATTCTGATTATCCTGCTCTTGTCCTGAACGGAAACATTATTAGCTATGTCGACAAAGTTAGGTATCTTGGATATCAAATTAATAGCACTTTAACCTGTTGCGATGCTGTTTCGGATACAATAAGAAGAATATACCATGGCCTATCCAGGTTAAGGTCGTCATCGCATTCACTGCCTACAACAATCAAATACCGTTTGGTTAAAAGCTTGTTACTTCCTTTTTTCACGTTTAATTGTTCTGTGTATCCTTGTCTTGATTATGATTGCAACCGCAAAATAAATGTAGCTTTTAATGATTGTATTCGGTTCATTCATAATGTTCCAAGGTATAGTAGTGTGTCCCACCTAAATGGGTCGTTGTTCGTTTAAAACTTGACACGTATTACAAGTTTAGAAATATTATAAAGCTTTTTAACATCATCCACGGTAAATGTCCTAGTTACTTACGTGAAATGATCCTTTTTGCTCAGTCTCGCAGAGGGTTAAAATTAATAATTCCGCGTTTTGCACACATAATTGGAGAACGGTCTTACTTTGTTCAATCTGTTCGTCTGTGGAATAATCTTCCTCAGGAACTGCAGAACATCACATCACCAGCCACATTTCGCAGAAAACTATTTTCAATTCTGTCGAATCAAAGCTCATAAGTAATACCTGTAATATACCCGTAAGTTAAAATTTAGCTTAAACTTCTCTTTGTTTTTTCCCCTTTTTCTTGATTTGATGTAAAATTTATTTGTAATATCAACTTTAGATACTTAATTATAAGATAAAACATCTTGTAGTATCAAGTTAAATTATAACATCAATGAATAAATGAAATGAAATGAAATGAACTTATTAACTAGGTGACAGGGTGAACGGTTGTGGTATAGGGAAATTCTGAGACAGGTCTTTTTAATGTGAAGATTGAAAAGATTGGTGTTAGCTTTGTGCAGCATTCTGGTGGCCATAATTTGTTCGATGAGTGTTTGTACGGAGAAGGGGCATGGACCGAAGGTTACGCGGTTAGGAGTCAAAGGGGAATCACGTGAAATACTGTGGGGCTGTCAATGTTGTCGCTGAGAAGGTCGTGAATAAAAAGAATATCTGTAACATCGCGTCGTTTTTTAAGGGTTAAAGGTTAGTTGATTTTCCCTGGGTCAGCCAAGGGAAGGCCACGAAGGGCAAAACGGATAAACATACGTTGAGTGGCCTCAATACGCGTAGTGTAGGATTCGTAAGAGGGAGACCGGAATTGATTAGCATATTCGAGAAGTGGCTAAAGAAAGTAATGTATAATGATTTCGTAATGTAAGGATTCGAGTGTTGATAATGTTGTTGATATGGAGGCGAAAGTTAAGTTCACGGTCGCAAATGAGCCTTAAATAAACCAAGAAGTTGACAAATAATGTAGGTTCTGGGTGGGGAGAAGGAGCGCTTGCGGGAGTAAGTGATGGCTTGGCATTTACTGACATTGAGCTCAAGATGATTTTTTTGACACCAAGTAGTGAACCTGTTAAGGTCAGATTGGACAGAGCAGGAGTCAACAAGAGAAGATATGTGTTTAAATATTTTAATATCATTAGCATATACGAAGAGCTGAGTGTTCAGAATAACGCTGTCAACATCATTAATGGAATAAATATCAATGGACCGAGATGGCAACCTTGTGGGACACCGGAGGTAGCATTAATTGGAACAGAGATAGAAGATCTGAAAATAACGTTATATTGACGATCTTCTAGATAAGATTTGATCCATGAGATAAAACCAGGAAAGAAATTGAGGGCAGTGAGCTTGAGGAGAATAATTTTGTGTGACATTTTGTCAAAGACCTTGCTGAAATCAGTGGCAACAAGGTCTACTTCTTTACCGACTTGCAGTGCACACAAAATTTGTGAAACAAACTCAACTATAGATTAGTGGTTGTCGATCGACCTTTTAGGAACCCATGTTGGTTAGGGGAAAATATGGGTTCGCAGTGAAAGAATAGTGTATCATAAACGATGCTCTCGAAAAGTTTGGGCATACATGAGAACTTGGCAAATAAAGAGGTAAGGAGTAAAAAAATTTCAAGCAGACAATCGGGATCGGGAGAGTAATCGTCTTTTAGGTTGCGTATTTTTCGGGGATTAGGTTGGGAGCTATGTTCAATGAGACAAGAAACGTCTGGAGGTACTCTTTCAAATATCAAAAATTGGTTGAAGATCCTGGCCGGTGAATGATTGGCTGGAGAAATGAGCAAAGGAGTTGGCGAGTATTTCGGGTTCGGTTTGGAGGAGTTATTAAGAAAATTAAGTGTATCGGGGTAATTTTCGGTTTTTCTTTTTGCATTAATTAAGTGGAAGAAACAAGAAACGAAGGATTGCATTGGGTTCACGTATCGGAGGTAGACTGATTCACATAGCTGTGCAAATTTAGTGTAGGACTGCATGTAATTAGAAAGATCAGATGCAGATGAAGATCTAAGATAGGCGTGCCAATTTTTGTTTCTTTTATTGCGCAAGGATTTCATTTGAGGATATGTATGAAAAACGGCTAAGAAGGACGTTAAAATTAACATTGTTGAGCGGATTATTTAGTTTCGCGAAGTCATCTTTCCGGAAATTGAAACTACGTATTTTCGGAAGGAAGAATAGTAAATTGAGCCTCGAGTGAAAGAGCTAGCGATAAAGATGGATGAAAAGGGTCTAAGGTAGAGAGAAGATGATCACTTGGGATAACAACGTAGTTTACGGCATCAGATAAGCAAATCAGGTCGAGTTGTGTGTCCATGTTATTGGTTAAGTTATTGAGTTGCAGTCTTTGCTCATCCTTATTTAAACTGTTTAAACTGTTTTTAATTTTTCATTATCATGGCTTTCCGGCTCTCATACATACATATATCCTTCAACCGACTTTGAACTGCATTTAGACTGCATTTATAAAACGATCTTTAAGGGTGCTTCTGAAAATAATCTTTTCTCAAATTGGTACACTTCTTTCTCCCCAATTTTTTTTTTTTATAAATCGTCGTACTGAGCTTTCATGTATTGTTTTTCGTAATTATGAATTATTGAATTTCCAATTAAATGATTGGAGTGTCGAGTGAAAATAGTCCGGAGGCCATATGATTATTTGTTCTCGAGATACGTGACACAAAAAGAAAACTCACGAACATACCAATGAACGTATCCAGCCGCATCTCCTTAAACGGCAATGACCTAGAAACGTGGAAATATGTCGTCAATTTGAAGTATCTCATTTCCAAATGGGAAATTAAACACGTCATTCAAGACGTTCAAATTTATCTATTAAATTCACTATATGGTGGCTATGCGAGAAGACGTTTAATGATTATCGAAGCAGTAGAGGATATGTCCACCCTTTTTATTCAGCATGTTGTGTCTTTTTATGTTGTCTACTTTTTATTACAAAAGGGTTTTTAATAGCTATGTGTAAACGTGAAGGATTAAAACAAAGAGATGCCTTGTAAACGCTTCTCTTTAATTTGGTGCTGGAATACATAATGAGATCCCTTTAGAAAAATGATTGGGGAATGACGCTTAATAGAATCACATCCGCTCTAGTTTGCGCTTATGATCTGGACGTGCTTGTAGAAAGTGAGGTAACGAAATGAAGAGAAAACCAAATATGTGATCACTGAGCGACTTGGATCGAACAAAATCCCGCACCTGACTGTACTCTATAAATATTTTGAGAAAGTGAACAAATTCAAATTACTAGGGACCGTATTGCATATGGCCAACGCGTGCGATTAAGGAATTATTCAAAACAGCTTTTCTCACCCGTACTATCAAAATTCAGATTTATAAGACCATCAGTAGCACTTTGCAGATGTGAAACTTGGTCTCTGCCTTCTGGGGAAGATGCATCGGGTCTTTGAAAACATACAGTGATACAGGACTAAGAAACAAGTAAATGGCTAAGACTACACAATCAAGAACTCGACGAACTTTATTTAGCCCCAAGCATTGTCCGAGTAATAAATTCACAAAGACTAAGATGAGCATGTCATGGAGAACGATTGGACAGGAGACGAGCGATCAAAAGAATGATTGGAATGACCGCCAGGAAGGCCGCGCCGTAGATGGGTGGACTATATCAGGAGGGAAGAAGAGGTGACACATTTAATTTTAATTTCGGTGGAGGCAATACCGCCATTTATTTAGCTTAATGCAAGCTAATCCTTAATCTAACTTAATGAACTCAATAACTATGATTGGAGTTAGAGGAGGCGATTGAGAAGACGGAGCTTTAAGCAAGGTTAAAATCGAAAATACTAAAATTCGATTTGACTCTCCGTAGTATGCGAGAGACAGATTCAGAGGAGCCATAGGAGATACAGGGATGAGTGGATAGAATAGACGAGGATTTTGTATATGAGAAGAGTTAGTTTCAAAAAAGATAAGAGTTAAGATCTTTTCGGAGGCTGAGCGATTCGTCATGTTTAGATGAACCTGAGAACGAACTTTAGCCTGTTAGCCTTGGTAAGGTTTCGGCCGTGCAGACTAAGTGAGATGGTGAAGCATGAATGCAATCAGGAGGGTTAATAAACGAAGAAACTTCTCCTGAGGAAATGATCTTGAAGAATTTGGTGTCGTCCATTTCAGTATCGGTCATGATAAAAATGAACAGAAGTGGAACCTTGGGGAGCGCCGGTGTAACCTCAAAAAGGCCTAGAAAATACGGATCTAAACCGGACCTTGTAAAAAGGGTTTTCCAGTTAGGAAGAAATCCATCTTAATACAGGTTGACAATTTGAGGAGTAAAAGTTGTGAAAAATTTTACCCAATGCTTTACACAAGTTCGTTGAAATAGCATCGACTTCCCTGCCATCTTCTTAGGGTAAGAGGGTGAAGGACACAAATTCGACAAGGTTTTAGATCTGTATTTTGGGAAGCCATGAAACAGAGAAACTTTCATGGCAGCGAGGCTTTACAATGGGTTGTCAACATATCTCTGAACTTCCGAGTTACAAATGGTCGGTAATAATAACAATAATAATGTCTGAACTTTGACAGTATATTGCTCTGACATTTCGACGTTTGTCGTTTGAATTTTGCCCTGGAACACTACACCGTTCAACAACACATTGTTCTGTTAGCCAGCCATTCGACGTATCACGAAATTCGAGGAGAGCAGTTCGGTTGCTGGTCGAGTAGACCCTATACGGTGCTGAAACGTGGCGTCAAGTGAGAATATTACCATTGTTGCTGAAAGTGTGGCTTAAGGCCGAAATCTCTCGATTCCTCATAGTGCACAAGGGGTTTTGCGAAAGGTTTGGGCATAGACCTTGTTGATGGTTTCGGGCTGTAGCTCACGGATTGCTTGGATGATATTGGCCTTAAATGCTTGAATCGTTTCCGAATTGTTATCATAACATCGGTCTTTCACGGTTCCCCACAAAAAAAAAATCAAAGGGGTCGAATAGCAGCTCCGAGGCGGCCAACTGACATCGCCAAGACGACTGATAACACGATTTGGGAATTTGGTGCGCAAAAGATCGATTGTGGCATGGGCTGTGTGGCATGGCGCAGAGGTCGTAAAAAAAAGAAAACATGACTTTGCAACGCCCACCTCTGACCGAAACGTTGTTCTGAGCCTCATTTTCAAGAAAAATGGTCCAATGATGCCACTACTACCTATACACAATCCGCACCAAACTGTCACTCTCTGTGGATGTATTGGCTTCTCGGCAATAACGTGCGGGTTTTCCGTTTTGTTTCTTTATGGGACCGCCGAGATTCCAGAGGCGCATTTTCAGAAAAGATGATTTATCGCCCAAAATCGTTGTCCAATTCAAGCTGCTCTAAGGCCCAAACTGTGAAGCGATAACGAAGCGGATGGTCGCGCGTCTCCAATGCTGAGTCAATTGGACCTTGTAAGGGAATAGTCCGAGATCTTTGTGCAGAATTCTCCTCAGGCTAGTGCGTGAAATATTGAGCTGCTGAGATCGATGGCGAGTTGATGTTCGTGGATTGAGTCTCACACTCTCGGCCACAACAGCCACATTCTCATCTGTGCGCACGACATCGGGAACCATGAGTGTTGTCCACTAGCATACCAGGCTTACGAACTTTTTGTACGAATTTCCATACAGCAGTCGCGGTGAGTGCTTCATTTCGGCCGAAACTTCTTTTTAAAAAACGCACTACGTAGCACTCACTTTGGAAATAAGTTTTCGATACTTCCCAACGTTGTTCAAGCTTAAAGCGACTCACTTCGTTCCGCGGATGTATGATACTAACTTTCTGTCAAGATTCCGAGCGAGAAACAGTTGTCAGTGTCTTCCGACACAGAGAATTGCCATTGAGCCGTGAGCACTGAGTATTTGTGGTCTCAGCCTTATACTTCCAGGATATGCCTAGACGACATATGGTACCACAAGGTGGTGTCATGTCCAAACATTGGCCCAGAAAAGTTCCCAGAACGCGTTATTTCCAGAAGGGGCCATGTGGAACTCCGTTGGATCAATGGATTATCCAGTCTGACTTATACAATAAAATTATACAAAATTGGATCTCTAGGATCATCTCCTGTAAAGGAAGCCGTAGACCCATCACATTTGTGTTGAATGTATTTAAATCTGCAATATAGGTTTCCTACAGGTTACTACACGTTATCCTACAACGATGGCCTGAAATTTAAAATGACACCTCTTGTTGGATAACTCCATCTAAGAGATAAAACTCGTACTTCAGCACGTTCACAAAAAATAATTACAAAATGACCATGCCTGTTGAAGAATTCAATAAAAAGTAATCATTCTAAGGCTATAATAAGCTTTCACATTTCGTTGATCATGTGATTAATTTAAATGCTCCGAGCCATCCATCATACAATAGTCCTAACCGACTTACCTCCCACCAACGTTCATATCTCATGCGTTAAGTCAGCCAAAAATGTGTGATACGAGCCGACTAACTATAGTATCACCAGCCGACTAAGACTCTATGACAGATGGCGCGACGCTAGAGTCACAAATCTATTAACTCCATTATGAACGAATGGTCATCATTCAATTAGAGTACAAATTCCTACCGCTCATCAACAAGATACAATTACTAGTAACATCTATCTCTTTCCGCTGCATTTGCATCGGCAGAGAACGTGGGAAAATTGTTAATACCCGGTATGCTTGGTTGATTTCAACCCTCCGCGCCGCGCTTGGAATTGCAAATTACTACCAACTGGCTAAGTCTTCCATGTCACGGTCTAGAAATCGGGCAACATTCCTCTTCACTCGTGCAGTCGCGTTCTGATGCTTTCGTCTCCCTTATAAATAAATCAACACACGAGTGGAAGCGACAGGAAAACGAAGAATAGAGTTCTAGGAGCGGCAGACGTTTTGTATCTATCGATGGATATTTTAGTGGCATGAATGCCTTGGCTCCAGGCCGATGTTTTGTTGTACAAGTGTGAAGAAACGAATCCGAATTGCTTGCACCTGTCTATAAATAGATAGATAATCACTTTCACTTGATTATTTCGAATGTGGAATCGCCTGGGTTGATCTACTCTTTGTTTTGGGTTTGCCTAGGGCTATTTGTGTTTTTGAAAAAAAAATATTAGTTTTCGCTTGATAGGCATCGTTTGATGATTAACGAGGCGCCACAAACTTGCGGTAGGCCGAACGATGATTTATTGAAACTCAAACGTCACTTAAGGCTGAAAAAGTTCTACGATTTTACGATTACAGTGGAGCGACCACCACCTTTTACTCATTACGTTTTCCGTTTGTCTTTACAGATTCATCCGATATAGTCGATTGTAAGCTCAAACTAATACTCGGTCTGATATGGACCCTGATTCTACACTACTCCATCTCGATGCCGATGTGGGATGGAGAGGACGAGAACCAAGTCAATGGTTCCGGCGCAACGCCCAAACAAAGGTACCTACCACCTATGCTCCCCACTCACACGATCTCGTTTGATCTCTCATGATTTTTGCATCTAGACTCCTCAACTGGATCCACACAAAGATTCCAGACCTGCCAATCAACAACTTTACCAACGACTGGACAACCGGTAAGGCAGTCGGTGCCTTGGTCGATGCCTGTGCACCGGGTCTCTGTCCCGATTGGGATATGTGGGATCCAAAGGACGCCGTACAGAATGCCTCCGAAGCCATGGGCTTGGCCGATGACTGGCTCAACGTTCGTCAATTGATCAAACCCGAGGAACTGGTCAATCCCAATGTTGATGAACAATCGATGATGACATATCTGTCGCAATATCCAAATGCGAAATTGAAACAAGGCGCGCCGTTGCGACCTAAAACCAACCCCAATAGGTGAGTACACTATCTCCTCATACCTCGTCACCTGATCTTGTAAAATATTCTATTCTATTTCTAAAAACACGGTATTACTGACTCCTTTTCCATTATGTGAAAATGTTCAATTACTGTCTCTGTCGGATTTTCTTTCCCAATATTGTTTTTTTTTTTCTTTCTTTCTGATGCAACCAGCACGACTACTTAACTAAATGTTTTAAATAATAATTCGAATAAAACCATTTATCTACATATCTACATAGTACTGTACGTTTGACTACTGTTCTTAATGGTGAAAGTTCTAATTAATTGTTTTATTTTTTTATTTTTTTTTATTTCTTTTGGAATTCCATTTATTTATTCAAATCCAAAAAACTATACTTTCTCAGCATTCCGCCACCCCGGTAAGTCTGGAATGCTAACTCGGTGTTTCGTTTTGTTTTTCCCCCTTCCCGGCGTGTTGAATGGGCTTTAACAAATTAAAATAAAACTGCGGATTGTGGCTGTTTGCATGCTTCTAATATTGCTCTGAAATAATTATGATCGCCCTTTTCAATTTTGGTTCTTTTCATTAACATTTTAACGAATTTTTATTGTTCTGCTTGTACGGACAGTGCTGTTGGGTATTTTTTGGTAGCATACTTTCAGGTATTTATTTGGTGGAAAGCTCTGTGGCCATCGTTTTGATTTCGATTTTGTTGCACAGTTTTAGTAAATGCAACAGCGTAGGTGACAAGCAGGGATACACCTACATAAAAAAAAACTTAGAATTAATTTTTTTTTTTGTTTTGAATTTTAACTGTTTGAATAAATAATGGTCGTAAAATAGACCGGACTACTAGCAGCATAATTTCGCTAGTCAAGAAGCAGATTATATAGGTCATTTTGTGTTTTCCACCTTTTTATTTGTACGAGTATAAGAGATCTAAAATAAGAGGTCTTTGACCGATCCATAGTCCTTTTCAAGTCATTCTTCAATGGCTCATCTGGTCTCTAGGCTTTTCCAACCGACACACCATTTATTGGGCCTTCACAATTCTGCGGAAAGACTTGTGTACGGGGATTGTGTAGTTTCAGGAATTGTAAACGTGAAGCTCATTCCGCTTCGTGAAAGAGATTCTACATACGGGTTTTGGCACGATCGCTCTTATTTTATTTGTTAAGTGTTGCGACTGAAAATACTTGTATATGTGATGTGATTATTTAAGCGTTTTGTTTTTTATTATCAAAGAAAACACAAGAACATTGCAAAAGTGTGTAAGATTTTTATTTGAGTCGATAAGTCAATGTCGGCCATTTAGTTTTTAAGGATTATTTTCTTTAAATGTTGACCATAATTACGCTTTAAGTGGTCCAAAAGGAGATTCAAAGCTTAAGCCACTTTTTCGACTATATTGGCTGACATCTTTTTTTTTTTTTTGCATACGCCAAACGGATGTGGAATCTTCATAGATGCTAATGGCTCATACCACTGGCATGCACGATTCACAGACCCTACCTGCACCTACCTACTAAACCACACCCTGCACTCTTCAGCCACTCTCCTCGCGGGACTGCCGCTAGGTATTACTTCGCGGGGCTGACAAGCAATTCAGGCTAGTCCTGTGCTTGTAAGTTTTCTCCTGCTTCTACTGCTCTTATTGCCTCCGCTGCTTTTCTTGCAGCTTCTACTCTTCTCAGCTCTGTCTGCACAATCTTGGTTAGTGCCCAGATAATCAGCCAGTATTCCTCCGATTCCACGATTCGCTGAATTATATTCTTTGGTCCTGAGAGACCGACGTGTCTACATTCGAAGATCATGTGCCTCACGTCTTCGTCTTGGTTTGGACAGTCTAGACAAAGAGGAAAAGTATCGGTAACCACCGTGGCCAGATGGAGTATGAGTCCATCTTCCCTTTGTGGTGTTATCCCCCAAGATTGCCATTGGGTCATCGAGCGTGACCATTCTTCCTCCTTGATTGTCCTTACATCCCCGGCTTCGGTTGGCTGCTCTCCGATAAATCCTTCATCTCCTCGACGAGAATGTCAATGGGGATCATCCCAGCAAAGACAAACGTCGTCCGAAATCGTCCGGTAGCCGCTTATTGTCCTCAGAGCACAGAGCCAGTATACCGATGATAGTTTTCGGCAAATTTCCTTCCTTTTAAGCACTTTTGTCCAGACTGGTGCAGCATACAGCATGACTGAGCTAACCATTTTGATAAGCAGAATCCTCTTTGCATGTCCCAACCCACCAGTGCAGTGCATAGTCTGCGTGTGATTTGAACCGCAGTTTGTTGTTAAGCAACACTCTTTGGTATTAAACCAAACTTCTTTTAAATTTCCTTGGATCGAATATTCTGGTTGCCGACTCTAATGTCGATGTATTTTACGGTTTTCCTGCTTGTTACAAGGACCGCCTCCGTCTTATAGTCTGCCAGTTCAAGGCCTGCTGTTTAAGCCACTACTTGCGACTGTAGCGTTTATGCTGACTCAATTTCGTGTGTATGCTTTGCAACAACCACGACAGCAAATCGGATGATGTTGGTTCCTTCGGGAAACCTTTGTCGCAGAACTCCGTCATACATTAGATTTCAAAGGAGGGGGCCCAGCACCGATCCCTGAGGAACTCCTGCGGTGATGTCATAATATTTGATCCCTACTTCCGTAAAATACCTCGATTTTCTATTTTTAATCTAATGGGACACTATTCTTAGCAGGTAGTAAGGTGTTTCTATTCTTGTTAGCGACCTTCTTATCAGGGTCCAGTAGGCAGAGTTAAATTCGTTTTTAACGTTTAGTGTCATCACTGTGCAGTATTTCTTTGTTCCTCGTCTCTACGAGTATCCTACTACGGCTTCAGATGCAATATCGACTATAGATAAGTGATTTGACGTACGAGTATCTCCGTATAATAATCTAAAGGGGGCAAATTGTCAATTTACCGGCTTAAAACGTGAGAAGATTGCTCACCGAGAACTCATTACTCATTACAAAATTAAACTTCCTCTAGCTTTTCAAAGGCCCAGTCACCAAAAAATTCAACGCTGTAGCAGGTCGTTCGGCTCCAGTTCTTGCACGACCTCTATTTTGAAAGGTTTTTAACTCATATTTTCAAATCAGGCTTTTCACGCAATTGTTGCAAATGGCGACGAATGGATAGCACCGGCGGATACGACACCGATATTTTCCTCTCTATGCACACTACACATATAAATAGTTGGCTCAATGTCCAATAGTATGAAACTAGACTGAAATTTGGACACTGTGACTTGTATTGCTTGCTCGAAAGTGGGTCGAAGTGGGCTAAAAAACTATTATCACAAAACGATTTTGGTAATAAAATTAAATACTTTTTAAACGTTGTTCAAGTGCAAGTCTTTTCGTGGTAAAATGGCAATGCTAGCTGAACATGTTCGATTTCGATTCGATGTAAGAGATTCCAGGAATACCTTTAGGATGTGGATAATGAGTGCCCTGGATATGCCAATACGGAAATAACCAATTAATATGTACGTGGAAACAATTGAATCGTTTTCTTCATCGAAGATGTAAGCAAGTTTGGCAGCATAGTTTGTTATAAATGCAAGGCTCTTGAAACAAGGCTGAATGATGAATAAAGAATACTAGAAAAAAAAACCCAATTTGTGAAGAAAAAATTCATGACTTTGACTGTATTAGCTTAGAGCAGCTGCTCACACCTTTTTTCCTGTTTGTAAATATAGGTTGAGCCAAAAGTTACTGTGGGAAATAAACAAAACGTACTCATTTTCTAAAGTCCATGATGATCTTCATTGGTTATTGGAAATTCGGTCATTGGCAATTATGAATGAAGCAGGACATCGTTCATGTGACCAACACTGCCTTTGTTGCAGGTCATCCGAAGAGTAAGTGGGTCAATGACCAACATTTCAGTTTGGATGCTATGTCTGCTGTACTGAATTGTCGCTGGGGTAGACCTTACTGTCCAAATAACCTCAGAGAAAGAAGCCTGAAAAAAGGGTAGAATCTCATGACCCCCGAGGCCAATGGACTTCTTCTCTAACCGAAATAATTCGATCTCAGATTTTCGCTAGTAGCGACATCCTGTTGAATCCAGAGATCGCCCAGACCTACATAATTCATTTAAGTTTGCCGTAAAATACTCGCTCAACATGTTGCGATAACGCTCTTTATTCACTGTAACTGCCTTCCCAGCCTCTTTAGTGGAAAAGGGCTAATGACGCCATCACCCATAATCCGCACCACACAATAACATTTTTAGTATACATTGGCTTCTCAATCACAATTTTGTTTATTTATGTAGCCATCAATCAAAAAGTGATATTTGTCGGCAAAGATCAAATTTGACTACAAATTGTCTTGGCATGTCGATATCCATTTAACGAATCGGCGACGTTGTAAGTGGTCTTAAAGCTTCAATTGTTTTTTAAACTAGGTTTAATATGCGCGTAAATGAAGTTCAACCAATGGCTGTCTTTAACGAAGAATTGAGGTCCGAGGCTATTTTCTAAATTTGTTATAAGTTTTTGCGAGGCAAATTACTTTTACACCATATAGTCGACCATATAGAATTGAGTGAATGACAGCCAATATCTACACCACATGCTGGTTCGTCCTTTATTAGCTGCTAAAAGTCAAGAACGAACGTTATTTTACATGTTCTTTCCACACTTCTAAAGAGGTATTGGTGCATACGTTTTGTAATTGTAACTCTCCCCCCCCCTAGTATGTAGATAGAAAACGGCATTTTATAATCTATTCCTAAAAGGGCAAATTCTTTGTCTCTCTCCACCTACTGGCCCTTGTTTCTAAAGTCATGGAAACGCTGATAAATCGTCAGCTTATGAAATATCTTGAATAGAGTAAACTTCCTAATGACTGGCAGTATTGTTACCATAGCAACACGTCGCCTGGTAATTTGATAGCGCCTAATATTCCTAAAACATTTGAGAGAATTTGTCCCTACTAATGGACTAGATTTAATTCTAGTCGCTTTGAATAGGCGATTTGGAAATAAATGAAGGTGTTCCCCAAGGTTCCGTTCTATCACCGATACTCTTTCTCATTTTTATTAATGATCTTCTTTGCTCAAACGATGCAAGAAATATTTCGTTCCCTCTGATTTGGCTTACATTCCCAAGCTTGAGTACAACGCTCATATCTGGTTTGGGGCTTTCAAGACCTTTCCGCGTCTGCTTGATGGAATTCAAAAGCGGGAGATTAACCAGTGATTTTCCGAAGTCAATTGACTCACTGTGTTTCCTCTCTATCATCATTTTATCGTTATTCCAACAAACAATGCTTAAGCGTTAAGATTCCCAATACTCATCTCCCTAGAAATGGTCATAAATTTACCCTTAAGTCTATCTTTAAGGATTCGTTTTTAAGACGAACCACACAAATAAGAAATGCCCCTCCTAATCCAATATTTCTCACACATTACAATCCATGTAGCGTGCAGCTACACCCTTTTCCTTTCTCCCTCTACACTTTCGATGCGTGCTGTGGTCTGACAAAGATCACTTAAGGGTATTCATAAACCCCATAGCACGTGTGTATCAAAAAAAAAAAATTCCAAAAGAGATTAAGAGCGCAAGATCGAGTTCCATAAGCAATTCAGGAGTCGGAAGATGTATGCATAATATCAAATGGTAGCTAGTTTAAAAAGAGGTAACGTTGATGTAGACGAATAAATTAAATTCTTTGCCAAAACCGGAAATTCCCGTAACTTTTTGAACACTCTTATAAGTACAAAAAGTGCCTGCTTAGTACTTCGCAACGAACCAAGTGCACTTGGTAAGTCATACGTTGCCTTAACCTCGGAAATCGATTCCCTCATATTGGGGCTAGCACCCCTCCTCATTCCAAATCACATTAACTCTCTTGTTAAAAATCCTTAGACTTGTCCTTTTTGCGGATTATATATCATCTCGTTAAATCTGATTCCTTTTAGTCATTTTCCTCGTTGCAAGGATCAATATAGTTTAAGCCCCATCAGAACTCTTGCTCGAAATGGTGTCATGATATCAGCACAATTTCCGCCTTGAAGAATGAGTCCTTTAGCTGTGCCTTCTTTTTCCATACTGTGGGTGAGATGATGTTATTATACGAGCATCAAAAAGGATCTCTTCTTTCGCGAAGTTCTCGTTAAATTATCGTCGAAGGTATGAAATACATAGTTTGATGTAACCAGCTTAAAGGTCATATTATTCAAAAAAGCTTAAATCACTTTATCAGTTTGAGTGATGGCCTGCTGCCTCTAGTGCTAAATCCCAATTTAGTTGGCTTCTTATTCCATCCTTTGAATGGGGCTGTCTTCTGCTACGCAACGTTTCGGGGTTAGTATCGAAAACTCTTTGTTCTCAACAATACGTCCCTTCTTTTTTTTTTTTTTTGTGTGGAGGCTTCTGCTATCTGTTGGAGCACTCAGACACAAACACTGGTCCATTGTACTGCCAGACAGACACCTTAGCTGGCGTTAGCCAAGCTTCTTTTTTTATTCACTTATGTTGTGTGCGATTTGTTTTTCCACACAAGTGAACGGAACCTAAAGCTTAATGCCGATTCCGAACGGCGAGAGCCGCGAAGCTTTTTCAAGGCAAGTGTACAACGGGGGGTTTTGCCGGTACCCCGCCGAGGAGGGACGCCGCGAAATAATCATTCGATGGCGTTGGTGTTTTCGGGATCCGAACTCGCTCATCTTGCGTCAGCGGCCGACACACTACCCACTGCGCCACGGCGGTCCCTTCTTTAGTAGCTGCGTTCGTCCCATCATATCGATATCCTCTGGATATGCCAGCAGTTGAGCGAACTTGTTATATATGAATATAATCGGTGTGTCACGCCTTAAAGGTTGATGTTGATGAATCACCTTGCTTGACGGCTTAACGGTTTTTGATCTTAAGCCTCCATAAACTCATTAGCCTTCTTTTTTGAGCAGTAAAATTTCATTTATCTATGGTCCACTTCAGTGTTATCCTCCACAACTAATCGATGACTGTATGGAAAGACATGCAGGCTTTTAAGAAAGATCGTAATAGTTGGCTTTTAAGGCAGATGGTTGGACTTTCTGACATCAATTTTCCAAAGGGGGTGGTCGTGGTGCAATAGTAATCATCACCGACTGTTGAGCGGAAGATCTGTAGCTCAAATCTGTCCATGGCCAAGAACAATTCCTATACGAACAAACTGTGCAACAATATCAGTTGTGAATGAGAGATGATAAAAAAATGCTAATGAAGGCCTAATACTCGTAGTATAAGATCACTTCAAAATTCATACTCTGTGTGTGCATTTCCAACACAACACCTTAATGACATGGAAACAAAAAAATTTACGGCGAACAACAACCAACGCGACAGATTCAGTCGAATCATTCGAATCCTATCTAGGACAGCCACCCTCGGAGAGTAGTGAACGAACATCTTCGACACAAACCATTTGCATCCCGTCCAGATTGTGTGACAAACACCATAAGAGCGTAACTCTTGAACCTTCGCGAAAAAAAAAAAACAAATAAATAAAAAATAGCGAATGATTGGTTCTCTGAGTATTCGGAGTTTATGTAAAATTAACTGAAGACTCACTCCTTGTACTCGACATATGTATGTAATTCACACCTCGTAAGTCTGTCAGAAAAGTCGTCTTGATCTTCCTTTTGGCCTTACTGTCTGTTTTCATTTCCGCAGAATTTTCGTTTTGAAGGTAAGTGGCACATCCCTCTTCGGAAATGACCAACTGTCCGAATCTGGCTGCGTCCTTGTGAATAACCCAGTGTTTCAGTATGCACATTAATCCCTTAGGTATAGTTGCCAGAATTAATTCTCCAGCTTTTTACGAACTTCTATTTCCCAAACAGTTGAATTGACGCCAATTCTTCTTTTTGTCTAAACAGGGTTCGTGCCTATGGTCCAGGAATTGAACCAATCGGTCCAGTGGTTGGTGCTCCAGCCAACTTCACAGTCGAAACCTTCTCTGCTGGAAAAGGTAAGCATTTCATCGTTACTTTCGTTGCATCCCGAAATTAATTATTTTTCTTTAGGATCCGTTGATGTAGACATCCTCGCACCCAACGGCTTACCAGAAAAGGCTGAATGCCGCTTCAACAACGACAAGAACCTAACCTATTCCGTATCGTATATCCCCAAATTAGAGGGCGAACATAAAGTGTTCGTCAAATTCTCGGGGCGCGATATTCCCAAGAGTCCGTTCCTCGTCAAAGTCGAAGGACACGCCGGCGACGCGTCTAAAGTTAAAGTAACTGGCCCTGGTATTCAACCCAATGGTGTGACCGTGAAGAAACCCACCTTCTTTGACGTACTGACTAAGGGCGCCGGACGTGGCGTTCCCGAAGTGATCATTATCGATCCTGCGAATCATAAGACCTCGGTCCCAGCTAAACTGAGACAGATTGAAGAAGACGTATGGCGTTGTGAGTACGTCACTCCTCTGACCGGGCTGCACTCGATCAATGTTTTCTATGCCGGCACCCCGATTCCAAACAGTCCGTTCCCGGTAAAGGTGTCACCACTCTCCGACGCGAGGAAGGTCCGTGCCAGTGGACGTGGTCTACAAGGTACCGGAGTTCGAGTCGGAGATGATGCCGATTTTAAGATATACACAGATGGCGCTGGTGAGGGTATTCCAGAGGTTCGTGTCATTGGACCTGGTGGAACCAATCAGAATGTCGCACTAACCAAGGTCGATGGAACCACCTACGAATCCCACTATTTCCCAACAAAAGAGGGTCGCTATGTGGTCATGGTGACCTACGGAGGACAGGAGGTCCCGAAGAGTCCGTTTGAAGTGAAGGTTGGACCCAAGAAGGAATCGTCTATAGTTGCCTATGGACCAGGTTTAACCGGTGGGGTTATAGGCTATCCCGCGGCATTCGTCGTTGAAACGAACGGCGAAACTGGTGCTCTAGGATTCACTGTCGCCGGCCCATCTCAGGCAGAGATCGAATGTCATGACAATGGTGACGGATCGGCCTTAGTCAAGTACCACCCTACCGCAGTTGGAGAGTATGCTGTGCATATTCTCTGCGACAACGAGGATATCCCCAGGAGTCCCTACATTGCACAGATCCTTCCAAGAACCGATTACCATCCCGAAATGGTCAAGGCATTTGGTCCTGGCTTAGAGAAGAATGGAATTACCCTTGGTGAACCCACAACCTTCACTGTAGACGCTACCAAGGCTGGCAATGCTCCGCTAGAAGTTGTAGTTAAAGACGTTTATGCCAACAAGATTCCTGTCACGATTCAGGAAAAGCCCGATGGTACTAAGCTCTGCACTTATACACCAACTTCTGGCGTTCCACATACTGTGGAAGGTAAGTTCAGAGCAAAATCGTGTATCCACTTAAATTAAATGATTTTTTGGTAACATTCCAGTGAACTATGGAAGTGTTGCCACTCCGAACTCACCTCACCGAGTATATGTCGGTGTCCCGATCGATCCAACCAAGGTTCAGGCTTTCGGACCTTGGCTCGAACCAGGAGTTCGTCCAAACGTTGCAACCCACTTTAATGTCGATGCTCGCGAAGCTGGCGACGCTGAGCTTCAAGTTAAAATCATCCACGAAGATACCAAGGCCGAAGTACCATGTCGCATCATAGACAATGAAGACAGCACCTACACCGTTGAGGTTATTCCGCCATCCAATGGCGCGTATACGACATCAATGACATACGGTGGTCTTCGTGTCCCGCTGGGCCAAAAGGTGGTTGTCCAGCACAACGTGGACGTGTCCAAGATCAAAGTGGACGGCTTGGAACCAAGTAAGTACCCACTCCTGCTTAACACTCTCTCATTCTTTGCATTATCCATTATGAAAACAAGTAAAGGTCATCTAAGCAATTTATTATAAACTCACAAGCTGCACCATTGAATAGTCTACAGCAGTTCCGGGTCATCACGAACGGCCTGCCCAGGGCGGACTTAGCTGTAACGATAACAAGCCCCTCTGGAAATCGCATCAAAGCCCACATTATACCGACTGCCGAGGGATTCTTAGTTAACTTCACGCCCACTCAACTGGGCGAATATCTCCTGAGCATATGTTTCGGCGGAACGCCTATAACACCACGTCCGTTCCGCCTACAATGCCTGACGGGAAGCGATTCGAGTAAGGTCCAAGCGTATGGGCCCGGTCTCGAGCGTGGTGTTGTTGGCCACCCGGCTGAGTTCGTAATTGATACTAGAGGCGCGGGTCAGGGCGGCTTGGGTGTGACAGTTGAAGGGCCATGCGAGGCGGCTATCAATTGCCGGGATAATGGCGACGGCACATGCAATGTAGCCTACTTGCCAACGGAAATCGGTGACTACACGGTGAATGTAACGTTCAATGATCGACACGTGAGTGGATCGCCCTTTCAACCGATCATATTCCCGCAGCCGAACTTGAACAAGACCCGCGTGTCTGGAATGGGAATTCAGCCACATGGTACGGAGAAGGCGTTTTGAGATATGAGTTTTTTTTTTTTGTATTTGTGTGAGCCTAATGCTGAGTGCAAGCATGAAACTGATCGTTCAAGTGATCGAGAACGCTATTGGGAGTAGCGGAAACACCGCTAGCTTAATGTAAACCTGTCCCAGAGTACGCTACTTTAACTAAGGCCCAGCTTCAGAAAAAACAAAATGTTCTTCCTAACCATACTACCGCTAACCACAACCAAGCACAAGCGATCATTGATCACTGCATGAACTAAATCTTGGTTTTCATTTTGATAACATCTTCTTGTTGTTTTGTGCCTAAATTTCTATCCTAGCCGGCTCTATAATGATCGTCTTCTTCTCTCCTTTAGGTGTCCTCATGAACGCCCCGACCGACTTCTCGGTCGATATGAGCAAAGTTGGAAACGACATCGACTCGAAGAAACTCACTTGCACGATCTTCGATCCTAAGGGCAACGTCCTACCCAGCAAGGTAGTCCCGAGCCAGAAAGACGACATCTTCCGGATCATGTACACGCCATTCGAAGCCGGTCGACATACGATCGAGTTATTGTACGATAATATTCCCGTGCCAGGATCACCGTTCGTGGTCCATGTCAAGAGTGGTTGTGATCCGTCACGTTGCAAAGCCTATGGCCCTGGCTTGGAGAAGGGTTTCACCAAACAGAATAACAAATTCACTGTCGAGACTAAGGGGGCTGGAACTGGCGGTCTCTCACTCTCGATCGTAGGTCCCTCGGAGGCTAAGATGAGTTGTATTGACAATAGAGATGGTAGCTGTGACGTTGAATATTTGGCAACTGATCCAGGCGAGTATGATATCACCATCCGATTCGCTGATAAGCACATACCAGGCTCGCCATTCAGAGTAATGGTCGAGGAGACAGTGGATCCCAGCAAAGTGAAAGTTTACGGCCCGGGCATCGAATACGACCAAGTGAGAGAGGGAGTTCCGACTTTCTTCAATGTAGACGTGGCCGAAGCAGGTCCTGGTAGGATTGCTGTCAAACTAACCAATTCAGAAGGTATTCCCGTCGACAATCTCAATGTGGAAGACAAGGGAAATGGCGTATATGCAGTGCACTATGTTCCACCAAAGGAGGGTTCTATACTGACCTGCCAAGTCAAATTCTCCGATGTCGAGGTGCCATGCAGGTGAACTCAAAGCATTCCATAACCTCTAATCTCTATTCACAAATGTCCATTATTACTCTAGCCCCTTCGTTATGACAGTCTTCCCGAAAGCAGAACCTGAGAAGGTCAAGATCATCGGTGACAGTGAAAAGAAGAAACTACCAGCATCATTGCCAGCGAAATTCCAAATTGACACAAAGACGGCCGGCGAGGCAGACATCAATGTCCAAATCAAAAATCCCAAAGGCAAACCGATCGTACCGATCCTCGAGAAAGTCGACAGCAACACCTACATCCTATCCTTCGTGCCGGACGAGTGTGGAACCTATCACATAAGTGTCTTATACGGCGACAAGCACGTCCAAGGATCACCCTTCACCCTGCAAGCTATTGCGACCGGTGAAGCCAAAAAATGCAAACTTGTCGATGAAGCCCCGAAAGTTCAACCGTCCGGTAGTAAGAGTCACCTCAGTGTCGATGCTCGGGATGCTGGTGATGGAGCTGTCACATGCAAGGTCACCTCGAAGAGTGGAAAGTAAGTTCGAAAAGTTTTACACCGTTAAAATGAGTTTCAATACTTTCCATTGCTTTTGTAGGGAAATCGTCGACATCGATGTCATCGAAAAGGACGGTCTATTCGATATCTACTACTCGCTCAAGGATCCCGGCGAGTATGATATCAACGTCAAGTTCGGCGGACAGAATATACCCAATGGTAGCTTCTCAATTAAGGTAGTTTAAAGCCCCATATTCGTTATCTATTTATCTATTCTTTAAGTTAACTTGCCAAATTAGAATCTAGATTGTTTTAGATAGAAAGATACATATATATGTATTTGTTGCGTTGTCCTTGTACTCTTTTATTTATCATTCTGTTCATGTTACTCCTAAGGACATACATTTTTCCTCTTTTTTTTGTTAACCCAATCTAAAAAGTGAGAAATAAAACAAAAAATGAATCGAAAAAATACACAAACAACAAGTGATGGTTATCTTACTTTTTATCTCAGAAATTCGACCATTAACTGTAATTCCAAAGTATCTTCTATCATTCAGTTGCATATCTAGTTCATAAATATCTCACAGATTCATTAAATAAAAATAAAACAAAAGAATTAAAAAAAAAGAAAACACGACCCGGAGCTGTTCTTTCATTTGGCATGGTTTGAGTTTGGCTTCAAAATTTGTCTTGCAACCTTAACTTTCATTTTTAAAAAATAAAAAACAAAAATTATTTAATTTATTAAAAATTTGCTCTTAACGAAAAGAAAACGAACACTTGAAACTGCTTTATTAACCCCTGTTTGTTTGTGTGTTTTTAAGTCTAAAATGCATTAACAAATACATATATATGTATGTTTCCACATAAATAAGTATGAAAAATATTTTTTTTTGTCGCGAGCAAGGTTTTAACCTAACTGCAGCGGTTAAACTTATTGCAAAATGCAATGCTTCTCGAGAATTGATGCAATAGGTACCACCATTAATGAATTCTTAATTTATAGGTTTCTATACAATAGGTATAGTCTCTTTGAGATTTGGGCCTTACAAAGGCTGCTCTTCCTCCTTCGATCTTTCTCGGCATTCAGTCTTCTTCACCTGATTACAGACATCAAGTTAAAGCTCACCTCTTTGGAGACTTATTGAGATCTCAGAAACAGATTTAGATTAAAGTTCAAGTCCCAAGTTTCAGAATAATAAATTAGATTTTGTCCTAATTTCTATCTGCAGAGCTTCGTAAGACCTTAAAATGCGTTTATATGTTCTTGAAAACCTTTCAGACTTGAACCTTGAAGATTTTGGCAATAATGAATAGACCCCTTGGTCTTGTAGTATATTAATCTTAACAAGGTCTTAAAGCCTTATTCTATGCTTAAATTTTAACCTTGTAGTCACTTTTTCTGTGCAAAAACTGCATCTAAGGGAGGTTATAGAGTCCTTGAAGCAACGTCTTGTAATCCCTATCGCTTTTATTGTGGCTTACAGCTAACCTGCTATCTGTGCTTAGTGTAGAAAGTTGGCGTCAGCGTTCCCAGGAAATCAAAAAGGTATGTAAGGATGAACTTAAAAGAAACTGGTAAGCAATTGGATTTGGCTTTGGCTTGCCTGCGCTTCTACTACAAAAAACCAATAATGAAAAAAAAAAAATTCCTCAAGGACTAGGTGCCAGAATGGTTCATAGTTGAAGGTTTCTGTTTTTTGACCTAATCGACGACGTGTACAGTGACGTCCTCAGTGACAAGGTGAAGTGAGCCTTAAAGTTTTAAAGTAGGCTATAATGCACCTGCTCCGTGGATACCTGTTACCTGCCTAACAAGTCTATAACAAATGAGAGGGGTCTTGTTGATTCTATTATTCAAATTAAAAAAAAACCCATAAGATCATTAAGATATAAATAAAATATAAATTTAATTTCGAAAATTAGCAAAACGTTTCCCAAAAAATAATTGTCGTTTATATGTATAGTAATTTTCTGATAAAGCCCTTTTTTATGGCATCTGGGCTTTTTCTTTGAAGATAGTTGCCCAAATTTCGGAAAGGGTGGTACTCAATCGGGAATAAGTCTGGCGAATAAGGCAAAACTTCATATTCCAACTGCGCCAGCTTCAGAAAGCTTGACAGTGCTTTATGTGGTCTGTATGGGATCATGCCTCTTTACCAGTGGAGTACCCATTTTAACTTTCTTAAATTTTCGATGGCTGAAAAATAGCGGCTTATGGTTGCAGTTTAGGCTTGCAAGCTTGCAGGAAGGTCTACAACAGCCATAGCTGGATTTTCTTTATCAGCTACTGCAAGTTCTTCATTACAAATAACCTTCTCCAGGTTACCTCCTAGGCTTTAGAAACTATCAGTAAATCGACAATTTCATATGTAAAGACCCAAAAGTTATTAAAGCTTTAAGATATTAAACCTAATAACACAGAGACCCGCAGTGGACCCATTACAGGTTTCTTTTTAAAAATGCAATAAAATTAATAAAATTAAATTTTTTCCATGTACATATTATGACTTTATTAGTAAGAACAAACATTGTCATTAATTATGAAATTTAACGTCGTTCAAGTGGCTGCCTCAGTAGGATCCACAGTAGCGCATTCTGTCACCCCAATTTTCCAAGACCTTGTTGATGGTTTCGGGCTGTAGCTCACGGATTGGTTGGATGATATTGGCCTAAAGTGCTTGAATCGTTTCCGGATTGTTGGCATAACAAAGTCCAAAGGGGTCTTTCGTTTCTGTAAAAAAAAAAGTAGGTTAACATGGCTCTGTAACGCCCGCCGTTGACCGAAATATTGTTCCCAGCCTCATTTTCGAAGAATGGTCCAATGACCACTCCACACCATTTCTCTGTATATGAATTGACTTTTCGACAATAAGGTGCGGGTTTGCCGAGCCCCAGATGCGGCAATTTTGTTTGTTAACGTAGCCGCCGAGATGAAAATGCGCCTCGTCAGAAAAGATGAATTTTCGTTGTCCAACTCAAGCTGCTTTAAGCCCCAAACTGCGAAGCGATAACGAAGCGGATGGTCGCGCGCCTTCAATTGCTAAATCAATTGGACCTTGTAAGCGAATAATCCGAGATATTTGTACAGATTTCTCCTTAGGCTAGTGCGTGAAATGTTGAGCTATTGAGATCTTTGGTGAGTTGATGTTCGTGAATTGAGTCTTACACTCTCGGCCACAGCAGCCACATTCTCGTCTGTACGCACCGTAAGACGACGGGGACTAGCATACGAAAGTCTCACGAACTGTTTGCACAAACTTGCGTACAGCAGTCGCGGTGAGTGCTTCATTTCGGGGAAGACTTCTTTTTAAAAAACGCCATGTCTGGGCTACACAGCACTCTCTTTGGAAATAAGTTTCCAATATTTTCCAACGCTGTTCCAGTGTAAAGCGATTTATTTCGTTCCGCGGAGGTATGATACTGACTTTCTGTCAAGATTTCGAGCGGGAAGCTGCTGTCAGTGTCAACATAACCTATGATTAAAAGAAAAAAAAACTAGACGGCTCACCCTTTACAAGTAGTCAAATACATAACACACAGGAATACAAAAAAATAAAACAGGAATACTCTTCTAAATTATAATATGTGTTGGTCAAGCAGTTCAGGCCTTAATTTGTGGATTTTTTCCATGGCAACAGCTGACGTGTGAAACGGCGCGCTGCCTTGATGAAACAGGGTTTTCTTTTTCTACAAATGTGGCCGTTTTTTTGCAACTTCTGCCTTTAGTTGGTCAAGTGATGTTGCATAGCATGCGCCTGTAATGGTTTTTCCTTTTTGAAGATAATTGATTAAGAAAACTCCATGACTTCCCCAAAAAACAGTCGCCATCACTTTGTTAGCCGAAAAAACAGTTTTTGCTTTTTTTGGAGCCGATTCCCTTTTTACAGTCCACTGTTTTGACTGTATTTTCGTTCCGGGCATATAATGGTATATACAAGTTTAATCGACAGTAACTAATCAGCGCCAAAATTCGTCTAAACTGCGTCTGCGTTGGAAATGTTCACTCGAACACGTTTTTGATATAACGAGGCAAACGCCCCGTTTTTTAAACATTTCTCTCTTTTTAACATTATCTCTCTCACTTTAAATTGGCGATCGTCTAGCTCCATTTGGTGAACTTTAGCGATGTTATCGTCAGTTGTTGCAGTTTCCCAATCTCTCACGGCCACGTTCAAAAGCGTCTCCAGCCAGCGCGATCTCCTGTTAGCCTTCTCTAATTTCGCACACCAAGTTGATTGAGGTGCTTTTCCACTTGTGTGCGCCATTTGAGCCGAGGGCGTCCTCTGTTGCGTTGTCCAAATGGCTCGGATTCAAAAACTCTTCGGGCCGGAGCTGTCCATACGCTCTACATGGCCTAGCCATCTTAAGCGTTATATCCCTAGACGCTTAACCACGCACATATCGCCGTACAGTCCATATAGTTCGTGATTGACTCTTCTCCTCCAGATGCCATCAACGCAAACAGGCCCAAAGATCGCACCCAGAACTTTTCTCTCGAAAAGACCAAGAGCTTCCTCATCCGCTTTTAACAGCGTCCATGCTTCTGCACAATAGAGCAGGACTGGGATGATTAGAGTATTATATAAAGCCAACTTGGTCTTTCGAGAGAGGACTCTATTACTCAAACCCAAAGAAACAGCGATTGGCAAGAGTGATTCTGCAGTGATTCTGTTTGGTCTCGGTACCGATTTTGTTGTCCCTATTTACTGCGGAGCCGAGGTAGACGAAGTCCTTGACTACCTCAAAGTTCATGCTGCCCATTGTGACGCTCTGTCCGAGACGTCGATGTTGTGCGTCCTTTCTAGATGACAACATATAGTTCGTTTTGCCCTCATTTATCGCTAGACCCATTTAAGCCGCTTCCCATTTTAGCAAACGCCTTATTGACGGCTCGCTGTGTTCGACCACGTCAATATCATCCGCGTAAGCCAGCAGTTGAGCGAATTTTTGGAAGATCGGGCCTCTGGAGTTGACTTTGTGAGTTTCGCACGATCTTCTCGAGTATTAGGCTAAAAAAGTCACAAGGCATTGCAGTCATGTAAGTTCCTTTAACGATATATCCATCAAATATTGATAGAGCCAACGAATTCGAGCCTATCGATTAAAAACGACCTGACATACTCGTACATCATACATCATGTAAGGATTTGGAAATTAGTACTGTACTGGCTCTCGACGCGAACAGATCGTTTTGTGCTACACGTCCGCTAAACTTAAAAAAAAAAAAAAAAAAAAACCACTCTCCACCTCTCGCGACTGCGTGAAGTGCGCGAAAATAATAAAACAAAAAGTGCAGTGCAGTGAGGTGCAAAAAGAAACCAAGTACGAACGGCCAGTCCCCTATTTGCTCGTTCCTCACTAGTCACTAGCCACTGTTGTGCACTCTCGGTCGTAACTCAAGTTTGATATAGTCACAGCGTTATAGCTTATATACTACAACCACAATATGGCCACTGTCCTAATCCAAAATTTAATTTCATGTGGTTAAAATTTCATTTCCGTAAGCATTTAATTCACAACTGTTTCATATACAGACGTCCAAACCTGGACAGTAACTCGAATTTTACCGAGTTCGATGCGCAGTCCGACTCCATTACAAGAAATGTATCCCTGTTTCCTCGCACTGAAATCGCTATTGCGGGCGATTTCAGATTTCAATGTACACAATTCCAATTGGCTTCGACATTCGGGTCTGACAACACCCGAAGGAAGGTATGTGGAGATCTTTGCTGCGGTAAATAATCTAACCCATCTAGTAAATGAGCCAAAACAAATACAGATTATTCCGCCAACACCCTTGATTTGTCCCTCACCTCTCATCCTGATGAGTATTCTATTGACATATTGTCACCTCTAGGCTTGGCAGAGGCCATTGTGTCGTTTCAGCTAATTTCTCTTATTCAAACCACATAGTTACAAAACAAATTCCCAAAGGAACAGTATGGCTCTACGAGAAAGCCAATTGGAGCGAACTCAACAACTTCTTTAGGAATTGTAACTAGTCATTGGTCACTTCCTCCATAGTGACGTGGATGCCGCTGTTGATGCGAAAATACTTCTGCTGGGTATGAGATCCTTCATTCCATATAGAGAGATCAGTTTCCAGACTTACAAAACCAACCCCTCTGAGGAAAACTGGAATAAGCTTAAACGAACCGGAAATGACTGTAATGCATTGATTTGACATGGCAAATTCTCCCATGAGCAAGAGTTGAGGCAAAAAGTGCTAAATTGTCACAAAGGTAGCAAAAGCTTTTGGTCTTTTGTGGAAAACAAAGAATTCTGCTTCGTCCTCAATCCCTACGCTCATTTATAATGACATCCCAACTGTGAGCTCTTTAAACAAAGCCAATATGCTTGTCGCACATTTTGCAGCCAGCTTTACGCTCTAGATTGCACTTTACACCAGAATCACGACATTTTCTGTCGAACACTCAGAGGTACAATTGATATTTTCAAATGACTTCGGTGGGAGCAGATTTTGTCGCAGAACGAGGATACAATCCGACATTCAATCTAGTTTCTGATTGAGCGAATAAACGTTTATTATTCCGACTTCGCCTTTATCTTGTCAAATCCAACGCCAAATTCACTATCGAATTGGATCATTGCAACCGTTTGCAGATGCACAGCATACGAGCAAATCCATCTAAATCTACTTCATTGGCAAAATGGAGGACCAACTTAACCGGTATCAGACGATCAATACGGAAATAACAATAATTCTTCGAGATCAACTACTTCATGAACATCATGCTTTCGTTCGTTGTTGAAAACTGCATTGATCAGAGCGGATAAACGACCTGTTGGAAAACACGAACGGCAATCCAACGCTCCAACAATAGATTAGATGAAGTTGCAATTGCGATTGTTGGTGAAAACTTGGAAACGCGCGTTTCTCCGCCTGTACTTGAGAGCATAGAATCTTCCATGGGAAAAATCCACTTTGGCACTCGCACAGTTGCAAGAGTACAAACAATGCTCAAGGCATTCCAATCCTTCAAGAATTTAATCGCAATACTCGTCTCACCCGGAATGCTCATCAATTCACTCTTAGGCCTGTCTTCGGACGCAAATTTAGAAATTCGTTTTTAACTAATCGAACCACACTAATGTGGAATGCTCTTCCCAGCTCAACTTTTCTTACTCATTACAATTCACAAGCATTTAAGGCTAATGTGCACCGATACCCCCTTTCCCTCTCTTGCTCTACACCTTCGGCTTGTGCTGTGTCTTGACTTCATGACATTTACGGGTAGTAATTGTGCACGCGTAAATAATAATAAAAAAAAAGAAATCAGTGTTGATTTTTATTGGATAATAAGGCTTAAGCGCGCCACACACATGCTACCGATCAAATCGCTCTGTTGAAACTCGTTTCGCCACACACTTGTGCATCGGTTGACAACCCTCATTTTACCGCCGAGTAAAATATAAGTAAATATTTCACAACGCTTCCTAAAAAATTCGTAAAACCCAAAGATGTGATCGTCAACCGCGCCACACACACACTACCGATCGCAAGAAAGACAAAAATGTTTGTCAACTTTCGATCAGTTGTAAACTGCGCCACACACACGCAGATCTGTTGGATTGGTAGCGTGTACGGAGCGCGCTTATCCTGCCGCAATTACGAAGGGAACACGTCATCGCTTATCATCGGCTTTTCGTGGATCTCTATCTGGGGGCACGGCAGTGCCCCCGCCAAGTCGAGCAAAAAAGCGGCACGGCCGTACCATCCTTTTCTCGAAGCAGTTCGGGCCATTTTCAACCCTCTATAACTTCGTTGTGGATAAAGCTAGAAGCCTGAATTTTCAGTAACCAAGCAGGCATCGCATAGACACGGTATATTTCAAATTTCATTAAATTTGAACCAGTAGTTTAAGAATTATAACTAGTCAAAGTTTCTTAATTCTGTCACTCACTCACTCACTCACTCACTCACTGACCGATCATCAAAACTCTAGGCCACTTCTAGCAGACATAGAAGCTTGAAATTTAGAATACAATTAGTGTTTAGTGTATAAATCAAGGAAAAACTAAAATATTTTGCAATTTTGGTCTAGTTTTCTAGATACACCAAATATTATTACTAATAGGATAGTGTCTGTATGTATCCTTTTTCAATTTATCTAGATGGCGATTAACCCCTAAAAATATGCAATGCAACCCAATCAATGGGCGGTTGGGGAATTGGGTTTAGTGGTCAATGTGGTTCATGTATTTGACGGAATATAAAATAAATATCTTTATTATGTACATATATTTAATAACCATTTGATGAACTTATAATTAAATCAATTTTAAAACAAATTGTATGTTCGGTGTCAGAGTTGGAGACTACTAACTTGTACAGTTTCGCTCAAAATTACGATATTGTTAAAACACGCCCAGTCTCCTCTAAAGTCGAGTGCTACGAGATAAATGACGGTAAAAAGTTCCTGAAAAGAAGAGATAACCCATATTTGATCAATCACTATTTCTACGACGGAGAACAAGTACCAGAGAAATATTTCTTCTCTTTACTTCTTTTATTCAAGCCATGACGTTCCTTAGATGAACTCAAAATGGGGTGTGATACTTACACGGAGGCCTTTAATTTGGCGAAAGAAGATTTAAAAGAAGGAGTCGATTATGGTAATTCAATGATAGAGTCAAGATATAAGATACAAAAAGCATGTGAAATGATAGAATCTAAAGTTGCTGAGATAAACGAAGAAAGGGAAATTGTTGATGATGACGATGGTCTTGAAAACCCTTTAGACTTTGAAGCTGTGGAAGCTGCAAACGCAATGGATGACTTTCACAGAATCAATCTGGTAGAAGAAGAGCAGACTGATCTTCAAAGTATGATCGCAAAACTTAATGCCGATCAAAAAAGAGTCTTCGATATGATCACACATGAAATGGACACAACTGATAATAACGCTGACGTTTTACGCTGTTTTGTGAGTGGAACTGGTGGCACTGGAAAGTGCTTTTTAATAAAAACTCTGAAAGTTTGGGTTAAGATGTATTTAAACAAAAAAGTGGCAGTTAGTGATCCAACAGGCATAGCTGCATTCAATGTGAATGGATTGACTATACACAGACTATTGCAGCTGCCTGTGGAACACAAGCAAACACCGAGGTACAAGCCACTTTCCGATGAAGTGCTCCAAGTTCTGAGATCAGATTTGAAAGAAGTAGTGTTGTTTATCATAGACGAAGTGTCGATGATATCCAATGTTACTTTAACATATATTCATTTACGCTTGTCTGTGACTACCCAAAAAGAACGCGACTTACTCTCGACTAGATTAATAACTCTAAAAACCAATTCAAATGAAAACAGATTGATTGAAATAATTGAACACCTCTCGAAACTTCCTGATGATACCGTTTGCTTATTACCTACAAAAAACATGTGTCAACAATTAAATACTACAATGCTTAGATCTCTCCCACATCCCGAAATAAAACTTACAGCTGTAGATAGCATAGATTGCCCCAGATACCTAACAAAAAGAGCTCGTGAATGCATAAAAAATTATGAAGACGATGCTTCTATGACTGCGGGCCTAGAAGAGAACATAATTATAAAAATAGGAGCAAGAGTCATGTGAAGGCGAAATATTGACGTGAGTCTTGGTTTAGTTAATGGTTCTATCGGTATAGTGCAAAGAGTAAAGGTTGATCCGGAAAATACAAAAATAATTAAGAAAATATACATTACATTTGATAAAGAACAGGTTTACGAGCTTGGTCCGGTCAAAACTAAATTTGAAATTATTAATAGAGCTTATGTTCATCGCGAACAGTTTCCTATATGTATAGCATATGCTATAACTATACACAAAAGTCAGGGCCTATGTCTAAATAATGCGCTGATGGATATCGGTTCTGCAGTATTCACATCCGGTCAAGCTTACGTGGCACTTTCGAGAGTTACAAGTCTGGGCGGCTTACATCTAATTAATGTCGACTTTGGAAATATTAGAGCGCAGGAATCCTCAATTTGTGAATACAATAGATTAAGAAGCATTTACCGTCCAGACTTGACAAAAATTGTAACATCAAAGACTCCGAGAAAAGCCCATAGAGACAGGGAGTGGGCTTTGAGAAAAACTGCAGCTGAAGCTCAAGAAGTAGTACCGGAATAGAAAAAGAGGAAGACAACCTACAAAAATAAGAAAAGCTCATAAGACACAGAGTGGGCTTTAAGAAAATATGTTGTTGGTATTCAAAAAGTAGAAGGTACCGGAAAGGAAGAAAAGTAGGACTATCTACAAAAAGAAATGAGATGCCATCAAAAACATAACTTGTAAAAAAAACCAAGTCTCGCAACTCAGTTCTTCTATCGTAAAAAGTTGTGAGATCTATGTAATACCAAGTCGGTTAATTTATTCAGCCCCTACTTAAGGGACCTTCTGTCTTAAGTTATTACGTAATTAGCTAACCTAACAACATCTTATAGTGACCATATTAATATTAAAAATCTTTTATGTTTTAAATAAATAGATTGACTTGGCAATCGCACTAGACAATCTAATTTAATATAATATGTATTATTTGTGAGATGCATGCGATGGACAAGTCAATCTATTTATTTAAAACATAAAAGATTTTTAATATTAATATGGTCACTATAAGATGTTGTTAGGTTAGCTAATTACGTAATAACTTAAGACAGAAGGTCCCTTAAGTAGGGGCTGAATAAATTAACCGACTTGGTATTACATAGATCTCACAACTTTTTACGATAGAAGAACTGAGTTGCGAGACTTGGTTTTTTTTACAAGTTATGTTTTTGATGGCTTAGGTATTCTACTCCCCGAATATCTCTGAAGAATAAAAATTTATTGAGATGCCTAGCTGGTTTCGAAAACTTTCGTTCGCAGCGGTCATATTTTAGCGAGTATGTGCTGTACACGCTTGTTGATATGGACTTTGATCCGATACCGAACCAGTTTCATTAAATTGCTTTATCATTTCACGAATTCCGGACTCACTAGGGTGATTCTATTGTATTGACCGAACAATTCACGAATTTTATAGAACTCCCCAGTTACATAGCAAACGACTTCATGATTTAAATTGCCAAAGACTGTTCTTGACGCCTATCCAGAAGATCAAACATTTCAAATATGTACATTGAATAATAGTAATTGACAGCCTACGTCTCCAACTTTTATATTATAAAAAAGTACATTTACACCTCTTTGCTCTCGATCACCGTCCGTGCGCCATGAGTTGCAGGTGCAGGTGCTGCCCGGCAGCGATGTTGAAATTCGCTTTGCTCATTTTAGCACCACTAAAATAATGTCCATATAGTGTGAAAGGAAGATCAAATTTGGCTTCAGTATTTGAACTCAACAGACCATGCACATAGCCAATGCTCTCAAGCCGTTGCTCAAGTCATTTCCTTTTAGTAGATGGATGCACATCGTTACTCGTCATCCTGTGGTAATTGTCATATAATGATTACCATAATCAAAAATATATTTTCTTTTTTGCAAAATACCTTCCTAAATGCAACAAATGCACAGTAAATGTCAGCATGCCATCGTTATAAATGCAATTCCATCATTGCACGGTATTCGTGTACCACACTAATATCAGACATCAACGATATGCCTGAGGACAACTTCGGCCAAACTAATAAATCAAATCACTTTTTCGAACTGAAAACAAAAGGCATATCGAAAAATAAATTTCCCATGCCGTTGACGGGCGTTAGACACTCTGAATGTATTGTTTGCACCGATGGCATCGCGCCCAAATACATATCATACTCATATGTTTGAACTACTTACAACACGTCGAATGCTAAAAGACTGATGCTGCTAAGCAAAATGAGCGGACCACCGTGGTGTCCGAGTGAAATTGGCAGGCAATTTCGACGAGAGTACAGGTGGTGATCGGTCTTCATGTGGGATGATCGTGATGTTGATTTTCTTTGCATTCTAAATGCCTGTAGTCTTAAATGTCAGCAGATGCTAGATAGCTAGATTATGATGGATATTACGAGGTAGACATTGTAGAGCAACAGAATGCTAATGTGCTACAATACACAATAAAAAAAAGTAAGACAACTGCTAACATTTGTGTTTTCAAAGGGACATTTTGCTGACAGTTCTAACATATACTCGTATCTGACATATCTACAGATGAAACTGATAGTCTAAATTCAAAAGAAGCAAATTCAAAGTCTGTGGGAACAAGCCTCCTCGATCTGTGGGCAGTCACGCTTATTCGGTTTTGGAAATTTTCCAGGGAAAATAAGTTTGTCTTAATGACTGTGATGCATCTATTCTTAGATTGTGTGTTCCCACTCAACCTCTGCAAATTAAGTTATAATTTCGAAAAACTTGTCAGATTGTCTCGAATGAATACTATCCTTAGGTCACCTCTGTTGGTTGGAAAGCACTTCTATCTAGCGACTAGTATATATACTATACATGTATTGTGTAGGATTGTCATTCTAAAACAGTGGGAGAGTTTAATTCAAAATCCCGTCTTCGTCTTTTTTTGCTTCTTTGTAACATTTTATTTTCTTGAGTCGTATACCAAAATTGATGTAATAAACATAAAATATAAATGTGTAGTGATTTGTTGATGGTTCTTCTTTTGATTATACACATAGGACTGGATGGGGAACGTGGGTGTTCTACAGTGGTTACCGAAAGTGAAAAAAAGGCCAAACAAAACATCGAAAGAAGGAAGTTTTGAGTGAATGATCTTTAGGGGTCAGAGAGAGGGTTCGCTGTCGATAGGGAATCCTGTATTCGACACACTTTATTGCTAGTGGTGCAGTATGCTTATAGGCAACTTTCTTGTCTAGTGTATGAAAAGAAGCCAAAAAAAAACGCTGTATACGAAGAGAAAGGGGAAAATTTATCAACCTGATTGCGATTTTCAGTTTTTTTTTTTTTTTTTTTTTTTTTTTGTTGGAGGCTTCTTCTATTTGTTGGAGCACTCAGACACAAATACTGGTCCATTGTACTGCCAGACAGACACCTTGAGCGTTGGAGCTCATGTGGAGCCAGAGCCAAGCTTCTTTTTACTCACTTATGTTGTGTGCGATTTGTTTTTTTCATATAAGTGAACGGAACCTAAAGCTTAATGCCGATTCCGAACGGCCAGAGCCGAGAAGCTTTTTCATGGCAAGTATACAACGGGGGGTTTTGCCAGTACCCCGCCGAGGAGGGACGCCGCGAAATAATCATTCGATGGCGTTGGTGTTATCGGGATCCGAACTCGCTCATCTTGCGTCAGCGGCCGACATACTACCCACTGCGCCACGGCGCTCCTCGCGATTTTCAGTTAAAAAAGATTTTATTTTTCTACGTAATCTCCCTTACCTTCAACACACTTAGTCCTGCATTTCTCCAACATCAGTATTTCTCTCCTTCCGACAGAGAGTGGCTATTAAACGCCGACCAACGAGATTACCCTCTTCACCGACGGATGGAAAATGGACACAGGCACTGGGCCGGGTTCTATTCTGACACCCTGCACAAACAGGAGTCATTTAGACTCACTGATTGGTGCCGCGTCTTCCAAGCAGATATCCTAGCAACAGAGAAAGCAGCCAAACTCTTACAAGTAACCGATATCCCACCATCGGATATCACCATCTTTGTAGGCTGCACTGAAGTCATTAGGATCCTGTACAACGAGATCAAAGGCTGTCATGAAATGTCGCGACTCACTGAAGTTCATCAGAAACCACAAAGTTAAAATCAGCTGGGCCCGGGCTCAATCGCTGGGAACGAAAGAGCGGACGAATTGGCCAGGCAAGGGTCTGAAATGGACATCAGCGAAGCGGAAACGTCACTGCAACCACCGATCAATGCATTATATTGGGGCATAAATTACACAATAATAAAAGAAGCAAACTCGTCTTGGCTTACAAGAAACGACAGCCACACATCAAGAACATCAATATCGGAAAAACAAAGGAGCTCTTGGCGCTGGACCGATCTCGACCTCGATCCGTATGCTCGTCAGAGTGATCACTGAGCTTTGGAAATGGAACTCGGGATCCAGCGATCTCTGCCGGAGCTGCGGCGATGAAGAAGAAACAGAGACGATCCAACATCTGCTTTGCCACTGCCCAGCTCTCCAGAATCGACGCCTAGCTTCGCTGGGCCAAAGATTCTTCACACAGATTGCGGACGTAGAAAATGCAGATATATCGGATCTTCTAAAATTCATAAGGGCCTGGGGTGGTTTCAGCCATCACGTGATTGGACAGGTTAATTGTATGTGTACTCTACAAATGAAGGGAATCACAATGGGCCCTTTGGCCTCCGAGTGGAAGTGATGTTCTCCCTTTCCTTAACCTAACCTAACCTAACTTCCTCCGAAGGTGAGAGTCTGGAAGGCCGTGAAAATAATCATCTACTGCCCTCAAAACTTCTTCATTGGATGCGAAGCGCTTCCCAAAAACAATTTTTTTTTTAATTTTGGGAACAAATGGAAGTCTGAGCAAAGGGCTGACCAAATTATACCCCAATTTCCGAAGCGTTCCCATCCCAATGGGTCCTGGCAAAGGTTTTTTTCTTCTTCAAGCCAAGCCTCTTCTCGCGAATTTGATGTCCAACTTGTCAAAAAGGTTGTAGTAATATTCGCCTGTAATTGCTCTGCTTTTTGCAAGGTAAGCAATTATCAGAATCCCTTTCCCGTCCCAAAACACGCTGACCCTATCGATTTCTTTGGCGCTGAACCACCGGCTACCAGCCACTGCTCTTTCGTTTCTGGCATGTAGTGACTCATGTCTCTTCTTGGTGACAAGTCGCCACACAAAACAAGTCGGATCCTTATTGAGCCTATCCTAAGATCGCTACAAAAATCGTTTGCGCATTTGCTTTTGATTGGCGTTCAGCAAATCCGGTGCTCGTCTGTGTCAGGGCATTCACACTATTTTTTCCGATATCCCCACAGCCTCAGCTATCTCACTCACGTTTACTTGTCTATCGTTGAACACATTGTCACTGCTCCACTGGGTCTGATTCTTTGTTGGTTCATCTTCTAAGCATGTGCGTCCGCGTTCAAATTCAGCCACCCACTTTTTAATGGTTGAAATCGAAGGCGCAGAGTCCCCGTACATTTTTAGTCAACTTCAGATGAATTCCCTTACCGTCCGATTTAAACTCGCAAGGCATCTACTGCACAAATTCTTGTTAACAAACTACAGAGTGCGCCATCTCCTATGGGTCGATGTAAAGTTCGAATAACTTCAACAATTGTCAAGCGATTTTCATATGTCATAGCATTTTGAAGACGTCAATTCAGTACAATTTTAACCTTGAATCGCTTCACACCACAAGAACGAGCGGAAATAGTTTCAATGTTCATTAAAAATGAACGCTCGATTATGCTAACTTAACGTGCGTATCGTGCAAAATATCGTGATCGTGTTGCGTCCCAAAAAAAAAAATACATTTCGTCCTTGGGCAATTTGGTTCTGTGGCAAGCCCTCGTGAGCAACCTAGGCTACATCCGCGGCGTTTAGTCTGTGTCCAAGGCGCCGTTCGCAGCAGTTAGGCATCATTGGGACCACTTTGCGGAGAATTTTAAAGGATGATCTTCACTTATTTCCATACAAAGTGCAGATAACTCGAAGAATTTTGCCACAAGATGAGCCACGACGCTTGGCATACGCACAAAATGTCGTTGCAATGATTAATGCTGAGCCGGAGTTCTGGCAGCAAATTTTGATGACCGATGAGGCACATTTTACCCTCTCTGGCTCAGTTAATAAACAAAATTGTCGCTTCTGGGGCACCGAAAATCCTCACATTATTCACGAAGAGCCGCTATAGGATCAAAAAGTTACTGTTTGGGCCGGTGTATGCGCTGAAACCATCTTTGGACCGCATTTCTTCAAAGTTGGCGATACAATGGATGGCGATCGATATCGGTGGATGTTGGCCCATTATGGTTTCAACAAGACGGCGCGACATGCCATACTACGGACAAAACAATGAACATTTTGCGTAAGAAGTACCGAAGACAATAGAACGGCTCAAAAGAAACATTCGTGCGGAAATCGCAGAAATTTCGACCGAAATGCTCGAAAATATCGTGGAGAATATGCGAAAACGAGCCCATTTTTGCATCGGCAATAAAGGACGTCATTTAATTGATATTGTTTTCAAAAATTAATCAAAATAAATTGTAAAGGTCTAAATTGAATAAAGGTTTTTGAATTTCCAAAATCGGTTGAGAATTATTGAAGTTATTCGAAATTTACATCGACCCATATGAGATGGCGCACTTGACTGCTAGTCACAAGCCATTCGAGATGGTCTATCTCCGTTCAGAAGACCAGCCTGTCAAAATTTCGTTTTTAATGGTGACAAACTACTCATTTACGAGAGCGTACCTTATCTCGTCGTCGTCGCGGCCTTTTACACCGTAAGCGATCTCGCGGACTCTTTACCTATAACTTACCTCATGTCATATCTTTTACCATGGTGTTAGCATAATAAAAAGAAATATCACACAAGCACAACTTTTGAGTCACACTGTCGCATCAAACCACAGTCATCAGACAGAACAGTCAGAAAGGAGCAATAAGAAAACAAGTCGCGGTGGCGTTGCTGTCTATAAATCCACATCGAAATATCCATTCAAACACATACATGTGTCTACATATGTACATACGTACAACTCGAAGAAATATAGAATATTCGAAACATTCGAATATGTTCTAAAACCGCTAGACACACACGCACACACCCCCCAAGAAACCGACACAGGATCATTTTTAGCTTATTTTCTCCTCACAAATGATTACTGAAAACAACCACATCAAACTAAAAGCAAACTTATCTCTAGATACGACTATATCACGTAAACCCCACACTTTCGAATAAAAACAAGAAAAAATAAATGAAAAACGAAAAACAAAAATTGTATTTTATGAAAACTCCCAAAAAATTGCAGTAGCACCGCACGGCACGGGAAAACACATTCAGACGGTCGAGTCCAATCAGTCAGTCAAAAGTCGCCTTACCATCGATTGTTCTGCGTCAAAAAAAAAAAAAAAAAACTCTAACGAAAAACAAAAACAAAACCTGAGCGTAACAAAAGCAGTTGTCATTTGTATCGCTTCACGGTATATCCATTCAAAGGATATCTGTTTTCTCCGCTGGAAAACGATCTTGGCCAACGGATTTGTGCGATTTGAGTGAACGAGGTGCAAGAATTTTACGCAAAACACATTCTTGGTCGTGATCATCGACCCATCTGTTGCTGTACGTATTTATGAAAGGTGCGAATTGATTTTACATGAAATTAAAAATTTTATAATTTTGAAAACAACTTATTCGTGCATGAAATACGATTTTAATGAAATTGATTTGCGTATTGCGCCGCGATCGTCTGGGGAGACATAAGATTTCGATTCGATTTTAGTTTTGAATTTTTTTTTTTTTTTTTTTTTTTGTGAATTGAATTTGCATTCAAAATGAAACGGAAATATGTCACCGGAACGGAATTTTCCTCAAAATAGAATTTCAGTGCATTTTTAGTTGAATTTTGTTTTCAATTAATTTTTGTTTCCAAGTGTAGTTTTTGAAATATTTAAAAAAAAATCATTTTTTTTCCAACTAGACACATAGCTTATATAGATATTTCAGATTTTGTCTTTTGAACTTTTTTTATATTGCAAGCGGTTTTGAAATTGATGGAAAATTCCCACTTTCTATTAAAGAACAATTTTCATCACATCAATGTGTTGAGGTGACTTTCCTGTCTAATCAGGGGTTTTCCCTTAATTTTTTTTTTTATTCAAGATAGTTTCCAGTATTTTGAGATATGCATTGACATAATAAATATTTCCGTATTGCCTTGGCGGGGCGCTCTTGGGGTCCTGAGAATGTTCATTTAGTCATCGTGCACTGATTTTTTGTCATGTGACATTTTAAATGTCAAATTGTTTTAACTATAAATATGCCCATCCTATTCATCTATTTTTAAATAATATTTGTCTCCGATTACATATGAAATTCAAATAATTCAGAAAGTTCATGTCAAATTTAGCTGAATCCCTGTCCAAACAAATTGTGTTGGCGTGGCACATTGAAACAAACATTGATTCTCGTTCTAGCTGAGTTGAGTTAAATTAATTAGCAAACAAAAGCAGATGCATGACAATTAAGACACATATTGTGTGAATAATCTAAGAAAATAAATCTAAAAAGACATTCATCAAGGCATCACATGGTTCGAGAATGGCATTTCTGATTTTAATTTTAATTTATTTTTTATGGGATCGTCCACTTTTAATTATGATAAATATTAAGGACGTTTTATCTATTTTTCTAATGCTATCAAATTAAAATAAGTAAAATATTAAAAATATATATAGAGAGTCCAATAGGCCTCCTTTGATGAAGAGAATGATGATCAATATGGTGATAGTAAAATGCGCGTTTATATAGGGTCATCCAATAAGCGGTTTTATGTCAAATCCAAAGAAAAACGCAACATTCTTAGGCGTGGTAATTTTCGTCTATAAAATGATCTCTGAGATTAGTAATTGAGCACAATATTATTGCCTTAGATCTGCCTACAAATAGTCACTTTTTATGGCATTTTTCATTACGCTTTCGCATAATTTCCGGATTACGAGGTTTCTATTTTTATTTTTTTCACAAAAAAATATTTATTTAGTCATCAGTATCTAATTTTTGTCCCCTTCCCGCTTTTCCCAATCCTGGAAGCGCTGCTGATATGCGGTTTTTTGAGCTTCTACAGCTATGGTCTAAACCAGGTCTTTATCTCCACAACCGTGTCAAACGTCCTGGGTTTTTGGCAGTTTTGGAAAGGGAAAAAAGTCGCAGGACACCAAGTCCGATGAATACGGTGGCTGAGGCATGTTTTTGGCCATAAGAATGTGGCACAAGCTACGTCGATTGAGCATAAGATTATGTATTGTCGCAACATCCATGCAGATTTATCCCATAAATCCAGACGTCTTCTTCATATCGCATAACTTCAAGGTAATATTCCTTATTGACCGTACGATTTTTCGGCGATGAACGACGCCATTCTAATCGAAGAGAACAGTCAACACAACTTTCAAATTCTGGTCGCCTCCATTGGTATGTTTTAGCTTTGTTTTCGACGTCATAACCATATCGTGCTTCGTCACTAGCGAGGAACCTTTTTAGCAAATCTGGATCGCCATTTAGGTCATTCAACAGCTCGTCAGTACCGGAAAGTTCGCACCAACATCAAAAATGTATTATTTTTGGACAGAAAAATTGTTTCACTTTTTGTTTGAGTTTCAGTTGCGGCAGTTTTGCTTGTTTTAGTACCCAGACAATTGGAAATGAGGCCCATTACTTAGAATAATTTTTCAGGTAGTTAAATTTATTCATTCTTTCAGAGACTTGAGCCGACTTGGCAATGAGTTCTTTGGGAATAGGATGGTAGCTATTCTTGGAAACTATTAGATGCCAAAATCAACAAATAAAGGAACCTAATATTGCTATGATAATACCATAACTGTCCGTGGTGACATGCCAAATAGCAAATTACGTTTAAATTGTTGGTTCTTATTAGGTCTCTAGACTATGGCCGTTTTCTTCCAAGTAACTTTTACAAAAGACATTACTCGCAATGAAAAGCATCCAGTGATGACACATATCCGCTTGCAGCTTATCTCGGCCTAGTTGGGGCTTAGACCAAGTTGAAGTATTGGTGATAAACGTTAGGACCATATGGTTTTTTCAATTCTCAACTGGTCTTTTAAATTATAACTTTAACTTATATAACTTTATATATACTACTGCTAAGCAGCCTAATTTGATTAATTGATGATGATTTCAAGAACTATGGTCCAAAAATCAAGCCCGATATCGTGGTGGACCACACACCTTTTCAAACATTTTAGTCACGTCCACCATATAAACAATTCAACAATGACGATGACTTTTCGACACATATCGGGTCGTTTTATGTAAGATGTGAGACCGGATTGCTGAAACCACATATTTTTTGGAAATGAGAATGTCAAAACCGGACCACGAATTATAAACCCTCTACAAGTATCAAAATAGTTTCAGTAGTAAAAATGCAACAATGTAAAAGTGCAACAACTTAATACCTTAGGTTTTCTAGGAGGGGCTCTCGTCTCAATCGCCTCTTGATACGATGTAGCCAACAGACAGTAAGTATTATTTGCTTTCTGATCTCAATAGCGATGTGCCAGGCGAGTTAGGCGAAATGCTTGATTAAAGTTATAGCTACCAAAGATAGGGAGCCGTGCCGCAGTGGTAGTGTGTCGGCCGCTGACGCACGATGAGCGAGTTCAGATTCCGATAACACCAACGCCAACGAATGTTTATTTCGGGGCTTCTCTCCTCGATAGGGTACTGGAAAAACCCCCCGTAATACACTTGCTTTGAATAAAGCTTCTCGGCTCTCGCCATTCGGAATCGGCATTAAGCTGTAGGTCTCGTTCACTTCTGTGAGAAACAAATCGCACACAACATAAGTTAATGGGAGAAGCTTAGCTCTGGTTCTTCATGAGCTGTAACGCCATCTAAGGAAGGAAGAAAAGCTACCAAAGGTGACGATAATGGCAAATATTTGGTTTAGCCCATCTTTACGCTTCAATGCGTCGCGTCGTCCTGCCTAAAACATTTCCTTACATCGAAGGTTCAGGCTAATAAAGCGGGGCTTAACATTAAGAAACGCCATGGCTCTGTGGGTCAGCAAAGAAGTGGTGTGAGTCGATCTGAATTTCGTGCGTCTTTTCGAGTAAAAGATTGCCCTTGGCTCGGATACAAGCGCCATCACTTTTTGACGAACATTCGGTTGAAATACAACCGGAACTGATCCAATAAACACAAATCTGGAGAATACGATGCTATTAATAGCTTTTTTTGGTAAAAAAAAATCATGGATTTGAAGGACGGTGCAAAATTCAAAAGTTCATTTGCTACTCTTCCTCAAAGAGTTCATAACGTCTAAATATTATTTTTTATTCACTGTTTGACCCACATAAAACAAAAACAGTGAGCAAAACTGAGCAACTCTGACGTGAATAATTCGGTTTTGGTTCAGTTGACTGGTATCATTTCGAGCTTTGGCTTGTTGTATGTCATACTCTTAAACTCCGTCAACTGTAATAGTGCGTTCCATGAACTTACAGTCGGACTCGTTCTGTCTGACAGACTCGTTCTAACAGGCCTACAATAATTTTTTTTTGCGTCAATGCTTTTGAAGAAAATTAAGCTCTTTTGGAGCAAGCCGGGATGTGACGCGTATTATGCATGAAACATAAATTAAAATAAAAAGCTCTCCCAAACCGATTTTTTCTTCAGTAACAACTTCGCTAAACGCTTTCTACCGCTCGAATACTCTTGTTCCCGATATTACAGAGTCTCAAGCTTTGTCTAACTTTTTCAACGTATCCCATCCATTAATCGTGCTCTTTATTGAACTTTTTTTTATGGATATAATGCAGAGGGTATGGTAAATTTTCAAATTTGCAAATAGTAAAAGAAGCTCATGGAACATCAAAACCCACCGGGGGTGGTCATGGTGCAATGGTAATCATCATCGACTGTTAAGCGGAAGGTCTGTAGTTCAAGTTTGTTCATAACCAAGAACAAGTCCTATACAGATGAACTGTGCAACAACATCCGGTTGTGATTGAGAGATGATCAAAGAAACAAGTGCTGACGAAGGCATAACACTCGCAACATAAGATCACTTCAAAACACTCTTTGTGTGCATTTCCAACCAGCACCTTAATGACATGGAAACGAAAGAGTTACTGTGAACTACAACTAACGCGATAGATTCAAATCTCTCAAAAATCCTATTTAGGACAACCACCCACGGAGAATAGTGAGCGGTCATCTTCGACACAAATCATCTGCACTCCGTCGAGGTTGTGTGACAAAACACCATGAAAGCGTACACTCTTGAATCTGCACGAACCCTATAAAAAAAAGAAAAAAACCGAAGCTAACCTGGTTAGCGCTCACAGAGGAGAAAAGCCGATTATTTCCATTTTTGTGACTTAGCTCATGCTAGGCCTTGGTTCTTGTGGCACTCAGTGACGTGAACCTTAGTGAAATATGATAGACATTTCAGGTTCCAATATTCTCAAGCAGCAATGTATTTCGACGTAAAAAGGCGAACTTAAGAGAAGAGAACTAATAAAATGTAAATTAACTGGACAAGATGAATTGAATTAAAAGAACACACCCCATCGGTATTCTGTACACATAATACATGTTTAGGGTATTTTTTTAAATGTTTAAGTTGCAAATAAAAACGAGTGAAGGTGGAATAAAAAGTCGATACATCAGAAATGTGAGCATATTATGGTCACGCAGTTCTCACACGGTCTACTAGCAAAACATCCTGTCCATAGAGCAAGTGGTTTGTTCATACCATTCAATAACGAATGCTGAACGTGCCAAAATAAGCCGATATTTCAATATAGTTTTATGTTGAATAAAACAACAAGGTCTTTCTTTTTTTTGTTTTATTTTCTTAATTGATTTTTTTTCTTTCTTGTATTTCACGCTTTATTTTCTACTTTTCAAAGACACGTGAGCCATTTTTCTACCTGCGGAACAAATATTTTTAATCAAGCTTTATTGGACTTATGAATGTCATGATTTACTTTAAGCATGATCATTTAAACAAAATGGAGGTTGTTGGAGCAAGGTATAGGGCTATCCAACTTTGTGTTACTTTAAATCAATAGAAAATCGCAAGATTTTTCTATAAAAGTTGCCGTATTTTTATTTTATTCTGAAATATACTCTATGGCTAGTACTAAAATACAATACGAGGTTAATTTAAGGTGAAAGCCAAATATGTAGTTGATTTTTTGTAAAAGTTCCAGGCTGTTTCCAATCAGCTTTTATGAAGAATAAATCCAAGATTTTGATATTACCTATTATTGGTTTCGATAGAATTAATCTCTGATCCATTAACACGAATTTATGAATTTGAAATAATTGGCATTTTAATGTAACATCATCTTAGATGGCAAGATGGAGTATTTAACCTCTTCCAGTATAAGTCGTAAGTTTTCTGAAGTAGATAATCCCTTTTTACTTAGAAACGAACGTCTAATTAACCAGCCTCTAGCTAGCCCTAATTTGTCCCTAATATCCCAAACGTGCGGCATCTCTGTAGAGGTCTGGATTCATAATGTTTGTGTATGGTTTTTCGTCAGAAAACTTCTGAATTTTCTGGGTTTCGGCGTTTAGGAAAAAGTTTGATCTAAAGGTCTAATTGCATATATGTGACTAATTAGAACCCTAGCTGTATACGAGTATTGCCGGCTTAGCAGCTTATTGTTGGACAGGATCGGATTCTTTCTAGGTGTAGGCTAGTGTTGATGTTTTTGTTAAATTAAAAACAATTTTTCCTTATAAAATCAATGCTATGGCAATTATGAACGGAGAACAACATGGTTCAGTTGTGCCCACACCTTTTGTTGCTTTTGTTGGAGACATTCCGATCAAACCTTTTGGGTTATCGGCCTTACTCAAATAAGCCAACGGAAAGAAGTATAAAGGTGTCAAAACGCATGACCCCCGAGCGCAATTAGCTACGAGTACAGAAATATTGCGATCTTCAAATTTTATACACAATATAGTAAATTGATTGTTTGAAGGGCTTTGTGAGTGGTACTGTAATCCTATTGAAACCAGATATCACCCAGCCCCAATTCGTTTGAGTTTTCGGTGCAATAGTCGCTCAACATGGCCTGTCATCTATCAAAAAGATCAACCATATTGAATTCAGTAAATGACAGTAATTGGTTGTCTGCATCCACACTATCAGTTCGCTCATGCTTCACCCATGATTTGATGATTTGTTTATCAAAGAGAGCAAAGCAAACAAATCTTCCTTGTCGATCAGTCATTATTATTTGAGTTTGAACCTTATTTATAATTATAAACTAACGCACAATATGTACATATAATCCTTAAAGCGTAAAGAAAATATGAAAGTGCAATATATTAAAAGAACAATTGCAATATAAACAGATTAAAAAAAAAAGGGAAATAGACGCTCTATACCAGGTAAGACTAAAGTACCCATTCCAGCCAACTCCACACCCCTCTATAAACATCCTAAAATGATGGGCTTAAATGTCGCCTCTTCTGCTCTTGATGTGCCGATCCTACGAGACCATCCCATGCTATCAGCGAGTGAGTTCGTGAGCCTTACGGGGTAAATAACGAATTGTTCTTCCTGTCACCCTGTCATTAAAATTATTATTATTGTTATTAAACTAACTCAGAGGTTTGGAGCCTCCTTAACAACTTTTCGCCCTATCATGAGGGTGTTTTTTTTTCATGTTTCGCTGTTCTCTTCTATCTCTTCTAGGTCCATCCTTATATTCTTGGGCGCAGTCTTCCTGGCGGTCTATATTCTTTTGTCTGTTCGTCCACTGTTCATCTGTTCTACGCGTCCTGCCCATCTTAGTCTTTGCAATTTTATTACTCGGACAATTACTTTTGCCTATGTCGCGCTGCCAAGTCTCTTATTATAAATTCTGAAATGGCGAGAAAATCTATATTAGAACCGATCAGACTTGCGGCCCTAGAGGGAAATTCTCCTGTAGCGTAAATAAATTTACGCGACCTATTTTGTAGGCTCATAATCTTACCTCTTTGAACATAAGGTTCTTGTATGAGTATGAGAAATTTTGTCGCAGTTGAAACGAAGGTTAAAGGAGTCCGAGGTACCTTTGGCTGCCGGGTCCTTCACACGTTTGTTATATTTACCCCGGAAGTTTCTGGTCCGATGGAAGTGGAAGTGGATGGATGTTTGATGGTGTGACGTTTGGTTGTTGTGTTTGGACAACCCTTGGTGGTTGCCAACTGTGGTATTATAGTGGTTTTGGTCCGCAACTAGTTGATGCCGCGGATATGACAGTAGATGAAACCACCATACTGGTATCTCCAACGACCGGTAAAGTTTCGGCTGATACCTTTTCGTGGCTTTTTATGATTATTTTGACATCACTAAAGCGATAAGCCACTTTGCCTCTTAGTTCTAGCAGCCGGTGATTCGCTAGAATCAGGTGCAGGAGGTCTTTTTCTTTGTCTGGCGTGCTTTGCATGACACTCCAGTGCTGTGCATATAGGCCATCATTTTATGAGTCCAGCATCGTCAAGGCCTTGGTTATGGGTAGACCGATGCACTGTGGGAAGTAGCCCCGAACGATATGAGATCTCGGGAAAGCGTTCTCTTCCACTAATTTGACATCAAGTACGCTTTTTAGTCTTCTACCTTACAAAGCGGGGGTAAAGAAAACCTATACAAGGGCTTACCTTCAAGGTTCAAGACCTGGAATTGTAGCTTAGCTCCCGGCGAGCTGATCCTATCTTTTTCCTTTATGACCGTAAAGTTGGACCTCATCGAATCGGCTGTGTTTGCGTCGGCACATACTAAGTAGAGACAACTCGACCTATATGTCTACCCCATGTGGTTTTGGCCCCTTACCTAGCAGTTCAATAGAGGTGTCATTGAGGACGACGCCGAATCTGTTTTTTCCAGCTATACTCATGGAGCTTTGGGGTTGCGAATTCTCCTACGTTTGGTGGCAGAGTTTGGCGGGGTGTTGTCGGCGGAATGAACCCGTTTCGGTTCCGGTTCCTTGATGGCAGGGGCAGATTTTGCATATACTAGACCTTCATCTCTAATTCTACCCCGGCGGGATCGCTGTTCGGATGACTTTAATTTGACGAAGCCACCAGATGGTAGAGACTTATTCTCCACATGGTTGGTGGTTTCGTTTCCTTCCGTATCTGGGTGTTCATCATACTCATAGAATCCCCACGGAGCGTAGTGCCGGAGTCAGAGAGTTAAGACACATCTTCTGCTTTCCGTCCGGTGGCAATGTCTGTTGTTGCTATGTATTGTTGAGTTGCTAAGGGCCCACAGGTCCTAGCGGGCCATGACATTTGAGAGGCGTCACTCTCTTTAGTATTTTTTAATTGTTAAATTATCTCCCCATGAATACACGAGAAAGAACGGTCACCTACAGCGGAGCGCCAGACGCTGCAAGAAGGCAAGGAAGCAGGAAGGAAGGAACAACAAAACACCATTTTAGCCATGCATCTATTAGCTTATTCTCTTCTACTTTGGAATTAGAAGAGTGTGAGAATGATGGGTACTTGGGGAAAGGAAAGGTGATCAGTAATTGCTCCTTGGCTTTTGGTTCCTCTGGAGACAGGTCTCGAGAGTCATTACCTGTACTAAGCCTCCGCGAGGTGAGCAATTTTCGCAAAGGACCGAATATGATAATGGATTGGCTCTTGATGGTGTTGAGCATAAGTTAGTTTTTATATTACCATCGTGACGACTTCACGATCCTCATTCAATCGTTTAGTAGCGCCTACCTCTTGAGTTGACACTTTACAGTGTCGTTATAGAATAGCAAAAACTGTAAGTGCCATAAGGTGAATCCTTGTGGGACTTAAATGCTATCTTGAGGAAGACTGAAAGGTTACCGTGCTCTGCTGCGATCTAAAAAAAAAAGTTAATCCCCAATTTCATAAGAGCTTTGTCAGCTAACGCTAGTGATATCGCCATCAATGTCTAAGAACGAGTGTCTAGATACACCGGGTCTCTCTTTAATGGATGTCCGTGACTGAAAGAAAACCAACAAGAAGACGTTTAGAAGAACAAAAGCAATGAGTGTTAATGTAATTCATATCACCTGTACACGGTCTGTCATCGCGCTATTCTAATTGTTTGTTCTGTTTATTGCTCTCACTAAGCTGTAAAACAAACCTGGCATTTCCACTTGTAATTTACATGTCAATGCCAATTATAGCTAAGCCAATAAACAAACAAATATTTTTCGATATACTAGGCATCCTCGTCCCTACCACCCTATTGGATGCCAAGCACGTTTAATTCAAACGAATTCCAACAAACAACCGTGTCGTGTGCTCGAACACATATTTTTACATTACAACGATAATTGATCTGCCAACCTGACTAGATGCTTACAGATTCCGCCTAAGTGGTTCTTGTGATTCCAACTATTGTCATGATACGAAAAGAGCATTTTTGCATATTGCAGCCTACATTCGTGCTCCACTTAATTCCCTCAAAACACATCATTCGCCCATAAATCAATAAACGAGCATAAGGAGTATGTGTAGCGGCAACAGTGCGACCTATTTTCCAACAGCATAAATAGAAATCATATTTATCGGATAAGGACTCGAATTGCCATCACTGCAAGAAGCGCTCGATTGCACACGAAGTTCGGCGAATGCTGATCATTCGAGTTCGCCGACCAACGCGGCGCCGCCTGGAGTCATGCGTTGACAAATGCTACATCGGCTCATTAAATTTTCTTTCGAGAAGATAATTAAAAAAAAGTAATTATTTGGACAACAAATGATGATGAGTTTTGCCATCCGTCCAAGTGACGGAGACGCGTGTGTGCTGATGTCGTAAGAGGCCGAGAGTTAACGGTCGCATTCAGTTTTATTAACCTCGATGGTGCAACAAGGCATTTTTTTTTGTTTTTGGATCTTAAAATTAACAAAAAAATCTGTTTGTCTGTTGACTTAATTGAACGTCGATGGAGCATGCTATTGTGAGTGGTTATTCCGGTGTGGGCGGATGCATGTCATCTTGGCGAGTTTTAATATGACATGTTAGTGTCCTCGCAGGGGCATATGATTTATTCCCATTTTAAAAATACGCTCGTTCTGATTAATTATTTCAAATGCAATAAATCATAGTGGTACGAGCTCTAAGGCCGATTGCTTCATAAATCGGTTTATTTCACTTTTTTGCAACGGAACTAAACGTGCATTTTACGGTTATTGGAGTCATAATGGTTGAAATGATAGTAATTGCAATGATCTGGATGATCAAAATGAATCATAGCATATGAGGAGATAAACCTTTGTCCTGTTTGCATAAACCTATTGAAGGTGGATTGAAGTTGGAGGTTAATCATTTTCGCGGTAACTAAATCTAAAGGCATAAAAAGTATTTATAAGAACGACAATAACCACAGTGCTTAGTACTCGACTTCTGAATTGCGGGTTCTAGAGGAAAACAATTTAAAAATTATGCTCAAAACTTTCATGGACTACGCCTGTCGGGCTCTTTCTAGTCTGCCCGCCTCTACTCCGACGACTGTAACCACTTTCGAATAGCATCAGTTCAGTTCTAGACGTCAAAGTGGGAGGACAAGATAACCAAGCAGAAAAACATTAAAGTTAACCAAAAGCGAGTCCGATCAAACAGATTATGGCTTGATCCAAAAATTAAACACGATATTATTGTGGTCCACTCAAATTACCTTTTCAAACATTTGGGTCACTTCATGGTAACCGGAAAACTGTATTTCATGCAAATGGTGCCTATTTTGATTAATTAATACATATAAGGTCATTTGTCTGATTTTTGGTTCCGAAAGTCAATCAAAATGTGTGTTGCGACCAACAATTTTATATAACAAAATTCCTCATGGATCCAAAATAATACAACGCAGCGCTATATAGTGTCACACGCAATTGTGACCGAGTAAACAACGGCTTCAAATGACACTCGCGCAGTATACCTGTCGAGTAAACAACGGCTTCATATGACATACACGCAAAATTTTTTCCCACAATCATTTCTGTAACGTTAGCATAATTTTAGTATATAAGTTAGAGTACGAAAATAAAGGGATGAGTTGTTCATCGACTACACGATAGAGTTGTCACCTTTCGAGCAGCACATTATAGTAATTTTGGTATTGGATTAAAGTGGGCTGTAAATCCATAGGTCGCTGGTTCAATCCGACTCGAAGGACCAATGTGTTCAAATATATTTATGCAAGGGCAAGAAGTGGTGTGGGTTGACCTAAAATTCGTGCCCTTTCTCAAGCAAAAGAGCGGCTTTGGCACGGACACAAGCTTCATGAGTTTTTTTGAAGAACATTCTGTTAAAATAAAAAAAACAAACACAAAACAGTTGTTTGCTCGATATTAATATCATTTTTGGTCAAAAAGTCGTTAACAAGTATGGATTTGTGAGATGATGCATTCAATATTTGATCTGCCACTCTGCCACTTAAAGGCTTTCACTGTTTGACTCACTGGAAGACATTTCTAATATTTCTAATGTTGTTCAAAAGCACATTTTGATTTTTGAGAAACTTTGCCAAGATTTGAATGATGTCGCGCCTTTTAGTGAATTTGCATTCGATTTTTCTCCACCTCTGACATAAAAGGCTCGCGTTCTGTATTGAACTTAGCTTTTTTATGGATATAGCACACAATAGACCCAAAATCACTTCGTCGGTATTTTTTTCAATGATGGTCAAGAGACATTTTTTTTACGAATTTTCTCTATCTGCAGCTCTCTGGAAAAGGGAGCTTATAGAATATCAGAACCGAAGCTCCTTTGGTCAGTTGCCGTAGAGAAGAAAAGTAACAAAATTATATTTCCTTGAACGTACATCTTAGTAAAGTATTATAGAAAGTTAAAGTTCTAGTATTCTCAAGTAGTCAAATTGTGCTTGAAGTTCTTGTCAGCCTAAGAAGTACAGTACAAGTAAAGTTTAAGAGAAGAGAACTAATAAAATGTAAATCAACTGGGCAAGATGAAATAAGTTGGAATAACACATCCCATTAATACTCAATAGTCATACAGGTTAAGAGCGTTCTTTAAAATATTACAGTGGAAAAAATAAAATGTCAAAGAGCGGTAACTAACTAACGCTGTAGGTGCAATCAAAAGGGAGTGCATCAAATACATACATATGTGAGAATATTATGGTACCACACTGGTCGCATGGTCGACTAGCAAAGCATTATAATTTTCTGTCCGTATGGCAAGTGGTTCGTTCATACCATTCAATAACGAATGCTGAACGTGCCAAATGAATGCGATTTTTCAATACACTTTCCTTTTTTTTGGAAACGCTAAAAAATTACACGTCAGCTATTTCTCTACCTGGAGAAATAGGTTAAGCTTTATTGGACTTATGAATGCCATTATAGATTTTAATACTTTACTAGTAAGCTTTTTCTTAAACGTATGAACAATTAAAAAGAAAAAAAAAACTTAAGGTTATCCAACAAAAGACTTTAAGTCAATAGAAAGGCGCAACATTTTTATGAAAAATTGTCATATTTAATTTATTTAATTTATTTTTATTTTTATTTATTTTTAACTTATACAAAATATGCCAAATGTTTGCCCCTTATATGATATTTCTCATCTCTTTTATCTTGTGCTCATGCTGACTGCTGTCATTGCCATAATGACTTTTAAATTAACTATCCATCATCACATCGCAGCATTGCATTGGTGACCTGAATTTTAGGACCTGATGTGAACGATACTCAATCATCTGCATAAGCAATTAAGTGGGTGAGAAAAACTATAGGGTTGGTTGTGCAGATGTTAAACAATACCTGGGAGTAATAAACTCTATCACATTTAGTAACAAACTTCTTTCCCAGAGTCGTTACGTAAATCATGTACATATAAATTGGGTTTTGATATGCCTGAGCAGACCAGACCTTCTAACCATACGGTGGCGTCGACCTTTTAAAAGTCGACCAGTCAAGCATCCGTACATTTTTGCCTTATATACGTACTGAATGACGGATACCAGTTTTGACGCAGCGTGTAGTATCGTAACTCACCTTAATATATATTATGTCCTTCTAGACTCAATTGTGCTCCAGGGTGAAAACTGAGGAGCTAACATTTTTAAGTATTTCATCGAAAGTCCTTATGCCATTTTTTTTTAACTGGACACCTCCGTAGGCTTTCAGATAGTCGACCAAAGTAATCTTTTGACATTTTTACCGGTCGTTCTTGTGTTCTCTGCCGAAGAACAGCCAAGGATGATGGTGAACCATATTATTTTAACAAGGGCAATTTTCAGGTAGGCCCAAGATTTTCGATTGGGTCTCGATTTGGGTTTTAGGCTTGCCGGCTTAAAATGTCAAATGTCTGCATTTGACAACCCTCCTCTTTAAGGTCATTTGCTTCGGGTCTTTGTCATGCTGGACAACGATTTCACTCAGACGACAGGGCATATCACGCTTTAATGCTGCGAGATTCCACTTTAGAATGTGCCCTCTAAAGTTTTAATTATAGCAACCTCGAAACGAACCCCGCAGCATTATGCAGATCTCTTCGTGTTGTATTTTACGTGTGATATGATGCGGCTTCAAACACTCGTCTTGCCTTTTTCAAGCCCACGGTTTTGCGTCGTCACAGTAATGGTTAATTTGGGTTTCATCTGACCATATAACGTTCTCCTAATTAGCTTCCAACCCGAACGTGCATCTTTTAGCAAAGCTTAATCTGGCTTTGATTTTTTTTTTCGAGTGCGCCGGCTTACGCAGTAACACATCGTAAATGTTCGATTAGCTGTCCATCGGCAGTTTTTTTTCTCAGTATCAGGTATGAAGTAAAGCTTAAACCTCACCAAAGCTCACTCATCTCAATCAGAGTGTTTTTTGGGCCTACCTGAATTATGATTACAGGTAACGGTAACAGGTAAATCAAAGTCAAAGTATCATTATTTTTTTTTTTTTTTTCATTTCATTTATTTCATCTACCAAGTATACACTTTAACAGATAACAGACTTAAAAACTAAAATTATAATACATATATAACATCCATTTAAAGTTCAAGTGACATTAAATGTTTTCTAACATTTGATCTGTCATCAATTAAATCAATTTCTGTACAAAAAGAGTTACAATATTTTATACATTTACTGATTGGTTCGTTAGAAGCATAATTATATATATGACTAGGATGGCGAAAGATATTTCTTTGACGAATAATTCTTTCCGGTGCATAAAGAAAAAAGCATTCAAGAATTTCAGGGCATATAATTTTATACGAAAAAATGTCATGAACAAACATTATATAGTTAATAGATCTTCTTTTTTCTAGCGTATCTAGACCTATTAAAGCGCATCTAGCAGTGTAGGAGGGCATAACATCTAAATTCCAATTCAGTTGCCTTATAACGAATCTAGTGAAGGCCTTTTGGACTCTTTCCAAACGCAATTTCGAGGTGGTATTTTCAGGACACCATACTGGACAACAATATTCTAAAATTGGACGCACAATTGATATATAAACCGATTTAAGGGTATAAGGATTAGAAAACGCAGAGCAATTTCTTTTTAAAAACCCTAGTAAAGAATTTGCTTTTGCAACTATGTAGTCAATATGAGGAGAAAAAGTTAGCTTCGTATCAAAGATTACTCCAAGATCCTTAACTTCTGACATTCTCTTTAGATTTATTCCAGCTACAGAATAATTAAATATGATTGGGAGTTTTGATCTAGATACCGAAAAGGTATTACATTTATTAATATTAAGTAAAATACCGTTTTTACTACACCAATTTAAAATATTGTTTATATCGGATTGTAAGTATTCACAACTATTTTGATTCTGAATGCGCATGAAGATCTTAAGATCATCAGCATACATCAAACAATTTACATTTTTAAGATGATTTGGAATATCATTCACAAAAATGTTAAAGAGCAAAGGACCCAAATGACTACCTTGTGGTACGCCAGATGAAACATTTATAACTCTAGATCTGCAGTTTTTAATTCTTACTATCTGTTTTCTGTCAGAGAGATAATCTTTTATCCACCGAAGTAATGTAGAGTGAAATCCAAAGCATCTCAATTTATTTATAAGAAACTTATGGCAGACAGTATCGAAAGCTTTCGAGAAATCTGCAAACATTATATCAACTTGATACCCCAATTCTAGAAAATCAAATAAATACTTTGAAAATATAATTAAATTAGTTGACGTTGACCTGCCCGATACAAAACCATGTTGGTGAGAAGAAATTTGTTCTTTGACTTCAAAATATATTTTAGATCTTACTATGTGCTCAAAGAGTTTTGGCATCGAGGGTAGTTTTGAGATACCTCTGTAATTTTCAATATTATTTCTGGATCCTGATTTATGAATAGGAGTTATATAAGAATATTTCCAATCATTTAAAAATAGTCCTGATGACAAAGACAAGTTAAAAATGATGTTAATAGGAAAAGATAGTGTCGAGTGGCACTGCCTCAGTACTTCAAATGGTATACCATCTGGACCAGCATTCAGATTGGAGTTCATCGATAGTATGCTCTTTGATACATCATCGACATTTATGTGTAGATGACCTAAGTTTGTATTCTGATTATATGAATGATCAATAAATATGTCATCTTTATTTGAATGTGTGACATAAACAGATTCAAAAAACCTTGCGAATAATTCGCAAGTAAAATCGGTTGTATTAGAAGATAAACCTTTCAAGTCCATCTTTTCTGGAATACCACGAGTATGTTTTTTGTTATTGAAAAATGTCCAAAAGCCTTTCGGATTCTTAAAAATATTCGACTCAGTTTTGAAAATATACTGTTTGTAAAGGAATTTGTTAAGAAATTCAAATTCTTTTCGCAATTGAATGAATTGTTTCCTATAATGTTCGGTATTATACTTCTTGAATCTCTTAAATGCCTTATTCTTTGCATTTCTTAAATTAATAAGTCTTTTATTATACCAAGGATTCTTAAAAGAGCGCTTGAGCTTCATTAAAGGAACAAATTGGTCAAAACCACAATAAATAACATTTAAAAATATGCCGTAAGTATCTTTAAGAACGTGGATCAGTGCGTCTGAAGCTACGTTGCATGAAAGGCATAGGTTTTTCCCTCATAGAAGCGAAATCATACATCATGGATATTTGTCATACAATCGACCCATAGATTCACTAGCTATCTGGTGAATCGCTAGACGGCTTCAAAACATTTTGCTCAAAATAAAGGTCATCTATTTCAATAGCACCAATTAAGGGTAAAAACAAGTGTAAAATCGGTCGGTAAGCAATCCATTCAATGAGATGGTTTCACGAGTCAAAATCGACACAACTGGATTTTCAGTCACACTCAGCGCGCTGTTGCTGAGGACATATTTCCGGTTGATTTTGCTGCGCAAGCACGAGTTGGAGTCTTCATATCACTAGCCTGTCCGAGTCGTTTAAATTTCTAAAATATGTTGGTTCCGTATAACTGTACATGAAGGCATTTGATTATGAACAAAGTTTGTAAGAACTTCATAAAACATTTCCGTGATATTTTGCCCGTTTTTATAGTACCTAATATTATTCTAGGTTTTACTTTCCAAAAGTCATCATAATCATAGTTGAATTCTGTCAATTCGACTATGGCACGAAATGTATAACGTATGTACATATGTATGTAAGTAACCTCTTGTTGGATAGCCCTTCTATGAATTCATGACAGATATATGCCTTGATGGTCGTCTAATATTTTTGCATTTTTGATAGTAATTGAAATTACATACTCGTAAATCTACTTTGTCTCAAGTTGTCCTTTATCCAAACAGGAAGTAACGACTTTTGTAGCAATTATCAATTCCATTTAATATTTTCTTTTGCATTTGCTATTATTTCATATTGATATGGTATTTTCATATGGAGTTAAGATTAATATGGGCGCACACAGCATGCACAATAAGAAAGCCTCAGTAGGATTCCTTGATTTATGATACCATCTAAGAAACAAATTGTTTGTTTAAAACTACATACATATGTACTTGATCATCAAATATTGGGATGTTGAAAGCACAAAATTTACTGAATAAGCAAACATCGATTACGGAATGGAAAACAAATAAAGCCAAAAAATGAGGCAATAAGCTACTTTAGTTGATCATGAATGCCAGCCATTTGCTATAAATTGTTTTCATTCTACTCAAATATTTTTATAATAGCATCTGGGAAAAATACGAAATATTTCTCATTTCCTATGAAAAAGCCAATCAAGTCCGTTAAACCAATAATTCAAGTTCTAGAACGACGGGAAACTACCATAAAATCGGTTTTTAAGATCAAATTTCTTAAAAAAAAACGTTCTCCATTCCTTCCGGAAATCTATTTTAATTTGATTTCTTTAAGAAGTAAAAAATTACAATCTGATGGATTTCCGATTGATTTTCACACATGTTCCTATTGAACTGTGAGCGAATTGGCCATTTCTCGCAAATCAGCTCATCAGTTGAGCAATTCACACATAAATGCTTTCCAAAAACCACATCTATCGATGCCTCAAAACACCATGCCGCCCTCCATCCCTCGAAATTATGTGAAAAATTACGTTAAATATTTCAACACCGTTCCAAAAACTCTCTAGCTTTTTTTTCAATTCTATGGAGCGTGTATTATAGATAGATACGTGTATCTTGAAGTGCTAAATACAAAAGCCAATATTTTAGAAAATTGTTTAATTTTTTTTTCGAGTCTTCAAACAATCCAATAAACATTAGAAAGAAACGTACTTATACGAGTCGCGTGTATCTTATGCTTGCAGGCTGTTGAAAGCGTCGAGGAATACACCGAGTCGTCGTATTTGGAGAAGTCGCATACCATTGTAGAAAAGTCTACAACAACCGCACAGGTAAGTCGACACAGCTAGTTTCGAAGATTTGTATATAACGTGTCTAAGCCATATGGTTTCTGTTAAAATTTACAGCAGACAGTAACCGACCATCAGTCGTTGGTCAACGGAAAAGCTGAAATCACATACAGGACAGTCACTCTTGAGAAACTACCGCTGCCAAGTACTGGAGGAAACGTTGTCGGTGAGTTGGATTTTCATTTCATTTTTTTTATTCTTATTCTACGTATGGTGCTTAGGCAATGATTCATTGCACTGATTTAGACTTTTTGATGAACATTCAAGAGAACATAACAAACAACAGAAAGTGAAGATGCAGACAAAGCGATCTCTTTGTAAGCCGACATGCAGTCGGATTTGTTATTGTCGTCAGGATTGGTGAATGTCAGTGTGACGAATAAAAGGATTAGATGAATATTCGAACTTCAAAAGATGTCCGATTGTAAACAGGTGCATCGGACTGATTTGGACAAGATTTTCTTTGGTTTCATCGACTTTATTTTTCTGGTTTCGATGCCAATGTTTATTTTAAATTTAACGTCAAAGTGAAATCTGTTTTTTAACAATCGGTTTTATGAGTGTCGCCATAAACCGGTTCACTAACCCGAAGCTGAAGGCCGATGAATGAGTTTATCCCGAAGGACACTTTGAAATCACAATCGGTTTGGGTGTATAGGTAATTCGAGTCATTCTCGATATAATTTTATTTAATAGTGCGAGATGAAATCTATTGGGGTAAATCCCTTAACCTTAACCGAATTGGTCATTTAAGAGGAGTTGGACCATGTTCTTTAGCGATTTTTAATTAAAATTAATGAAACGAGCTCGTTATACTACAATTTAAATAAACTATTAGGTGTTCAAATGGGAATCCGTTTTCCAACAGATGGCGCTAGTGATACATGCTGATCGGAAATGTCACATCAGAAGCCTAACATGGTAAACTTAGTCAACAACTCATCGTCATTACATTTGTGAATTTTCATCGGCGTTATTTTTTTTTTGTGCGTGCCTTTAAATGGAAAAAAAGCGGAAGTTTTGATTTCTAGGCTTCGACGTGGAAACACAAAGAATGTTCCTGACCGCTGAAAAAGTACTGGAGGCAGTACTGGATCAAGCTCCTTGTCAAACGCAAACTTTTGATTCATTGATCGGAAGTGGTCGTGGTGCAATGGTAATCATCACCGACTGTTAAGCCGAAGGTCTGTAGTTCAAGTCCGCCAATAGTCAAGAACAATTCTTATACGAAAAAACTGTGCAACAACATCAGTTGTGAATGAGAGATGATCAAAACATGCTGACGAAGGCATAAGACTCGCAGCATAAGATCACTTCAAAATTCATACTTATTGTGTGCATTTCCAAAATAACACCTTAATGACATGGAAAACTAAAGTTACTGTGAACTACAACCAAAGCGACAAGTTCAGTCGAATCCTATCTAGGACAACCACCCCCAGAGAGCAATGGACGAACATCGTTGACACAAACCATGTACACTCCACCGAGGTTGTGTGACAAACACCATAAGAGCGTACACTCTTGAACCCGCACGAATTATAAAAAAAAGTTGATCGTAACTCAACAAGTCATCATTTGGAAGCCTTTAAAACAGCTTTTTGCATCGTATTGTGACTAGTGACGAAATCCAAAGCAAAATAAGTTTTGGGGACGATGCGGGCTTTCATCAGTACCGAGGACCAAGCCAAAAATCGATGGTTCGAAGCTCATACTCTAAATTTGGTGTAACCAACTCGGCGTGGTATATGAGTTACTGCATCCGGATAAAACCTTCGCAGGAGTTCGTTATTAAACAAATAATGCCTTTAAGCTGAGCATTGAAAACAAAGGACCACAAATCGAGCAAAGACACGACAAAGTGATTCTGCAGAACGATAACGCACGGCTAAATTGAAGGAGGGTCGCACTCGCCATATTCTTCAGGCAACGAACGTCGGAGTACCATCTTTTTCAAGCGTTATGAGGATTATTTCAATCGCAATGACATTGATGGCTGGAAAATCTGGGTATGAACGATTTGCTGGATATGGACTTGGTTCCAGATCCAAAGATCGTCATTGCTGGCTTGAAGGCGTGCCGTCGCGTCAATGACTATGGTTTGACTGTAAGGTGGCTGAAATCAAACCAACTTTGTTGGAGTTGGTCGTAATGAGGCCCGAAATTGGCCCTAAAACAGTTTTTGATCAATAAACGCGATCTAAATATATTAATTGTGAAATTAACATGTACTACTTACCAATGATTGCGAAAGCATATTTAAAATAAATGTTACGAAAAATGATCGGAGTCATGTGCCATAGCTGAACAACACTTCCGATCTTTAGAAAAAATCAAAAATTGGATAGATTCGTCGATCACTCCAAAGATTTTTTTCAAAACAAGATTCATATGCCACCAAAAAGATGGTCTTGAGTTAGAGCTAGCGATGGACAATACGGTCGAAATAGATCTTCAAATCTAAACAAAAAGACACTGTAAATTCCCATTTGTACACCTGATACATAACGAAGTGTGTTCAAAAATTAACGTGGATTAGCATGATCCTTAAAGCGGGCCGAAACATTTCTGTATTTTATCACTATTGCCTGCATTTAAAAACTCCTGATCAACTTCGATGTGTTTTATTAAAAACTTGCCAAGAAATGTTGGTGCTCTACGTTTTATAGCCAAACCTCTAATAATACGTATCCTTAAACTAATTGTATGAAATGTCAGTGTCAAAACGTTACCTATATTTCACCTTTTTATTGTAACGAAGTTTAAGAACAAGCAACGTTTGGAAATTATGAAAAATTATGACCTAAATCGCGAGTAAGCTTTCTGAACGTTTACTCCAATTTTCGGTTCGCAGATAGGGTACGCGTGCTATAGTAGATCAATTCGAGTAAACATTCGGTTCAAAATGAGCCGAGTTACTTCCACGCCGTTCAAAGGAATTAAAAAACTCTAAAACGTCATTGTGACGAATTTTGCGTAAAGATCTTGACGTATACCGGATTGAGCTCTGCAAGAATTTGAAGAATATTTGAAGTTCTTCGGTAAATCTACGTCAGCGATTAAGCTCATTTTTGGCTTAATGACTTTGCGTTATTGGACAGCTACAAACTTACATCTGCTTCAAGAGACTCCAGTCAAACACACAAAGTGACGGCGTGTTATGGATTTGATGTGGGTGGTGTGGTTAGACCATATATGTATGTTCGTCAATGAAAATTATCACCATGTGCTCACTATGTGAGTCCATGATCCTCAATGGAGCGCGCTATCCTGCCATGTTGGAAGACTAGACAATTGAATAAACTTGACATCAGTGATATGTGCTTCCAACAAGATGGTGCCACATGGCACACAGCAGGCAGGATCTATTGAAGGAAAAGTTCGTTCGTCTGGTGAAAATGCCAGATGCGATTTACCGCCGTTGGATTTCCTTTTATGGTGTTAGGTTAAGTCGTAAGTTTATGTCAACAAACTAATAATGTTAGAGGATTTCAGGAACAATATCGAACGCGAAATTGTTAAAATTTATTGGCTGACACCTCAAAGGGCTAATGGTGGTCATATGGTCGAGAACAATGAGCAGGTGTACTACACCTAGATTAGTACACCTCAATTATTCTGTGTTTTATTTAAATATAAAGTTGTTATGTCCTTATTGAAAAACCGTCTTTCGGGACTTCTCTGATTGTGATTCAGTGATTTTGTTTGCTCTCTATTCTATCGCCAGTTTGACAAGCAATATAAACTTTTTTGTAGGACTGCTTACGATAACAACGAAAAATCACCCGATAATTATTATTATCCCTGTTACTATTTGAACACACCTTACTCAATGAAATTTAGAACCCAAACTTGTTCAAGCTGTCGACGTTGAAAGAAATGTTTCTTCTTAAAGGCCAATTGTTGGGTCAGTTCGCTTTGAATTGAATGGACGTGTGCTCTTTGTCCGTATAGCAAGTTTCTGCTGCTCTTACGAATATTAAGTTGTGTGAGAGCCTACTATGTGATTCGCGCACTAGGCATGCAGCATTCTACATTCCACGAATGTCGTAAATTTTCTTCAAAACCATCTAAGAGGAGTTCATTAAAATATCTTACCGCCCACTGGACCAATGATTTCTTTTTCAAAAAAAAATAAAAACCATCTCAACGTACGTTGAAATAAGACCACTCAAGATGCTTTCCACCTGTCACCTACTTTTATACCAACACGTTCCACACTCACATGTACATCCGTTTGGAATTAATTTCGCAGCTTAATTAAATTATTGATTTATGTTTGCTTCAATTTCTTTTCGGATTCATTTAAATTCTTATAGAAAAAAAAAACAATTTGTCGAAAGTTTTTTTTTCTTCAATGGATCGACATGTCACGCCTGTATGAAATGCTCGAGCATTGATTTTGACAGTTCATTAGCTATGATCGACAGGCTGCAGCCTCACTCGCTTGTGATCAATTTGGATTTCCTTTCGAAAAAGACAGTGTGTCACGATGACACACATAAATCGTGTAAGTAGCTGCCCCTTTCTATAATTCCCCGAGTGTCACTTCCATGTCAAAATGTAGTCGTACTTGTTTTTGAGTTTAACCCGACGTCATGCTCGATATGAATAAAATACTAATTTGTCAATTTATTTTGTAAAAATAGTTCAATGGACGGGGGGTGGTTGAGACCCTGGAAACTGAAGCAAACAATTTAGCTATAGCTCATCGTTTTACGCGAAATGAATTTCCGAAAAGCGTGACGTATGACAGAAATATAAATTTTATTCTCAACGTCCTTTTTCCCCCCTCGAAAGTGTGAATAGTTAGGTGACTTCTAGACCGAGAAAACAAAACAAATGGGAAATGCTATTGATCTGTGGGAAGCTTTTAAGACGTGACAAAGTCAACTGTCTAAATGTGACATCTGTGTGAAAGATTACGCTTAAATGACTGATGACAACACGGGTTTTCGACTGTCATTTGGCATCTAACACCTTGTTTGGATTCGGAGATACGGAGTTGTAAATGGGCTAAGTAGTTTTCGATCTCTTGGGTAAGTCGATGACTTGTTGACATCTACGAGTAAATGACCTATCAATTTGTCATAGGCGAACCGAACTGATTGTTTTGCGTATTTATTGTTCTTTGTTTAAATAAAAAACGCTTATCATGATATGAAAGGATTTCGAAGGCAAAAATTATGCCAAATATTTAGAATTTTTTTTATTGACAATTTTGCTAATTAAAATACCTAAGACAAGTACCCCGCTGAGGCAGAGCACTGCAGTTCCTCGACGTCAAAGACCAATCCACTATCCACTAAGTCATGTCGATTTTCCCGATTTTTTTTTCGATTTACTCCAAAGACTTTTCTCCGATTTCCTTCCGTCGAAATCAAAGTTCATTCACTCCTCTTTCTGCTATAGCATACCTAGCAAGACTGCCTCTATCCGTATGCAGCTCTCAGAGGAAAATTCCTGACACGATTTTTCCCTCTTCCTACATGCATTCCGTCTGGAATCAATTACCGACTGTGAACAAAATGTTTTCTAGAAAGCAATCGTAGACAAATGGCACGCATACGCTCTGTAGGATAGCCTCTTCACACTTTGCACTTCATCCCATCAGTTGCAGCTCATTCGATTCGTTTCAAATGTCTTACTGACACGTTTAAAAGCGAAACAATTGAAATGATTTATCGCCTTCGTATATCTGAAAATACGAATTTAAAAAAAAATCCACACTCCCCTTTCGGATTTTTTGTGGCTTACGAATCCAATTAAAAAATATAATTTTTTTTATTTCTGGATTGTTTTTGAAGAATACATTTCTAATAATAAAATTATTTATGAAACGTATTTTTGGATATCTATTTGATAACATCGGGTGTAGGTGTGTCCAAAACATTCGACGAAACCTGACAAGTTCAGAGCGAAGGTGTAAAATATTTTCTAATATTAAAAATACCTGATTTGCATCTTTCGAAAAATGAACAAACAGAAAACTGTCGATTGACGTGCCTCGGTTGACTGGTGACACTTTTTAACCCCAACGCCGTTTGGAAATGCTTTCGAATGTTATTTTCGTAAAACATACTTTTTTTTTTTTTAATTTATTTAATGCGTCGCTGTTTTCATTAAAGTCCTACGAAAACGAAATAGCATCATTGGGGGCAGCAATGAACGAAAACGAAAGAAGAAATACTGTTTTTGAAATTATATATGTTTTTTTGGTTTTTTTTTTTTTTTGTTAATTCGCCGCTCGCATATTGATTCGATTTTCACTGCCGCATACACATATCTGTTTAATGGTGTTGGATGAATATAGGTACTCCTCCGGTTCCTATGATGCGGTTATGATGTTTCTTTGACTTCACGGCGGAAGCAGGATAGGCAACAGTCGCAACAACAACAGTTGTAGCAATACTAGCGGTGGCCTTAATGTGTCTTTGGAATCGCTCAAAGGCTCATTCGAAGTCGGTCCGTGAATAGGTGACGACGACGTGATTCGTTTACATTTTCGAACCCTTTCGTAGATTTTAAAATTTTTGTTTTAATTTTTTAATATTTTTGGTTTGCTTTTTTGAATTTTTTTTCGAATCTATTAATTATTAATTGAAAATATTTTTATCTTACCATCGGGCGTGAGTCGATATTAGTCGTGCAAAATAAATTTATTTCAAAATTTATTGAAAGGAATCGGCCTTTTCCTCTCGATGAATTTTGAATCGATTTCCTTCAAATAAAAGTGATATTCAGATTAAAATAAAATTACATAAATATTTTATAATTTTAAGTGTTTTATATTTCAAATTCCTCAAAAAAAAACTATAACTTTTATATAAAAAAACAAAAAAATGCACTTCAGTTGGCAAAAAGAACATAAAGAAGCGCCCGAGGCGACGTGGGACGTTCAGTCAAATTTTTTCCGCCAACAATATCGCGTTCTTACCGTTTCGGAATACGATCGTCACGAGAAACCTGGGATATATTTTAATGAAGCGATCATACCCGAAAACCAGGGAATAAATGGTTGTGATTTTTTGCCATTAAATTTTAAGGCAGCATTCTTTATCCGAACACACCAAGGTAAAAATCATAATTTTTTTTTACAAAGCAGGTGTACTTTTTTGAACATACGCCTAATGGTAGCTATTTTAAGTAAATTTACCACAAATTCGATTTATTTTCATCATTCCAAATCAGAAAAATATCAAAATACCTATATTGAAATCATTAGAAAGGCACACGTTTTCTGAGTTCTTAATCCCCTTGTCAGATATGAATTTAATTCTGATTTATGCTGCACAGATTTTTTTATTTAAATTCCTACTTTTGATAAATAAATTCGAGAGAGTTGCCAAGAATTTCCCAAAACAAATTTATGACAAAAAAAGTTTGTCAAAAATTGTACGTTATTTATGTTTACATATCTTACTCATTCCTTCGATGAGTCAAACTTGAAATGCTTTTTATTAAAGCATAAAAAATTCTCTCGCTGATATTTTGTCTAAGACAAATGCATAAAAAATGTGATGAATTCGCTTTTGAAATTTTAAGACGATTTGGTTAAAAAAATAAATGAAAAAAGTCGTTTAATTGGATTTTCAAAATAACATTGCATTAGCTTGGAGTATCATTTAGGTCGGCAAGATAGAATTCCTCTTTTTCTTTTAAAATGATTCAAAAATTTAAACAAAAATTGGAAATCAACGAACTTTTATTTAATGCTACATATATACCAAAGGCGGTAAGTAGATAAATAAAAACTACTTCAAGCTATTGAAATATGGTTGACCCTGGCCGGTAAGTCTTCTCTGTCTTCTCCTTGAAAGAATGGAGGCATTCAAAAACTAACTAGACTGTGCATCATTACAGCAGGCAGGCAGGAATCCTTGTAGAGCACCATCATTCTCGCCTCTTGAGACCGATGTGCCAGTGTCTCATTCAAGTAGGTCATATAATTTCCGAGTGTCCTGGCTTCTTCGCATTTTCTGAACGCTATACTCAATTGTTCTCTGAGACGCTTAAGTGCACCGTGCATTGTTTTTAATACATCATTAAGGAATACGCCAATGTGTAGAAGCTTTGTTCAAAAAATAAGGTGACTTTTTTATTTTTCTCGGACATGTAATACATTGGCACCAGCGCTTTTTCCATTCCTCGAAGCACTTCAGATCAATGCTTTTTGGTAAAGACTTCATACAATGCGGTCCATATCCCCTCAAGCGTGGCAAATCCCCGTCCATTCGTGGGTCTATTCAGATTTAAAAAGATAAAAAGGTCGCACGGGGCTAAGTGCGGGGAAAACGGTGGGTGAGACATGATCACGGTATTGTTTTTGCCATAAAACTACGCACAAGCAACGACGAGTGAGCAGGTGCATTATCGTGATCCTACAGCCAGTAAATTTCTTCCCACAAATCCGGACATTTTCTTCGTATTGCTTCACGCAAAGTACTATTCCTTATTAACTTTACGGCCTTTCGGCAAGAACTCATGTTGAACCACGCCTTGTAATCGAAGTCATTCTCACGATTTGGCATAACCGTATACTTACTTACGTAGATGCCGTTACAGCTCATGAAGAGCCAGACCCAAGCGTCTCTCATTGACTTATGTTATACCCCACAATGCCACAGTTAACATTTAAGATTACGTTGGGGCACATAATTTTATTTTTCACCAAAAATTGAATACAAATTCTTTGAACCTTAACTCGTGAAATTCAAAAAGTTATTTTTTTAAAAAAAACCTTATAAGTTATATTCAAGAGGGTTCAGCAAGCTTTTCTGATGGCCACGACCTCTCACTGAAAGACACTGGCTAGATTAGGGTTCTTGAATGAGAAAAATGAGAAAAATCTTGAGCGCGCTCTGCAGGTTGACTCAATACATGTGCTATACCAGTACCAGTAAAATACATAAGTGTCTTATAACCTATATTTCAATTCTGATTCTTTCGAGGTAAAGACGCTTTCACAACTTCATTTGAACAGTGAGAAGAAATGTGAGAGGCTCTCAATAACTTTTGAACGTATTACTTCTGTTCATCTGATGAGACACGAAACCTCTGTAACGTTGGTCGTTGCAGGTTGCCTCCTCTAGACCATCTTAATTTTGAGATCTAGTTAGTGGTCCTTGTGTCACGAGGTACCCTTATATCACATTTATAAGCTAGTGCTGGGAAGTAATGCTACTTCTAGTATCATCAGAATTAACCTTCCAGAGTCTTCTAAAAGTGTAGCGTTCACATCAACGAGTTATTCCATGACCAGTGTCAGATTGTTAGATCTCGGTCCAAATTTGATTTTGAAAACCCCATTGTATAGCAACCAGATATGGCCCGCATCGATGTCAGGTTATAGTCTGAAAAGTCACTTGCGATTGTTCATACTCCTCGCACGGCGATTTCTTTTTGACGTTCATCCAATAGTGACCACAAATTTAGCTAAAAAAATTTAGATCACCTTGGAATTGATCCAATATCTGTAGTTTTTGAATAAAACCTAGCACTAAATCTCTCAAATTGCTGACCAACGAGCCCCATATTCGGGTTCTTTTTATTGTTGGTCTGAACTGCGATAATATTTTCTTCAGAACATTCTGATTCCATAAATACGATTTTCCCAGATTTTTTTCCCTTGATTTTTGATCTCTTTTTTGTCATCCGTTTCTTCGTCGATCGAACTAGTGCAGCATCTACTTGTTTAAATCCTTTTTGTCTCTCTGGATCGACACTGCTTACTGCCACTAACCATGACAGGAGTTATTGCTATTCTCATTTATTTGTAGGTCTTCCTTGATAATTTAGTCTGAAAGTAGTCGAAGTCTCCTTCGATAGCACCAACTCATCCCAATCCATCTTTCTGAATTTCATCACTTATCATCACCCTATAGATTAAAGATTAAGGATACCTCTTAAAGGCTTTTGTATACGAGTTTGTAAGTTGAAAACATTGGATGAAGCAACAGGCCTAATATTTATCTTTCGTCCTTTTCCTAATCTTCTTCTACCTTCTTTCTTGTTGTATGTGCCATGTTCCATGAGCTCTTTTACTCCTCCACATTATTTAAAGCATCTTTGACCATCTAGCATCTAGCCAGGCCCTTATTTTACCTATTCGTCGATAATCTACCCTTCCAGTAATATAAATGATCATCCAACAAGAGGTGTCTATTCAGATTTCACTCCATTGTTAAACCGATCACGTTCGGCCAGCATTGTGATTATTTTATGTTAGAACGAAAATCTCAAAATGTCGAACCGAATCTTGGGTACGTTCAACATATACTACTCCTACTTCTATCACTTCCCTCAAGCTCATGTTAAACAAGGGAGTGTTGAATCTTGAAATACCAGACCATAATAATAATTTTTCTTAGCTACAGCAGAGGTGGACATTTAGCAGATATTATATACCATTACTAATCTCAGAGCTTGTACTTGAGATTAAAATAAAAATATCACCACCAATATCATACAAATGTATAATTTTTCTTTTTATATAAAATGACACGTCTTGTTGGATAAACGTTTTTTTCGTTATTCCCAAGCACGTTGTAGTCTGAAATGAAGCTCTCAAGCTTGTCATACAATGCCATGCGCGTCCACCAATGGTTTTTGCTTTCCCAAATATTTTCTAAAAGTACCTTCAAAGTTGTCACCTTTATTATCAATGGAAGTATAACAACAACTGCCTAGTCATCCATGTTAATTTCCACAATTCACATAAAGAGCAGACTACCCAATAATCCAATTGAGTGCAATGCTTTTCATGTGCCTTTCACCAACCGCCATATGGAACCCAACAGTTTAAAATGCCTTTTACTTCGCGCCATCTGTTATGATAAAAATGTGGCAATAGCTGGCTCCTAAAAAGAATGTAGAAAAGATCATCTTTCAATTGCTTGATTCGTAGTCAACCTGAATAAATTAGAGCTGTATATCGACGACCACGAATTCTTTTTTATTTTTACCCTACAGATCCTAAAAATAATATAATCTTCCTTAATAACTATGGAATGTCGTGTTTATAAACAACAAAACCTCAACCGCTCGTGTGTATACAGCCGTCTGTTTAGCCGAAAACAAAATAATAAACGAATGACGAATGGGTTTTTGGAAATCGCGTGCGAGCTATCATCGATGGCGCAACAACCAGGAAGACGTAATAAAAAACATTTTTGATTCCATTCTTCATGAGAAAATAAACGAAATAAAAGTGTAGGCCCTCACGGGCTCTCATACTCGTTTAAGGATGTACAGATGCGTGAATGTTCTTTTGGGGCATTCTTGGTTCTTCATGCCCGATCGGTGACTTATGCCCATTCCGTTCGAATGCAATTAAAAATTAGCTTAATTCCAACACTTTAGTCACACAACCGTGAAGGTATCGCACAGCAAGCTAGCCGGACCGTATAGTCATCACCGTGCGTTCTAGCTCATATTTTTCGCATGATTCTTGGCTTAGCAATAAATTACCTGGCAAATATCTACAAACACATGCCGCAAGAGCAGGGAAGAGTGTACAATATCTTCGGCATTGGCGTCACTTGTACGATTGCCAAGTGGATGGAGGTGCCCACGGTGGGATGCAAATGCGAAATGATGGCCCATAATATCGTAATTAACTTCTCGATTTTACACCTCGTCAAACATTCATCTTACATCATTCCGGTCCACATGACTTGCATGTCTGTTGAATCGCGACGGTTGATCTTCCACAGGTGCTTGAATGCATCCAAGAAATTAGGGTGTGTTAAGATGCACGATCGTTCGGAGGAGGACGACGATCCTTTTCGGAAATAATTGGCATGATGTGATCATAGACATGCGGGAACTCGACTATTTTAGTTGAGATTTCCGGTTTGTGTGAGGGAAATCAAGTGGAGGCTGATGGTGATTAATACGATTGATAGATGAAGAGCATTTGGAGACGAATAAACGCGGATGTATAGGAGAAGGAGGATGATCCGAAATGGGTGACAGACAGTAGGTTTGCAAAAGAGGATTCGGGTTAGGGAACGTTGGGTTATTTTGGGATTTCGTTATAGAATCCAAGGCGCCGTATATGAGGCATACTGAAGTGGATGAGGTATATTTGTCGACCTCTCGATTGTGGGTTGTTAGTTATCGGACATTTTGCGTCTCGATGAAAGCTGTCGCTTCACCTTTGTGAACATTTTTTCCGCTCATTTGTAGCAAACGGTTGACGACGGTGACTACTCGTTTGATCTTTTCGCAGATGAACGAGGTATGTGTGTGTTTTACCTAACTGCAGTAGATTATGAATTTAGTCGATCTTTACGTATAACACGTTCGTAGACAATACATATACGGATTGTTCCTAATAAGCTGAAGTACTGAAGTAGAGAATATACTCAGCCCGACAACCGATTAGCACCCCTATACTTCTTAACTTTGTAGCTTAATATTAGGCAATCAAGTAAAACATTTCAAATGAATTTTTTGCCACTGAAAGTTGTGACACCACGGTTAACTATGGCGGTAAGAAGTCATATAACTTCTTTATGAAAAATAGTCTCCCAGTAACTTTTTATTTCTTGAATTTTGCCTTCCAGACTCGTAAGCTTTGCATGCTAGTCATCCCCAAACACTTTCGATTATACTCACGTCGGGCAAGTCTGGCGGTCAGGTCAATCAAGGCATGTCAATCCAAGACTTTACGAGTCTAGAAGTGTGGATAGGGGCATTATCCTGCTGGAATTTCCAATTCAAGGGCCCAAAAATATCCTTAATTGCAGGAAAAGCCGTTTTCAATACACCATTGTATGTTACGGCATTCATACGACTAGTAAGAAATTGCAATTTAATGGTACCACAGTATGTAATAGCTCCCCATACCATCACACAATCAGTACAGCTGCGCAGTCGATCTAAAGTATGGTCTTCCTTTCGAAGACCATGAAAGTAATAATTATAGCTATCTAGATCCTCCAAATTAAAATTCTTTTCGTCTGAAAAGACTACACGCTGCTACTCCTTTGTCCTAGTCATATTTGCTCTGCAGAAATCGAGCCGAGCTGTGTTATAGAGTACATAATTCGAAGTTCATAGATTTTAGAACCTAGCTACTGTGTTTTTTTATTTTTTAGAGTTACGATTTTATGGTGCTTGTCATGCAACCTGGACGGCGTGCAGATAGTTTGTGCGAAAATGTTCGTCCACTACTCTCCGGGGGGTGGTTGTCCTAGATAGGATTCGAGAGATTCAACTGATTTGTCGCGTTGGTTATAGTTCATAGTAATTTTTTTCTTATCTCCATGTCAATAAGGCGTTATATTGAGAACGCACACTCAGTGTATAAATTTTGAAGTGATCTTATACTGCGAGTGTTATGCCTTCGTCAGCTTTTTTTTTTATCATCTATCATCTTTTTTTTATTATCTATCATTCAACATCAAACAACTATGGACAGACTTGAACTACAGACCTTCCGATGCTCATAATAAATCTCATAAACGGTGGGACAAGGTCAAGGCTTTATAATGCGAATAAAAATGTTACCTAAGCGAACGTTTTTGACACCCTGATGGCCATATATCTATACGAGAGTGATTTAATATGTGATAAACACGTTCCCTGGACATTTTCATAGCCTCTGCTATCTCTCTTACTTTAAATTAGCGATCGCCTAGCACCATTTGGTGAACTTTAGCGATATTGTCGTAAGTTGTTGCAGTTTTTGGACGTCCCGAACGTTCATCGTCTCCCAAGCTCTCATGGCCAGGTTTAAATTCAGCTGCCCAAATTTTTACTGTGGTAAATGATGGTGCAGAGTCCTCATACACAGAGTCCAACTCATTTTTGATTTGCATAGCCGTATTGCCTTTCAAAAACAAACATTTAATGACAGCTCGATACTCAATTTTAACCATTTTCACAAAAACACTTACATATATCTCACTCACTTATATCAACTCACTCAAACGACTGTCAAATAAAAACTAGGCGTCCGAAATGGCTGAAATTTTGGTAACTGTCAAAAAATGCATAACTACATTAACTAGCATTTATTGACGAGTGCTGCTATCTTCACATTGAGGTCGGAAACTTTCACGGCATACCTTCTTAACGAATTTTAGATTATCAAAGAAAACAGAATTGTGAGAGTTCTTGGCCTTACATCCTTAATTAGATCTTTCAATAGTCAAAGATGGTTATTCAAGCGTAAATACCATGGCACACTTGCCGACAGGAAATATAGAGGCTTGTCTAAGGCTTTTAAGAAATCCATAACTTTCTCCTTATTTTTTAGGCAAATTGATTGCAGAAGGTGTATGATCGGTCTATGATTGTCAACATTTTTTGTCCGAATTTAAGTTCTAGAAAACCAGGTATCAGTGCCTACATGCGTATTTTGCGTTGGAAAAACTAAACATCTTCCATGGTGATCCACGAATCGTTTTCGTGCTGCATATATTTGCTCGGCCCCAATGGCCACAATTCTTTCATACTCGGCTCAAACGCATTAGTTATGTTTCATGGCGAGCTCCTGTGATGGCAACAGCCATCTGAGACCCCGGTTTGGTCCCAGCAAATACACATCTTTAACTCGTTTGATATCTGATTTCTTCCTTTTGGACTATTTCCTAAGCTTTTAAACAATGAGAAATGGCCTGATGAAATACAGGCAGTGTGTTGAAAGTTCTTGTTACGTTTGACATATATCTTCATCTCGTAATGCCTCTAATTCTAGGTTTTCAAACTTTTCCACCGGTCTATGAAGAACATTATCTTGCACATCAGAATCACCACTTCTGTAGCGTTCAAACCATTTGAGACTCCCAACCTAGGATTAGGTCGGGTTGGTCAAAAATGTACGGTAATTGTTTTGTTTTAATTGTTGCATTAGTTTGATTAACCCGATTTTTGGTATTATGTTAGTAAAAGTGATGAAATGGGAAGTTGGTAGTTTGAGAAGGCCAGCCACTCCCAAGAACCCAATCTTCTAATTTTTTTTGTGGTGATTCATGAAAAAAATACAGCTGCCGATGTACAGTTTCAAAAATTTCGTCAAAATCTGCTGTTGGTTTGAGCTAAGCGCGGCACCAATTCAATGAGCGTCGTCTTAATTCCAGTTAGTTTCTTCGTCTTAATCCCGAACCTCTTCCCCTAAACTCCGGGATGATATAAAAAGCCGGTTGGAATCACGTGTCCTTCCATAATTCAGTCTATGTATTGTAGTATTTTGCAAGAATTTCTTGGTCAAATATTTAGGCTTTGTTTATATTTTTCATCTCTTATCGCTCATCACATTTTGAATTCGCCTGGCGAAAATAGTAAATAACCCCATAAAAAGCATTGAATCGCCTGAACAAGGTGGCCATTCGAGCCGACCATTTCTCGAGACAATTACCAAACCTCCTCTTTCATGGATCTAGTTAAGTGGCATGTACCACCGTCTGTTGGAACAGCTTATCTCTGATATCAAGCTCATCCAACACCAATTCTGGTCAAAACTTCTCTTCGAACCTGGTATGATAGTGCATCCCATTAACCGTAACACGGTATTCACTTTATTTGACGAAAAAATACGGTCCAATCACACCTCTATGAAAACCACAGCACACGGCAGGGCACCATCTCTGGAACCATTGGAGCCATCAAATGAACGAAGAAAACTAGTTTCCTGGTGCTGTTTCTTAGGATAGAGAGAGCTATACTCGTGCATAACCATCGTCAGAGTTGTTTCTGGCCATGCCTAGCGACATGATCACTAGTAAAACCAACTTATCAAACAAATTTCGTCTACTTCGTAAGATAATCTCTGCCGATGTTCGATTAATATTATAAATAGTGCTGGCCTTAAAACGCCAAGGCAGGAAACAAGCTGAACTTTAGGATCAATAGGTTCATCTTTATCAAATCGATCCAGCAAAGTGGCTAGCTGCTCAATTTTAGAAATTAAATGATTCGAAAGATCGATTGGATATCGTATCTTACCAATTCAGGCCCTCCGTTTAAAGACAAACTGCTGGCCCTGTAGATATTGTCCACTGCGGCGTTCATGATCGTTAATGATCGAAAATATTAAAAATTTGACGATACAACGGCCGACGAAGCTGATTTAAGAGCTCGACATTTTTTTATCTATTCCTATTTTCAAAATATTTTTCAATGATCAGTCCAATGGTGAATTATTTCTTGCCAAATGATGTTTTAATGTTTTTAGGTTTTAGCCTGCCTTACCGCCCAACTGTTAAAGTACTCCTCCTACTCGAACTGGTCATAAAACCCGAATTTACGAGCACTAAGAAGCTCTGCCTTAATAACACTTTATTGCACATTTAGCCGCAAAATGTCTTCTTTTTCAACGCTCAAATCATAAATACAAAATAAAAATCTAAAAATAAAGCTATTTATTTGCAACCGTCTTCCGTAGACACTATGCCAATAAGCAGCAAATTTGTTTCGCTTATTCGCAATGAATCACTGTCAAGCAGGAAATTTAGCATTTTTCTTTCAAATAAAGAATAATACATGTCTTCCCAGTGATTTTTTGATTAAAGAGCGATTTGTCTTGTTTTTTTTCTAGCTGAAGTAAAAATGCCAAGCGGAAAAGTTGATCAGCCCGTCATCGAAGACAATCGGGATGGTACCGTGTCAGTTAAGTACGATCCTAAGGAAGAGGGCATCCACGAGCTCGTTGTGAAGTACAATGGTGAACAAGTCCAAGGTAAGGTCACCGGGTAGTTACATTTGAATAGCACTTAAAGATCACGTTTCTGTGCAGGATCACCATATAGGTTCCATGTCGACTCGCTTTCGTCGGGTTATGTGACAGCCTATGGCCCCGGCTTGACGCACGGCGTCTCTGGCGAATCGTGCAACTTTACCATTTCCACTAAAGGTGCTGGTGCCGGTGGACTCTCTCTCGCCGTCGAAGGTCCCAGCAAGGCTGATGTAAGCGCCTTTTCCTTAGTCACGATCACTCTTTTTCATTAATCGCTTTCCATAGATTCGTTACAATGACAACAAGGATGGTACAGTCTCTGTAAATTACCTCCCCACCGCACCCGGTGAATACCAAATCTCCGTCCGTTTTGGCGATAAGAACATCAAGGGCTCGCCATTCGTCGCCAAAATCACTGGCGAAGGTCGTAAACGTAATCAAATCTCAGTCGGCTCATGCTCGGAAGTCACACTTCCCGGTCAAATCACCGACGATGACCTTCGCGCACTAAACGCCTCTATCCAAGCACCTGGAGGTCTCGAAGAACCCTGCTTCCTCAAGCGTATGCCAACCGGTAATATTGGCATTTCGTTTACACCCCGTGAAACTGGCGAGCATCTTGTCTCGGTCAAGCGTATGGGTAAGCATATTCCCAACTCGCCGTTCAAGGTAACCGTAGGCGAACGTGAAGTTGGTGACGCCAAGAAGGTTAAAGTCTCCGGCAAAGGACTCGAAGAGGGTAAAACTCATACCGATAACATATTCACCGTCGATACTCGAAACGCAGGCTACGGCGGTCTTTCGCTATCCATCGAAGGCCCAAGCAAGGCCGAAATCCAATGTACCGACAAGGACGATGGTACTCTTAGCATCTCATACAAGCCAACCGAACCAGGTTATTATATCGTGAATTTGAAGTTCGCCGATCATCACGTTAAAGGCTCTCCATTTACCGTCAAGGTGACCGGAGAGGGTTCCAACCGCAAACGTGAGAAGATTCAGCGCGAACGTGACGCCGTGCCACTCACCGAAATCGGCAGTCAATGCAAGCTCACCTTCAAGATGCCCGGCATTACTTCATTCGATCTAGCTGCTTGTGTCACTTCGCCTAGCAACGTAACCGAAGATGCCGAAGTTCAAGAAGTCGAAGATGGACTCTACTCGGTTCAGTTCATCCCGAAAGAGTTGGGAATTCACACAGTGTCTGTGCGCTATAAGGACATGCACATCCCCGGATCACCTTTCCAGTTCACTGTCGGTCCACTCAGAGATTTCGGCTCCCATTTGGTCAAAGCTGGCGGTCCAGGTCTAGAACGTGGTCAAGTCGGCGTACCAGCCGAATTCAATGTATGGACCCGTGAAGCTGGTGGCGGATCACTTGCCATTTCGGTAGAAGGTCCAAGCAAGGCCGACATCGAATTCAAAGATCGCAAAGACGGCTCGTGTGATGTTGCGTACAAAGTCACCGAAGCAGGCGAGTACCGTGTCGGTTTGAAATTCAACGATCGCCATATTCCAGACTCACCCTACAAGGTCTACATTTCGCCCGAGGTAGGCGATGCTCACAAGCTCGAAGTCCAACAATTCCCACAAGGTAATATCCAAGCTGATGCTCCTTATCAATTCATGGTCCGCAAGAATGGCGCCAAGGGTGAGCTCGACGCAAAAATTGTCGCACCATCCGGCAACGACGACGATTGTTTCATCCAGTTGATCGACAGCGAAATGTATTCGGTACGTTTTTACCCTCGAGAAAATGGCATCCATGCCATCCACGTCAAGTTTAACGGAGTTCACATACCCGGATCGCCGTTCAGAATCAAGGTCGGCAAAGATGTGGCCGATCCAGCTGCTGTTCATGCCTCCGGTTCAGGATTGGAAGACATCAAATCCGGTCACAAAGCTGACTTTATCATTAACACCTGCAATGCCGGTGTTGGCACACTTGCTGTCACTATCGACGGGCCATCAAAGGTCGCCCTGGATTGCACAGAAGTCGAGGAGGGCTACAAATGTCGATACACTCCTCTATTGCCTGGAGATTACTATGCTTCGATTAAGTATAATAATCAACACATTGTTGGATCTCCGTTCAAGATCGTTTGCACAGGTATGTGGTGGAAGTAGTTCCGCGGAGGCTAGGTCTTATCGGTGTTCCTTTATTTAGGTGAAAAATTGGCCGATGTCGGTGCCCAGGAAACATCAACCGTGATCGTGGACACAGTTGCGAAGATTGCTAAAACTGGAAAGAATTCCGGAGTTCATATCCCGGTCTTCAAGTCCGACGCCTCAAAAGTTATATCGAAGGGTATGGGCTTGAAGAAGGCCTACATAGGCAAACAGAATCACTTCACTGTCGCTGCTACCGACGCAGGTAAGAAATCATATTCTCAAGAGCTATGGCCGCATCTCTAACGATCTTTTACTTCCAGGTAACAACATTCTGTACGTCGGCATGTATGGACCCAAGGGACCGTGCGAGGAATTCAACATCAAGCACACTGGTCTCAACAACTACAACGTCAACTACGTCGTACGCGATCGCGGCGACTACATACTCATGATCAAATGGGGTGACGATCATATTCCCGGATCTCCATACAAGATCGAAGTCTAACCAGTTTTTTCGTATTTTTTTTTTAAACAAAATAAAAAGTTTACATAAACAAGTTAGTCATTCAAGACCTAGTTATCTTCTGCAATATTGTTTCGTCTTCGTACCCTCTAATTAATCTCTGCTCCTATACTCTTCTATAATTACAGTTCTTCTTTTTATATATTTTATATAATATTTGTATGTAAAACGATCACATTTTTTTCCCTAGTATTTAATGTAAATATCCAAGATATGGAAGCACGGCACTGGGAGGAGGGAGACTCGATCATCCTTTTTTTTTTCTTATTTTTTTTTTTGCTTTCTTATTTATAATTTAATATATTTGTGTTTTATCTTATTTAAGTCGGATCGATATTGTTGCAAATATGAAATACACAAAATGCAAAATGAATTTCGTTCGAGAATTTATTTAAATAGTTTAGCGCCCTTTGTGCATTTTATTATTGAGAGGATCCTAGCCGTTTCTCCTTCGTCCTAGCCACGCCGTTAAAGTTAAATGTTCGTAAGAGGAAATCTCAAAAATGAAAGTAATTATTGTTATTTTATAAAAACATATTTTATTTTTTTTCCTATCAAATTATTTTACGAAATAAAAAAATCTACACAAAAAAAATAATAAAATAGTTAAAAATACTTTGAATTGTTTTATTGCGGAGGATATTGCCTGAGAGTTCCGTTGGAACGCAGGATATATTTAACCGGTATACTTATTGTTGCGTTTTTATTAATTAAAATGTTCGGGGAACCAAACTTTACTTCCACAGGCAGCCGCACAGTGTCACCAAAAATAATTTCGGCTATGGACTGCATTTCGGTAGACCAGTCGGAAGAGGAGAACGTGCCGATCCCAATCCCCTTGGTAGTCATCCACTAATTTGCAAAGATGTTCCTTTAGCGTCCTATTGAAACGTTCTACCAATAGTCCTTATTTTGTTGAGCATACCTCCTGGTATATTTTGGACTCGAAGTTTGTTCCCTGGTTCTATTGTAGCTCCATGGGGACGCCAAATCTACCCACCCAATTGTTGACGATTTGTTCCACAACCGTCTTCGTTTCTTGGTTGGAGATGGCGAACGCTTCAGGCCACTTACTGAAGTAGTCCATGACGACTAGGATGTATCGGTTGCCATTGTCAGTTTTCGGGAACGGGTCATCGATGTCAATGGCTATTCAACTGAACTCGTAACGCATTCCCCGCACCAGTTCTCGACGTCCTCTCTTGCACCAAGCCAATAGAATAGAATTATCTTCTCCAAGGTCTTATTTGCTCCAAAATGTCCGCCCGATATGCCGTCGTGCATCTCCCGGACGACGCTATGTACTTTTGAGTGCGGTACAAGGAGCTAATTGTGTCCAATATGCTTTCAGAGTACGGCTTCTGTCGACTATATCTCGACCGTCGGGTTTTTCCATGTGCTCCTTCCACGCCAGTATGGGCTCGGCATCCGCGTCTTCCTTCTGGCTATTTCGGATTTCTTCTATGCTCCAACCAGGACTTGGTTCGGCTCTTATTACTTAGGTGAAGGCAGCATCCTTCCCTTCCCTTTGCGCACAACGCTTGCTGTCATCTTCGCACGGCCTTCGGGACATCGTATCCGCATTAGAACGGAGCTTTCCTTTAGGAAGCTCGTACATCTGCAATGATCTCGCAATTTATCTTTCGGGATTCTTGAACTGCAGAAACCATCCTAAAGCGGCGTGGTTCGTACGCAAAAGAAATTTCTGTCCATACAAGTATTACTGATCACGCAGTAGTTTCTTTCTGGTTTGGAGAGTACCTTGCTGGAGTAAGCGATCACCTTTTCTTCGCTATCATACACCTGGGAAAGGACAGCTCCAACACCCACATTACTAGCGTCTACGTCTAAAATAAAGGTTCTTCCCAGCATAGGATAGGATAGTATCGGCGTTTCACATAGTCGTTGTGTTAGTTACTGAAAGCTTTTCTTGCACTTGTTGGTCCATTTAAATGATCTCCACTTCTCCGTCAACTGGTACAAGCTTTTCGCGAATCGCCCATAGTAGGTGGCCAGGCCTAGAAAACTTCTCAATTATTGATGTTTTGTCTCTGGGAGTTGGCCAATTCTTGACAGCTTCGACTTTTTGCAGGTTTGTTCTTACTCCTTCATTTCTTATGAAATGTCCCAATTAGTTGACTTTCAGCTGGAAGAGAGCATATTTCTTCGGATTCATCTTCAAGTGGGCACTTCGTAGTCGTTTGAAGACGTTCCTTAGTTTGTTTCGATGCACGTCGAATGTTTTTTCAACCACGGGGCAGGTTTTCCATGTCAGTCCATGCAGAACCCGTTCCATTAAACGCTCAAAGGTCACCGAAGCATTGTGTAAGATGAATGGCATTACTGTCAATTACCACAGGCCGCTTTCCGTAGTAAATTGGGTTTTCTCGCGGTCTTCAGAATGCGATTGAGGGTGGAGAACCACTGAGATTCAGAGAGGGAGTTCAGCGTATCATCTATTCGTGGCAGAGTGTAGCTATTCTTCTTGGTAACTTCATTCAGCCTTCGGTAGTCTACAAAGAATCGTATAGTGCCATCTTTCTTTTTAACAACAGGTGATGTCCATGGGCTGTTGGAGCTCTCGATTTGTCCTTCTTTCTCCAACGTTAAGACCATCTCCGCGACTTCTGCTTGTTTTACCAATGGCAATTGTCTAGCCGGTTGCCGAAGTGGTCTTGCATCACCGGTGATTATGCGATGCCCTACTAGCTGTATTCGACCATGACCTTCGTATGCGCAGCAAAGATATCTGCGAATTCGACGAACAAATGTACTGCCAATATCTGCCGTTTCTTATCGAATTCACAGCACAATGATCTCTTTAAACTCCGCTAGTCTATATGCAGGAACTCGTCTCGCCGATTCCACTCCTGTTGTTGTGGAGATTACAAAAACTGACGCATATTTTCCAATCACCTCACTTCGCCTAAGCTTTATGCTGCAATTCCTCGGATTCATCAAGCAATCATGGAGTCATTAAGCAAGCCAATCTCATAAGTGACCCTAAGTCCTTCTTTAAATGTGCACTTTGAATTTGTTAACTACAAAAGAAAGTCTGGTGGCTACCCTCTCCTTCAATGATTAAACCTCAAATGACCCCAGCATTATCGCCAACTTTTTTGCCACCTTTTTTAAACAATCCTTCGCCGTCGACTCCTTTGTTGCTTACTTCGATTATTTACCGATTTTCTCCCTTGGACCATTTCTACCTCATACAGTCGATCCCAATGTCATCGAAAACAATTTAAATCTACTTAATGATGACCTGACGGTCTCCCTGCCATATTTCTTTTAAAAAAATGCTCCTCAACCCTCTCTCTCCCGCGCTTAAAAATCTTCAGTCTATCCCTCTCTCTAGGTGAATTCTCCCGGTTATGGAAAACCTCATTATACACAAAAAAGGTCCGAAAAACTATATTAACAACTATCGTCTCGTTGCCAAACTGTCACATATACCCAAACTCTTCGAGAGTATTTTGTATGAAATTCTAAGTTTTCGCTGCAAGTCATTAATCTCCCCTAGACAACACGGTTTCCTCAAATGCAGATCTACAACCACAAACCTTGTTGAGTTTGTGTCCGTTACCCTATTAGTCTTAGAGAATGGCAAAGAAGTCGATCTCATTTCAACCGATTTCGATAAAATCTTCCACTGACTTATACCCTTAAAAGTGTCCTCCCTTGGCGTCGACCCCATTTCTTTGAAGTAGATATCTTCATACCTGGAAAATCGCTATTACAGTGGTCGTTTCAGGTCTGCCTTTTCTAACTCTAGCTTCCTCCGTCTTCCCCCAAGGCAGCCACTTAGGTCCACTTCTTTTCGTAATTACTATAAACGATATTGAAATGGTGATTGAATATTCCCACATCTCACTATATGCCGATGAGCGCAAGTTCTTCAAGACCATTTCGTCCAGTCATATCTCTTCCCTTATTCAATCACATCTCAATAGTTCATCTGGCGTTTCAAAAATTCCTTGGAGCTTGACATTTCCAAATGCCAATCAATCAATTTTTCACGAATCAAACAAATCAAACCTCCTCCTCGTCTCTACTACCTCATCTCCCCCGTTCAGGCGACTCGCGATCTTGGCATATTTTGTGACCGGGAGCGAAACTTTCGCGCACTTTATCGATGAGATAATCCTCTCTCTATCAACAACAACTAACCCTCGCAATGTACGAAATCCGCGTTTCTATCTACCCACCCCCCGTACCGCATACGACTCCAATGAACCCATGCTGGGAAGTGTTAATTCGAATCCTTACTTCGATTTCAACCTCAGCTTTCCTTGCTTAAAAACCCTTCTTTTTATTGTAATTCCGGTTCCCTTCCCCGTTCTTCTTAGTTTCTAAGTTAGCTTGAATTAAGCTCAATAAATCAGGGTGTTTGCCCCCGCCAAAATTAAATTAAATTAGAAATTAAAACATCGAGTACTTGTGTTGACTGTTTGTCCATCGTTCACGCGTTCTACGAATCCTGCCCATCTTTGCCTTCTTAGGCCCTTCTATTACTCGGACAATGCTTTTGACTGAATAGAGTTCCTCGAGCTCTTGATTGTATAGTTTCCTCATTCGCCTCTTTTTTCGTCCTGTTTTCCACCATAGATTCTCCTTCTTCGTCAGATGCGAGGCTTGGATCGATACAAGTCGGTCAGTCGCCAGTTATATGGTTTTATTTCATATAGGCATCTCATTACGTTCACCAGCTTTTTCGGGATTTCCATCGTGATACATTTTTAACTGGTTTATAGGGTCGTATACCTTTTTAAATTCTACGAATAGTTGGTGAGCCGCTTTTCGATTTTTTTCCTGCAAGTTGCCGTGTGGTGAAAACCTAGTCACTCGTCGGGTGGTTCCCCCTGAAGCCACACTCCGATAATTTCTTTTGCGTTCAGTATTTTCCAGGGCTTTTTTCTCCCATTCTTCGTCAAACGATTTTATACTCTGTCTAGTAGGTTTAATGAGGTCTTGGATGCACCGTACCCGACATGAGCGTTAAACTCTAATTTAGGGCAAATAAACCCCCCTTGTAGATTGTAACCAGATCTAAGGGTGAGAAATACTTCTTGTATGTGTATAAGAAGCTTAGGCATTTCGCAGCATTCTTGGCGACACTGAATATGTGGTCGTTGCAATTTAGATTGTTACCCAGTATGGAAAACTTTTCGGTTTCTGAGATGCAAGTGCCATTCATGGATAATGCTGTTAGTGATACGTTTTAACGATAAGAGACAGCACTGTGTTTTGGAGGCATTAGATTCTACTCTATTTTCCACTCTATTCTTTTTACCCGATGCAGTGATGCTGTCAATATCGATATTTAATGAGCTTAGCATATGCTGCTGCTCACTGTTTACAGCCGATAAGTAGGGGCGTAAAATAGTGAATGGATACGAGAAGCTAAGGGTACTGTCGTCGGCGAAGGATTAGAAGTGACAGACAAGATATCATTAATAAAAATGAGAAAGAGTGTCGGAGACAAGACGGAGCCCTGGGGAACACCAGCATTTAAGAAATGGATGTCAGACTTGAATCCGTCCAAAACAATCTGAATTGAACGATTCGAAAGGTAGTTTCTAATCCATTGATGAAGAGAGCACGCAGTTTTGACAAAAGGCCTTCATGCCACAAACCCTGTCAAATGCTTTCGAAATATCCAGTGCAACTATTTTGCTTTCACCTGCTTGGTGAAGCGAGCGATTCCACTTTTCGGTGAGATGAGCCAAACAGTGGATCTGTTGCTACAGGAACCATACTGTCAGTCATTGAGTAGTTTCCATGTCAAGATATTTTGGAAAGGAGTGACGTTAGTGCCATGGGTCGCTAGTTGGAGGGATAAGAAGATTGATTAGCTTTTTTGGGTACAAGCTGGGTACAACAGATGCTGTTCTCCATATACTCGGACAGAGACCAGAAGAGTAGGAAAGATGAAAAAGCTTACGCAATAGTTTTTCTACCGTAGAAGAAGATCTCTCAGAACTATTAGGGCAATACCATCTGCAACAGCGGATTTGTGTATGTCGAGGTCTTTAAGAACCCTCGACGACTGTACGAGGGCGGAAGTGGATTTGTCCCATGGTGATTTTGACGTACTCTAGTACAAGGGAGACAAAGTACAAGCTGGGAGCTGTAAACTGGCTACGAAGTGGGCAGCAAGTAGGTTAGCTTTGTCTAAGGTAGTGACAGCTTTGTGAACGAGCGTTAGTATAGACGGCGCAGCTGAGTTTTTTATGTTTTTTACAAACTACCAGAAACTTTTTCTACTTTTCGGACATTGTAGAATTTTACGTCTTAATCTTTGGTCGGATTGGAATTTAACCCGTCGAATGTGGGTGTTGCAGTCATTTCTGGCTCGTATGTACTATTTTGAGTTTTCCTCAGACTGTTTCCATATAGGCCCGAAAGCTGAGCTCCTTTAGCCTAATAGCCTCTTTGCAGTTCAAGTCAAACCACGTTTTAGCCTTTAACCTGGTTCTTCTAATCGTACGAGGAATTTGCCATCCCAATTTGGATAATATTTGCGATAATATAGGTATAAGCTGCGGCGTTCATCTCGTTGTCGAGGAAGCACAACAACCAGTTAAAGATTTGAAAGAAGTCGTTGAGGCCGCAGCAGTTGACTTTCTCGTATAGCCATATTGGTATTTTAGGAGCTTTTTCTTTAACTGGGTTGAGGGAGTACAAGAATTTAGCTGATATCCCGCAGTGTTCGGACGAGAGTTGACAATACATCAATCGTGTGTTAATAGGCTGAGAGGTAAGAAACAAGTCCAGCGTGTTGGCGGTATGATCCGAGGGATTGGACTTTCTATCAACCTGTGTTTCACATAGTGCCAAAACAGTCGTTTTGTGGAGCGTTTTGCAATAAAACAAACTACTGTAGGTGTTATGCCCTTACGATAGTAAGATTTACTCCACCAACAAAGAGCAAGAAAGCCATGTCTCATGAATGACACCTCAGCATCGTTTTCCGGATCCACAAGAGTAATCGATCTCTGAATATCGCATTTTTTTCGAGCGCTTGGATTCGTTTGTAATTTAACTAATTGATCGGTATCACTGGGGTCTCAGACCCAGGAAGTACACCATCAAACAAATATTCGTACTACCGCAGATGACATGCTCAGGGGAGAGCTATACAACGCCATATCTAGCTTTGACACCCTTGCCAGGCTTGTCAAGTTGAGCAAGTAGAAATTGGAAACTGTCGATATTAGGATCCACAAGCGATTGGAATGATCTAAATAACGCTTTTCTTCTTCTTTTCCTTTTTTCCGGCGTCGTTACGGTCAGAAGTGAAGGACCATAATCTTCCCACTTAACTACATTCTTACTGGCTCGCTTGTGGGCTCCCCCGGTTTGACCTCAGAAAGTAGCGGCAGGCTTCCCGGTTTGGGATTACTTCATCGCTGAGGCCAATCAAATGCTGGTGTTTTTGCATTTGTTTGCACCAATTGTTTTTCGGCCTGCCTTTTTTGCGTGTTGAAACTGGAACGTTGATTGATATTGCCTTTTGGACGGGGTTCAAAGGATCTCTCCTTTGGCAATACCAACTGAGTCGGTCGCGCTCTATGTTTCTTGTGATGGTTTCTTTTACGTGGAGGCTTCCTCGGATCTTTGAACTTCTAATTCTGTCACGCTTTGTTACTCCCGCTGTCATGCGAAGCATCTTCATCTCAGCTGCCGTTAATTTGCTCTCATACTTTTTGAGCATTGTCCAGCATTGTGAACCGTATGTGAGCGCCGGACGTACAACTGAAGTGTAGAGCCTTCCTTTCAGTTTAGGGGGCATTTTTCGATCACAGAAGATGGCGGAGTTTTCCCGCCACTTCATCCACCCTACGCTTACGCGATGGTTGATGTCGTCATCACAAGTTGCTTCTTTATTAATCATAGATCCCAGATATTTAAACTTTTCACACTTGGGAAGCACTCTTCCCTTCAAGTAAATGTCTGGAATAGGCTGATGAAGGTCAGGGAACGGGCACAGATACTCTGTCTTCTTTGAACTAATACGATACCCGTGTCCCTCAAAAATGTCCACCCACACATCAAGTGCTCGTTGTGGGGACGCCTGATCATCACTTATAATGGCTCCATCGTCAGCAAAGAATAGCTGGTGCACATTGGGGTCCGTCACTTTTCCTTCAAGCAAGCAATCAAGGACTGCTATAAAGAGGACGCTCCCTTGGTGTACACCGACTTTGATTGCGAACTCTTCGGTGACTCCTGCGGTGCATCTTACTCTTGTCGTTGCTCTCTTGTACATGTTCATGATCACTCGCACGTAGGTTTCTGGAACTCCTTGTTGTCTTAGCGCTACCCATAAAAGTTCTCTTGGTTGCCGGTCAAAGGCCTTCTCGAAATCAACCAACACCATATGCAAGTCCTTTGAAGAATCACGATGCTTTTCCATCATGACCCTTATACTTTGGATTGCATCTGTCGTTGATTTACCCCAGACAAACCCGCGGCTATCTTAAAGATATTTGCTCCTTTGTTCAAATTGCTTTGTCGAAGCTCCTGGGTAGCCTGGTTCCTGTCAGACGCGGAAGACGATATTTCTTCCAACTCCTGATAGAGGCCTTCCATGCTTTTCGTTTTGAATTCGGCGCACTTTTTCTTCGCGATACCTTTGCAACATCTACATATATACCTTTTCACGGCGAGCTTTTTCCTCTCTATTAGCACTTTGACCAAGCTTTCTTTTCGTGTATCACTGCTTTGGCTTCGTCTGTCCACCACCAGGTTTCTTTTGCGTGTTGACAGGGGCCTTTAGATGTTCCAAGCAGTGATTTGGCTTTCTCCAGGCCAAAGCTCTTCCTTTGGGATGATTTTGACAAGGTTGTGGAAATCTAGCCAGAATGCAACTTTTTCTTTTTGTTCGCGTCCTACTTGAGGGGCATATGCGCTTACGATGTTCCACACCCCACCATGCATCACCAATTTGAGAGCCATCAAATGGTCACTGGACTTTGAAATGGTTAAGACGTTGCCAAGTAGCTCTGCCGCAAGGATGATGGCGATTCCGTTTTTTCCTTGTTCCAATCCATAGTAAAACATCTTGTAGGCTTTTGTTTTAACGTCCAAGAAACGTGCCCGATTACCGGTGTTTCACCATTTCGTCTCTTGTACGCACAGGATGTCTACTCGCCTTCTAACCATCATTTCTTCAAGCTCATAGCTGCGACCACTCATGCTTCCAACGTTCCAACTCGCGACTCTTAAGTGTGGCTTACGCCGTTGCATTAATTTGATATCCCCCGGAAATCCTATAGCTCTGACCCGAGCATTGCTGCTCGTCCCAGGATCATGACCATGTTGTAGGGTGCCTGGCGGGGTAGTGCTTTTCCTTTTAGCGTTCTTTTCCATAATGCTACGGTTTGACCGTTTTCTTTCTTCCCCTCCTTTTTTTGACACGGGCATGCTCCAGATTTTTTTGTTTGATCTTACTCTTACAACACCGGTGATCTCCAGTCGTGTCAACCCACTGATTTGCATGCACACTTGTGGGGCAGTTTAATGGTGGTATATGTGTCCCTAGGCTCACCTTGGTGTTTTCGAAATTGCCTAGATGTGACATTGCCTTTTACGACAAGCGAGAGGTATCGCTGCAGGGATATTCTTAACCTGTCCCTGCACAGGTAATCTAAATAACGCTTTTAATGCCGAAAAAGGCATAAACAAAGTTACATGATGTCGTGTGACTTTTTTAACATTGCCCTTGAAAATAGCGCGCAGAAATCGTTTCTCAGCACAAGAGCCGCAATATATTTTAAGTTCTTCCAATTACACGAAATGATATTGACATTACGGAGTAATAAGGTCTTGACGATAGCATGCATGCATACATACTGGCTGATATGAGGCATGTTCTAAAAATAAAGTGACTTTTTGAATTTCGTGACCTAGATACATTCGATTTTCGATATTTCTTTTGTTATGTTGGTACACATGTCCCCTAAGGTATGTTGCCCTAGCACGTCAACAAAACAATGAATGAAAAGGATACAGTGAAAAAAAATCACTTTTAGAGAAGCTGGTGAGAATATTTGCATATCGTTTAGCTCACGCATTTTTTTCAGAAATTTTGGTCATGAAACATGTGTAAATGAAGTTCTTCACCAAAAGAGCCGACGCGTGAGCATCGCTCAGGAGTTCCTGATTAACGTGAATGACGATTCGGATTTGCTAAAAAGTATCGCCAATAGTGACGAAACATGGGTATAAGGTTATAACGTCCCAATCATCCCAATTAAAGCTTCCAGAAGAGCCAAGAACGAAATAAGCACGCCAAATTCAAATATGAGAGTTTTGCTCACTGTTTTCCTCGATAACAATGCATGCCCCAGCTACCGTATTCACCGGACTTGGCCCCGTGCGACTTTTTTCTCTTCCCAAAACTGAAAGAACTGAGATTTGCCACGATTGAGGAGATCGCATCGCTGAAAGTTCAAGGCTATACCAAAAAGCGTATAACAGAAGGCTTCGAGGATTGGAAAATGGATTACTTTGAAGGAGACAAGTAAATATTGATGAATAAATAAATATTTTTCAAGAAAGCTTTATTTTTTTAATGAGCCTCATAATTTTAAAACAGTCAAGGATTTCGTCTACCTGTTAACGCGCTAACAAACAACGACACCAATACAGAATTCAAAAGCAGAGAAGCTTTATCTTCAGACTTAGGAGGCAATTAATTACTAGAGCCACCTCTGGAAAAATCAAGATGATTTTGTACAAAACTATTATCAACCCGGTCCTGCAATATGGCGTAGAAACATGCACCTTATCAAAGGCAGATGAAGTACCCCTTGGTCGTTTCGAGAGGGAGATTCTGAGTGTGATTTTCGGTCAAATTTGTGAAAATGGGAATCACAACCAAGGGCTATACCGGCTTCACAATGACAGTGGCGTAGTCAGGCGTCTACGGATCAACCATAGAGATGCCTGGGCCCTGATGACGCTTCAGTCCGAAGAGTTTTCGAATCCACCCTGGAGAGACGACATACAAAACGACCACCACATCTTAGCTGGTGCATACACATGGAAGGGGTCTACAGCCAACTGGTCAGCTGGTTAGTCAAGACCTTGGTCGACCAAAGTATGTGCATGTATGAAGCTCAAGACCACAGACTCCCAGGGGAACGGTCGGGTTGTTATGGTAATGGGATCTAGAAGTCCAGACCTTTGTGGAGAAAAGCACGGAAGACTATATTTCTGCATGGGGTCTTATCTAGTTTAAACGAGGCAATTTCACAAATTTGCTGTTATCAGTACTTCAGAGAGGGCGGTGAGCTGGGTATGAGAAGAGTAGATTTCGAGCAAGACCTCCTGGGCTTCGATTAGCAATGGAGATGGCATCCGATGAACAGACTCAGTTCATTCGTATGCTCTTTACGGAGCTTTGTAGAGCTGCAGTGGATAGATCAATGCTCTCGCAATAGTTCCATAAATACGAGGGTGGTCCGATAAGTATTTAGCATCACCGCCAGATGGCGAAAGTATCGCACGAGCGATACTTACTATCGTGTAGTACATTCTAAGAGACGGCTACTGTCGAAATTTCAGCCGGATCGGACTCGTAGTTTTGTTTTGACCGCGTGTGGAAGCGGGAGTGTCCACGGATTTTAGAAAAATGGAAAAAGAGCAATATCGGTCGGTGATTCGATTCTTGTTTTGGAAGGGAAATCGCCCAGCCCAAAGAGTGTTTGGATGCTGTGTACAGTGATTTTTCTCCTTCGATGGCGACCGTCAAAAATTGGTTTAACTAGTTTCAACGTGATCGCACGTCGGTTTTTGATGAGCCACGTCCAGGTGCCTCGAAAACGGCTACCACGGAGGATAACGTGACAAAAATCCACGATCTCGTATTGGCAGACCGCCGATTGAAGGTGCGCGAGATAGCTGAGACAGTAGACATTTCAAAAGATCGCGTGGGTCATATCCTGCATGAAATTTTGGGCATGAGAAAGCTGTCGGCGCGATGGGTGCCGCAATTGCTCACTCCGGACAACAAGCGCAACCGTGAGACCACTTCAGAGCAGTGTTTGACGCTGTTTCCGAAGGAGTTTCTGCGTCGTTTCGTTACAGTTGACGAAACATGGATCCACTGGTACACACCAGAGACCAAGGAACAGTCGAAACAGTGGACTTCACCCGGCGAACGTGCTACGAAGAAGGCGAAGACTGTCCTATCGGCCGGAAAGGTGATGGCCACCGTTTTCTGGGATTCACAAGGTGTGATCCACATCGACTACCTGTAGAAGGGCAAAGCGGTCACAGGGCTGTACTATGCCAAATTATTGGGCCGATCCGACGCCGAATTGAAGAAAAAACGGCCCCACTTGGCGAAGAAAAAAGTGTTCTTCCACCATGATAACGCACCGGCTCACACCTCCGCCCCCGATACGGCCAAACTGGGGTACGAAGGATGTCCAGATTTGTACCCGTGCGACTTCCTTTTGTTTTCAAACTTGAAAAAGTCACTCGCCGGGCAGAAATTTCAGTCGAATGAGGAGGTCATCGCCGCCACGGAGGCCTACTTTGCAGACCTCGAGAAAACGTATTTTTCAGACGGGTTAAAAAAGTTGGAGCATCGCTGGGTCAAGTGTATCGCGCTAAAAGGAGACTATATTGAAAAATAAATCGCCATTTCTCCAATTTTTTTGTTTTTCTTTTGTAGGCTAAGTACTTATCGGACTACCCTCGTATGTACATCGGACGGGAATACATTAAGCAGCACTTTAAGTAGCTTGATAGGCACGCATGACAACAAGGGGGTATCGTGCTTGTTCATCATACAAACCAGCAAGACTGAAAACCCAACATTTTCTTAAGAAACAAACCATTGTTCTACGTTTATTGTTGTTTTAGGGATCAGAATACAAATTACACATACAAATAAAACGAATGTCTTCAAACTGCTACCGCATTTGTACGAGCTCCCTGGTAAATGCGTGGTGCGTCTTAAGATCACTTAGAAAAAAAAAATACCAACGTGAGGTGCAAACTATTGCTTAGTCTCTATGCGCATGTGGCTCCTTCTCCCTCGAAATAGAAAAGTCCAAACGAAGGCAGACGATCACAACCAGGAATAGCAAGAAGAAGAACGCTACGGCCAGCAGAGGCTCCTGCAGCATCGTGATGCGTGAAAAGTTGTATTTCAAGTTGAAATCGCTAATGTGATTTTCAACGAGATTCTTCTTCGTAAACCTGACCACCGGTCGACCGTATGTGTCTAGATATGTGTAATGCAGAGTATCCGGTAGACGAGTAACCGGGTACGGTGTGATCAACTTGATGTTAGTCGAGCCTTCAGGGAGAATGATTGTGATGACGGCTTCATCGATCAGCATGTCGTCGAAGATATGGTCCACGATGCGCATCTTGAGCAGGTAATTCTCGTCCGAGTTGAAGAGATATTCGAATGATGGGACGTTGTAGCCCACCATGTAGGAGTTTCTCCATCCGCCGAACAGAGGGAATCGTGGTCTTAATTCAAGCTCAACGGAATCGCTGAGAACACGCATGTTCGACGTTGAGATATTACCATTTGTGTCGCGATAGTATACTCCACTAGCTGATGCCGGTAGGATGGTTTTGAATGACTTAACAGCAGCCTGTCCGCTACGTGAGTCTTTCTGGAATTCATATCGGGAGAATGGACCTTTCAATTTAGCGCCAGCGTGCATCATTTCAATATATTCCGTCACAGCAATGTTGCCCCAATGCGATACTTCCATGGTACGCTCCAGCCTGTTGACGATCAGGAATGGTGTCTGATTTTCAAAGTGAACCATCAGTTCGTCCTTGGCGAAAGCTGGAAATAAAACGATATTTTACTCACTCTGGGAATCGTATGGCACAGAACTTACGTGGCACGGCAATTTCGTATTTTCCGTATATGAGTTTATTGCCCGACATGGTCATCGGTTTGAATGGCGTGTGATACTCGACGTTTGACGAAGACAGGATGACCGTGAGTTTCTGCGTGAGTGTTGGGTACGGACTGTAGAAGTACAAAAGCCCGAAGTAACGTACCAACTGTGTTTCCGACTGAGTAATCTCGGCCGGATATGGTTTAAGCTCCTTAACCGACACGGTATCGATTAATATCTTCGTGCCGGCACTGGGATGTGGAACTTGTATCAAAAACTCAACGCCACTTGGTGCGTTCTTCTCGGTATATCGTAAGTCCTCTCCATGGCTATCTCTAATTGTTATGTGGACAATATTTTCCCGCTGGCTCTTCGGCACCACGAAGCTGTACTTTTGTTCGTTACCTTGTGAGGCCTGTGAGTTGTAATTCACGGTTATGGTGTAGGAAATCTTCACGAGTTGCGACGCCAAATCGATGGTACGTTCCACATAAGCGTTAGATAATTCGGGTTCCTTTGCACAATGGGTTAGTGCAGTTATTGAGCAAGCAATTAGAATTGCTAGAAATATCCTCATTTTGGAAATCAGTGAGAAAACTCGTTGTAAAGAAAACGCCGGCTAAGAACACTCCCACAAATCAGAAAAAGCCAACAGCGCAACCTGTCTAGAGACACATCAGAGGAACGGATGACATTGTTCAGACGTAGATTGTGACATGTGAGTTCTTGTCACATTCAGCGCTACACAATTTTTTTTTTTTTCGACTTCTTAAAAGGTTTTGAAAAAGAGGGAATATAAAATAGAAATAGTATATTAGAGCGAAGTTGAAATTTAAAAAGAAATATTTCACTGAGATTTTAAACGAGTTTCTCCAATAAAGTAAGTAGAGGAAGAAAGTATTTAGAAAAATTATATTTGCAAGTCGGCAAGGGACTCACAGGCCGATAACTCGTTTTTAAGATAAATTAAATAAGATGCCGACTTAAACAAAGTCTTAAGTTTCCGGAGCAAACGCCAAACGAGGATGTTCTTCCTAATTTGTGACTGGGGCATACATGACTAAACTGCATCGACAGAAGAGAACCGCTCCTCAGCACGACGAGGAGACAAGAAGATAGAAGAAACATGAGATCGAAGAAAGGTACAGCTTTTAATGGAGTCACAATCGATGATAAGAAAACGAAAGACCCATTTCTGCAAACTGTATAAAGGCGACAGTCGTCAAAATACCGCTGTCAGAAAGGAAGAATCATTTAGACGACGAAGACAAGAGTGAATTTCACCCATCCGACTCAGAGGAGGTTAAGATAGCGATATTTGAACTGAAGTCTAATAAACGTACTTGCAGGCGGTCCGCAAGCTATTTTAGGCAGCTTATCTGCGAGAGATTTCTACTATTGCGGGTGCCATCTGGGGTCTTATCATCCATTTGGTTGTCCATTCATCCATATTAACTCGAAATTCTCCTTAAGCCCCCCCGCCACCTCAAGGCGACCGAAGAGAGGATGGGCCTCGAACAATGTGTCAAGTCTGGAGTAAACAAGGGCTACCCGCAAGGTGACGTCTTGTCTCTGCTTGATGCTCTCAATGCCTCTGGAATCTACGCCCAAGCCTATGCGGATGATGTTGCCGTTCTCTCTGTCAGCTCATGTTTAGTGATAGTCTGTCTCAAAGCACAGGCGCCGCTAAATGTGATCAATGACTGGTGCACGGGAAATGGGCTGTCGGTTAATGCTCTTAAGACTGATGTCGTTCTCTTCACGAGAACGAGGAAAAATACTGACATTACTCAGCCGGTGCTAAAAGGCATTCCGATCCGGATATCCAAGGAAGCTAGGTACCTGGCAGTCATTTTAGATAGCAAGCTTCTTTGGTCAAAGCATGTTGAGTCCAAAACCACCAAAGCGCTCTCAGCTTTTTGGCAATGCAAAGGTGCCTTTGGCAAAATATGGGGCTTATCGCTGAAAAGAGTCCTTTGGATCTACACGGCAATGACAAGACCGATAATCTCATATGCATCGGTTGTTTGGTGGAACAGGCTAACACGCAAACACGTTGTGGCCTCATTCACCAAACTCCAAAGAGCGGTCTGTCTCAGCTGCACGGGAGCTTTCCCCAGCATACCGGGAGCAGCTCTAGATGCTATGATGAATCTTCCACCTCTTGGCATAGTATATATCAGAGGGTGCGCACTGAAAGCCATGTCTCGCCTCAAGAGAAATGGTATTTTATACAACTCGCATTTGGAGTGACAGTGTACTTGCGCGAGAAATATCTTACGACCCTTGTGGATATGCCTTCTGACGCAATTACACCTGCCATCCTACTACGCTGTAATTTCACAGTCACATTTCCATGGCGTTAGGAATGGCTTTGGCCGAACACTGAACCTGGAATGGAATGGCTCCAGGATTGGGGAGGGGTCCGGCTGGAGTTTTCTTTGACCGCAAGAACTTTCGACTGCATTTCTCGTTAGCAAAATATGGGTTTGTCTTTCAACCAGAGATATTCACAATCCTAATGGCTATGCACTATGTTGTGAAGCACAACTGGAAGGTAAAAAGCATATGCGTCTGCAGTGACAGCCAAGCTGCACTCAAAATTGTGTCCCACCCTCTATCCAACTCCAAATTAGTGCATGAACCCAAGACTCTTTTAAACAAAGTCGGAAAACTAAATTCACTTAGGCTTATATGGGTCCCAGGTCACTCTGGGATCCCAGGAAACGAGATCTTCGATGAACTTGTTAGAAGGGGCTCAGAGGAGAACTTCTCACGACCTACACCCGTCTTATGTCTACCTGCTTCCACGGTCAAATCTGACATCAACGATTGAGTCTTTAATGCACACAGTCGTAGATGAGGGGAATATCCAGAGTGCAGGATGACTAAGCGTGAACGCCCTGATGTCTCCAAGAAGTCCGCAACATTCTTCTTATCCTTAAAGAGAAATGATTGGAGAAGGCTTGCGGACGTCATTACGGGCCAAGCGTGTCTACGTGCATGGAATCAGTGAGAAGCCTACCTGTGCTGCATGTTGCGAGGAGGATGACACAGCAGAACACTTTCTCTGCGACTGTCCCGCCTTCGCTCACGCACGGTGGTGCAGCCTTGGAGCCGACGTGGTATGTGCCGAATCTCTTAACTCTACATCACTGAAGTTCCTCCTCACTTTTCTCCGCACAACGGGGAAAATACTTTAAAGACAAGTCGTCTGTCTGGTGTACAATGGACCAGTGTTTGTGTCTGAGTGTTCCAACAGATAGTAGAAGCCTCCAAAAAAAATAAAAAATTGTGCCAAACGAGTTAATGCAAAAAACTTCATGAATCGAATTAAAAACAAAATCGACTTTTTTCTGAAGCGGATGGTGACTGGTGATAGAAAGTGATCATTGGCGACATCTTCAAACTAAAACAAACTTGGTCGAAACGGAGAGCCGGCAATATTGTTGGCCAAGCCAAGATTGACGCAAGGAAGGTTTTGCTGTATGTTTGATGGGATTGGTGGAGAAACATTTACTATGAGCTACTCCCCTACGGCAAAACAATTAGACCGTCTGAAGGAAACAATTTCCCGTCAGGAATTCCATCAGGCCAATGCCAACCCACCCACCTCGGTAGTCAATTGCCAGAATCCCCAGGATCCTGGTTTTAAGGTTCTTATGCATCCACCTTATAGTGTGGATCTGGAAACAAGTGATCACCTGAACAAGAAAGCCTCATACGAATGAGGGCGTTTATGAGGGAGGCATGATGGGAATACCTTTAAAATGACAACACATTGTCGAATTAAAAGGTACATTTTTGACCTAAATCGGATCACAGATCGTACAGCACAGATTCGTGAAAACTGTCAGATTAAGTTAGAACAGAAAAGTACAACCGTATTTCAGTTGTCAAAAAACAAAAAAGCATCTTATTTGTCAGATTGTATTAAACATGTTTTGGAATTAAATCATAAACTAAATAGAATTAAAATAAAATTGCTTTGGAAGATATGTGGTGGGCACTGATAGTGAAATTAGTGATTTTAGTGACTCGTCAACAACATATTTCAGTGATGAAATGTATGTTTTAGCAAGGACTTAAGTGTTTTTCTTTCAATGACATCTGATTTTGACACTTTTCACGAATCTGTTCTGACTCAAGAGTAGGTGCAGAAAATCGTGTTCTGAAGCGTCTGAACACAAAGCAGAACACTTTCGGACATAAATTTTTCTCACTGAACAGCAAAACGTGTACTTTTCTGTCCGGAACAGCTTCATTGAACAGACTATATATTTACTAAATTACTTACGGTAAGAAATCGAATGAAATTGAAATATATTTAACCAACGTCTAAGATTCCATTCACCCTCAGACACACCCATTCGACCAATCATCGTTTTTGACACATCCCACTGGTCGAAATGCTTGACATTGCCGAAAAAAAAACAAAACTCGTGTTAGTTATCCTTATTTACCATAAATATTATGATAAATTAATGCAATTTAATCAAAATATAAAGTTGTTTCGCTAGGAAAATGGAATCAAGCGATTTAAATGCTCACTTATCCGACGACATCATGTCACGATTCGAAAACGGATCTGAATTAGGTGAAATCTCCATGTTTGTTGTTGATCCACAAACCGATCATTTGACTTTTTCCCTTTCCTGCAACCATAGATGGAATGATTTCCGGTGATATATTTCATCAAGACAGTATTTACATGGGCGAGAACGACGACGAAAATGAACCCGATGATATTATCATCCTTCACATGGACATACGGGAGCCGCTCAGCTCGCTCAAGTGAGTGTCAAGTGTGTGGATTGTGTTTAAAGTACATTGAATTGGACTTTTTCGATTCCAGATCACTGTTGGAGCAGAAGATTAGGGTGGAATTGAGGAAGTATACCTTCTGGCTGCAGGATGCGCAAATGGTAACATTCGGTTCCGCTCGATCCGATCAGTTGTGAATTTCTGTTTGTGAATTTCAGCTGGAGCCGCACAAGAATCTCGTCGATCAGTGTGTGAAGGGCGAGGGACTGGTTCAAATCAATGTTCAAATACAAACAATCAACCAACGAATCAATATAGTCGATGTGCTTAAACCTACAGATGCTGCTTTGGGTAAGTGATTCGTGTTTACTTGCAATCGTCGTTCATGGTTTCGTCCATATCAGCGGCACTTGGGGCGGAGGAGAGTCCGCCGAAGAGTCCCACCGACTACGGCGAAGATAGCAGCGACTCGCTAGATGATAAATCGAAAGTACTATCCGACGAACAGGATAAGCAAAAGCCATGCCTTAACTGGGTTTTGGACAGTAAGTTCAAGAAAGAACAAACTCGCTTGCGAATTCCCGATGATCCCAATGATTGGACTATCCCGCAAGTGAAACACTGGTTGCAATGGGCCGTTCGTCAGTTCAATCTCGTAAGTATAGCAATACTCCAGCGTCATAGGTGCTTACAAGTCTTATTTTAGATTGATATCGTCATTTCGGACTGGAATATAACCGGTGAACGGCTGTGCTCGCTCACTCACGAGGAGTTTCGTAAAAAAGTGCCTATCGATCCGGGTAACGTCTTCTGGACACACCTTCAACTGCTCAAAGAGTGTAAATTCGTGTCGATCGTTCACAAACCCCTCGAGCTGGAAGAGAATTCTGATAGTAACAGCTCACCGCAGCATTTACGCGAACAAAAAGTCATGCGGAAGGCTCAATCCTGGAGCGGAGCCAAGAGTTATTGTGAGTATGACCCCACACAGCTAGTCGAAAGCACATTCCAACCTCCACGTCGTGCAGGTGTGGTAAACGGCCCGGGCGGATCGGGTAACAACGGTCAGGTTCAACTGTGGCAGTTCCTGCTCGAAATCCTTACCGATCGTGAGCACACCGACATCATTCAATGGGTGGGTACCGAAGGCGAATTCAAGCTCATCGATCCCGAGCGGGTGGCCCGTCTGTGGGGCGTTAAGAAGAACAAACCGGCGATGAATTACGAGAAACTATCGCGAGCGCTGCGATACTACTATGATGGCGACATGATCTCGAAGGTGTCGGGGAGGAGATTTGCGTATAAGTTCGATTGTGACTTGAAAATGTTGATCGGGTACGATGCCGAGGAGATATCGAAGCTGGTCAATGAGAAGAATCATATCGATGACTACCTGGACCATGTGGATACACAGAGCGAGGAGGACGAGGACTGACAGGACGATTTTGAATTGTTTTCTATGTTACAAGACCGATTGTGTTAAGAGTCGCTTTATATACTTTACATTGTATACATCGTTTAGTACAAGGATACTGCCCTTGGCAGGGATCCTGCCCCTTAGATAAGTGAAAAAAATAAAAGAAACCACTGAGGTGGTGGCCCCGTTTGCTACAACAGAGAAGTTTTATTTTTTAAAGGATAAATCGCCTTTTATTAGGTTTTGTAAATGGCTAACGCTGTGTTTCAGTTTCGATCCCTTGATGATACGCGGGGCTTATTGTACTTACGGCCGGTTTCGATGAAACCATCGTCATTCCTATCGACATTATCCTGGGAACAACACAAGCCACGTAGTCGCATTTCCCTTGAATTCTCTCAACATTTTGGACCACTTTCTTGCACAACTTGAACCAAGAAGTTAGTTACAGAGAAAACTATTTGGAAAATCATCTAGGATATCTTAAATTTTTTTTAGTCGCCTTTACTTTCCGCTGGAGCAGTCAGACACAACTACTCATGCTTTGTATTGCCAGACAGAGAGGAACTGACGCCTATATATTCGTTCAGGGCTAACACCGGTTAATGAGATTTGACAGTGTATTAAGTGATCGTCTGTGCTAGCAATATGTGCTTAGGCAAACGTATTGTAAATCGCGGGATCTAAATTGCTCTAAAACGCATGTATCCTCTTTGACACAGTGCTGTACTGTTTACAGACTCTTTTAATACCTATTTACCAACATAACAATGAAAAATAGCGTCATTCGGTCTAACAAAACCAGCGAAATTACAAAAGTTTCGATACTTCTTGAACAGACCTCGCATTTCGCCCATTTGTGCCTCACGTTTTGTTGTTTTTTTGATTCATTTTTTTATTGTTCTTATTTCAACCTAAGCTAACCTACCCTAAACTACTTGCTTCTAATCTTGTTGATAATCTCTTGTGATTCGTTCCGAGTGATCATCCTCCTGATTGCGTCTTTCAGCAACTGAGTTTCGACATCGCACTCAATCTGCATACCCGAGACCAAATCACGGCTAACAGGCCTGTAGTCCGGGCTACTTGATGTCAGGCATTCGCATACGTACTAAACCACACCCTGCGTACTTCAACCACTCTCCCCCGTGAGACTGCCATTACTTTGCGGGGCTGGTTAGCAACTTATATGTATGCTCTGTATCTGCCGTTTCAGTTCTTTTTAATCTTTCAAGGCTTTTTAGCTCGTCCTGCGCGCTCGATATGAAGGAACAGATCTCCCGCCAGTAGTCTTCTGAGCTTATCATGTGGCTTACTAGAAGCTCCGGGATCGACAGGTCCATTCTTACCTCTGCGAAGCATCTGCAGTGCGATATTGCGTGCTCTGCGTCTTCCTCTTCCTCTGGACATTCTAGGCAGAAGGGCGAGCTATCTTGTCCAAATCTGTGAAGATATTTTCGGTAGCCGCGGTGACCTGACAGGAATTGCAATTCCCGTGTGCCCTTTTTCCCCAAGCCTCGATCGTGGAGATCAGCTTGTGGTTCCATCGGCCTTTTCCGTAATATTCCATTTGGCTTGCCAAAGTGCCACAGAAATTGCCCTTTCTTCTGCTTTTATCCTCCGGATAACGCTGGTCTCTTGACAGACCGTAGTTCGCCTAAGGCAAACTCTGTTCATCTCGTCAGCAACGATATCGATAGGAACCATACCTTCTATGACACAGGCTGTGAAAACTGCATACTGTCCTTATTGCGCACAGGCTTTTGCGCAATGCAGACGAGAGCTTTCGTTTTATCTCCTTCGTTGTAAGAGTTCCCGCGCGAAGTAAACGACTATTGAGCTCACCACTCTGGAAAGAAGAATTCCCCTCGCTAATCCCGGTCCACCGATGTTTAGCAGCATTCTGGAAAGCCTGCCTGCATTTGTGACGTCTTTTTACTGCAATATTCGACATAGGTCTTAAAGTTAAGTTGGCTGTCGAGTATTATACCCAAATATTTTAGTGCCTCTTTAAACCTGATTAATTGGCTCCCAACCGGGAAGTTTGCGTATTTTAAAGTCCTTCGGCTTATTAAGTCAGACTCAGTCTTGTGGTCAGTTAGTTCAAGGTCAGCGGAATCTGTTTGATCTAGGCGATCGCTTCATCCGTGACGTACTCTACCTCGGGGATGTGTTTCGCTACAGTAACTACGGCGATGATCTCGACTCCTTGTGGCAGCCTTAATCGCACAATTCTATCATACTCGTACATTATGTTCCAAAGAACAGGTCCAAAGACTGATCCCTGGGGGACTCCCGCGGAAACATTGTAATATTTAAAGCCATGGTCTGTCTGGTGCCTCAGTTTCCTGTTAGTGAAGTAGCTAAAAATTATCTTCACACGGTAATGTGGTGCATCAATTCTGGTCAGAGACCTCCTAATGCAGGACCAGTTTACAGAATTGAAGGCATTTTTAACGTCCAGCGTTATTACTGCGTATTTCTTTGTGCCCCCTCGTCATCTTTTTCCCCGTATCGCTTCGGGTACTCTATCTACTACCTTTTTTATGGCATCGACGATTTTCTAAAACCATATTGCGGGTCAGATAACGCTCTTCTATACTCCACCACGGCGAGTAGTCTGCCATATATGATACGCTCTAGGATCTTTCCAGTTGTATCTAGCTAATATGTTAGCCGGTACGCCTAAGGTTCTCCAGGTGGTATGTTTCCCTTGGGTAGCAACACCAGGTGTTGGAGTTGCCATGGTTCAGGGATTGCCTCCTCAAGGCACCTTTGCATCGGCGCTATAAAAATGTCTTGTCTTCTTTTGTCGGCAGTTTGGATCGCTATACTCGTATTTGGGACGCCATCAGGACCGAGCGCTTCTTGCATGCTTCGCACAGTTCGTAGTTATTGGCGAGATCTGGTCCCTGCTAGTATCCCTCGAGGCGGTGCCGAAAATAGATGGTCTAGATCTATTATACTATTGTTCTCAGTATTGTAGGGCAGGATATTTGTGTGGACCTACTGGACCTTCTTAGCTTCTTCGTCACTATCTTATATGCCAGCTTCCAGGGATCTATGTCTGCTTCGTTGCAGAGTTGCTTAAAGCATCTTGCCTTGCTCTTTTTGATGGCCTTTTCAAGTTCACGTCTCTTCAACCTGAAGGTTTCTAGTCATTCTTGGAATTCTGGTCTTCCCTTAGAACACTATGATCTGCGTTTGCCCTGACCGTTTTAATCTCATCATTCCACTAATAGCAAATTTCACTCCTTCTGCCAGCTGATTTCATGGACATCGCTGCACGGCACGCTGTCGTGATTGCTTGAATTAATTGGCGCGATAGGTTGTCCACTATCCGTTGCTGGATAAGAAGTCGACAATTAACATTTCTTCGAAAGCCTCTTTGTTGAAGGATGCGTCTTTTCACTTCCGCCCTGTTAATTTAGGGCGCTGCCTAGTCTTCTCTTTGCCAATGTTGAGTATAATCGCCGGATGGTCACGTACTCCTCGCTGACCTGCCATTTTGTTTTATGCAGGAGCGAGTCGTGATGTCTAAATATTATGGATTCCTTACCTGCTTTACGAAATGTGTTTTTTGCACCATTGTTCGCCAGGTATATCTCAAGTGATACAAATGCTTCGAGGAGAGCTCGCCCCCTTGTACTCGTAGTCCTACCGGCAATAACCCTCGTGCGTCAGCTACAATGTCATCCAGTAGCTCAGATAGTCCTTGTGTGCCAATTGTGTGGTGCATAGTAGCTGTAGAAATGAATTCCGTTTACTTAAGCGGTGACGAAAGAATTCGCTGGGCCATCGATTTTTGCAGAGCGTGATTTCCACAGATCACAGGTTCACTAAGAAGGACAATGTGTAAGTGGCCGAATTCTAGGCACCTAAGGCACTTTGTAAGCGCATCCGCCAATCTCAGCCAATCTTTATCTTGCCCGACTTCAATATTGCTCGCACTGCTTGCCGGATACCCAATCGTCGTGACTTGTGTGGGCCGCCATATGCCTTCGTTTAGGACGTTGGCTTCGCAGTACGCTTTTATTTGGTACTGAGGTATCATTGCATCGCAGATATAATCAGTAAATACCTGACATCAGGCTATTGTCGTTATTTATAACCCTTTCGAGTCATTTTAACAAGAAAATTGTTAGTTCTGTTTAGGACTGCTCCGTCATATAGGACCATAGTAGGGTAATACTTAATGAACTAGGACTCTGGTTTCTAAGACAGACCCTAAGGCACTGTATCGTGCAAAGAGGCTGAGAGAACATGATGTTTCCATCTCCGACGTGGCGGCGGGAAATCGAAGGCAGATGCGGCGATCCACAAAGATCAAACCAAAAACCTGAGCGAACCGAAGATTGGTTCTCGAAGGCGGGCACTTCACAGAACAAAACCGGAAAGGAGACGAGCGCCTCTCCTACAAAGATGCAGCCTCTGAAAAGGTCAGGATAGGGAAAGCTGGCAGTGACCGCAGGATGACCAGCACAGAATGCTAACACTGCGAGAATCCTCTACTGAAACTAGCTTCAGCAACAGGCTTCTGTATTCAGGCTGAGAGATCTGCTCTGATCAATGGTACGTTCTTGGTGAGCTGTTCCTCTAAGAAGTACAAGTAATGGGCTGACGGTTAATCCCCCTAAAACTGATGTCGTTCTTTTCACGAGAAGAAGGAAAAATATTGGCATCACTCAGCTTAAAGGCATTCCCATCCTGATACCTAAGTAAGCTAAGTGCTGGGAGTCATCTTAGACCATGTTGAGTCCAAAACCATCAAAGCGTTGTCAGCTTTTTGGAAATGAAAAGGTGGTTTTAGCAAAACATGAGGCTTATCGCCGAGAAAGGTCCTCTGGATCTACACGGCAATGATAAGGCCGATAATCTCATATGCATCGGTTTTCTGGTGGAACAGGCTAACAAGCAAACACGTCGTGGCCTCTTTCACCAACTCCAAAGAGCGGTCTGTCTCAGCTGCAAGGGGACCTTCCCCAGAACACTGGGAGCTGCTCTAGATGCTATGACACCTGCCATCCTATTGCGTTATAATTTCACAGTTACATTTCCATGGCGTCAGGACTGGCTTTGGCCAGACACTGAATCTTAAATGTACTGTCTTCGCATTTTTACAAATGGTTCCAAGTCTGGGCGGGGATCCGTCGCTGGAGTTCTCTTTGAACACGAAAACATCCGACTGCATTTCTCGTTAGGAAAATATGCGTCTGTCTTTCAATCAGAGATATACGCAATCCTAATGGCCATGCACTATGTTGTGAAGCACAACTGGAAGGGAAAAAGCATATGCGTCTGCAGTGACAGCCAAGCTGCACTCAAAGCTGTGTCCAACCTTCTATCCAGCTCTAAATTAGTGCATGAACTCAAGACTTTTTTTCACTAGGGCTTTTATGGGCCCCGGGTCACTTTGGCTCCAGGGAAATTAGATTCTGAACCCGCCTTTGGTCTACCAGCTTCCACGACAAATCTGACACAGACGACTGGGTCTTTAATGCACAAAGTCGTAGATCGAGGGAATTTCCAAGATGCAGGATGACTAGGAGCGTACGCCCTGATGTCTGCAAGAAGTCTGCAACATTCTTCTCATCTTTAAGGAGAAATGATTGCAGAAGATTTGGCAGGCCTCATTAGGGGCGATTACACTTTTGTTAAGCATCTGCACGTGCTTGGCATCAGTGAGACGGCTTCATGTATAACACTTCTTCTGCGATTGATCCGTTTTCGCTCGCGCACAGACACGTGATGCGTGTCGAATCTCTTAGCTTTACATCACTGAAGCCCCTCCTCACTGTTCTCCGGACAAGGGGAAAATACAAAAAAGAAAGGTGTCTGTCTGGTAGTACAATGCACCAGTATTTTAGTCTGAGTGCTCCAAAAGATAGTAGAAGGCTCCAACAAAAAAAAAAAAAAATACCATTGGAGTTAATAAAATATGCAGAAGAGGCAAAGAAGTTACATGGGCTCAACACAACACAAGGTACAAACCAAACCCCAGGAATGGAAAAACTCGGTCATTATTCCTGCTATCAAGGGTGCTGTCAAATATTCTCTTAAAGAGACAGACGGCATAAGCAAGGGAAATAATCGGGGAGGGGGAGGAATCGCTAGATGAGCGAACAGATTTTCACTATACGATAGCTTTTAGAAGCAATTTTAAGAAACGGTACACGTACTACGAGTATTCGTAGATTTTAAAAATGTATACGACGCTATAAACCGAGTGAAAATATATCGCGCCTTGTAAGGCTGGAAACAAGATGGGATCAACTCGCCGGGAGTTAAGCTACAATTCCAAGTCTTCTATCTTGAATTTTGAAAACTTTTACCTGGATCTCAGGAACCACAGAAGCTTGGGTTCTAAAACCGGTCGCTATGAGCTCAGAATCATGTCTATAACACAGCCAAGTGTAAGACTCATAGCTACTCGGCAAGCTTGGTTTGATATATGAGTACGTAGAGACGGACAGACAGGAAAGCCTTTGCATAAGTCTTCCCTACCCCAGTTTCGCAAGTCTAGCCCAACATTGGAGGTTTTATTCACTCCGAGCGTCTCTTGTCGTTCGTTGGTGTCCCCTTAGAGGTTTTGGGCCCGCTCCAGTTTTCATGTAAGCCTACGAACTAAGTCCGTTGTTCGAAATCGTTTTAGTCGTCGTTTTTGCAGTCGTTCATAAATAAGGATCGTTCGTAAATAGGGATCGTACGTATTTCGTGGTTTATATGCTGTAAAATATTTAGACCATGCTTGATGCTGAGTAGTTATATTTTCTCTACCACAGGTCTTAGATGTAAATCTTTATGTATTTTATCATTGGGCATATACCATTCTGCGTTGGTAATAGTCCGTAATATTTTATTCTGGGTGCGTTGTAATATTTGTATGTTAGAGGTTTTAGCTGTACCCCATAGTTGAAGCCCATAAGTCCAAGTGGGTTTTATAATTGTCTTGCATATAAGTGGCTTATTGTCAGTTGAGTCATAATTTCTCTGAGGAGGATACCCTTTCTAAGATGGCAGAGTACAGTACTCTCGCATTGCATTATGATGTATCAATGTCAAAATATTATATCGGAATCGGCATTAAAACTGTAGGTACCTTCACTTGTGTGAAAAACAAATCGCACACAACATAACTGAATGAGAGAAGCTAGGCTCTGGCTCTTCATGAGCTGTAACGCCATCTTGGAAAGAAGAAGAAGAAAAATGTTATAGGCATGAATGCTTTAGTTCAAAATGCACCAAAACAGTCACGTCATCAACAGGTATTTGGGGGTCTCTCAGTATTTTGCTAAAAGATCATATCATACTCCTTTACAAACGCAAATTGAAGCCTCTGAAACCTCTTGATCATTTGAAGTGCGAAACTTCTGCGATTGTGCTCTGCAAAGTTTTGAAGAGAACACTCAATTGAAAAATCATCCCGAGCGATTCAGCTCATTTTTGGAGTGAATTGTAATTCAGACCACATTCTATTCATCGTCAAAATTAAAAGCCGCATTCGACTTTACAGAAGCGAATCACAGCAGGGTATTAAAAATTCAACGTTGAAAAGTTAAAGGACCCTCGTATGTATGTATAGAGGCATAGAAACAATCGACGAATCAAGACAGGCAGAAGCAGTATGGTAAGCAAACAAAAAGTGTTGTAAAGGAGGTAGTGGAAAGTAAACTAGGCTATTGCAAAGCCCCCAAAAGAAAGTCTTGTTTCAACGAACAATGCAAGGAAAAAGTTAAAGTCCGTAATGTTCTAAGATTTTAAGCCCTGGAAAATAGCGAAGAGATCACTGTACAAGATGTAAAACCCTACGTTTGCTTAAATTCAGAAAAATGTGCGGCCAAAAACAGGAGAGCAATATACGAGTATGCAGGGCCAAACGAAAAGAATAACAGGATAACGAGGCCGCAGGAATCGATCTAATACCATCGGAGTTAATAAAATATGCAGGAGAACCAAGAAATTCAAAAATTGTAAATGGTGGGCCAAATACGGGCTGTGCTGTTCACGGATTGTTTGGATGATATTGGCCCTATGTGCTTGAATCGTTTCCGGATTGTTTGCATAGCACTGATCGTTCCCCACAAAAAAGTCAAAAGGGGTCAAATCGCAGCTCCGAGACGGCCAATTGACATCGCCAAGACGGCTGATAACAAGATTTTTTTTTTTTTTTTTTTTTTTTTTTTTTTTGAATGGAATGAAAAATATGAGTCGGAATTTAATAACTTGTAAAAATATTACATCAAAGCCAATATTAATGTCATATGACTTAAATAAATCGGTAATTTTTCAAACTGATGCATCAATCAATTCAATAACAATTCAATAACAATTTTATTCAATAACAATGTATCTTGATTACAATATCTGCAAAGCCAAAAGGGCTTGTCTGCAGAAGACTGAGTACAATATTTGTTATATTATTATTGTTGTTGTTCAAAAGTAAAATAATTTAAGTATATAAAAATAGAGAAAAAAAAAAGATGTTGAATTAAAATTAACACAAGTTGAAAACTCATTTTCATGATTGTATATACATTTGTTTAATCTGTTTCAGCGCTTCAGTTCTCGTGATATTGCGGTATTTTCTTGGGAGGCTGTTTAATACCGTTGGGACTGCTACGTTGAATGTTCTTCGACCATATTCGTTCCAGAACTTCGGTATTTCGTATAGTTGGTGTTGTCGTCTTCTGGTGTTGATAGTTTGCTGCGTCTGGATTCTGTATGCGTTATCGTTGTAAAAGTGTGTCAGCATTTCGAGATTATGTATTTGTGTGATGTTCATCATATTCGTTGTTTGATTCTGCTCTTCACCATTATACCTTGCTTTTTGTACGATTTTTTGTAGTCGTGTTTGTACCTTTTGTAGTTGTTGCATTTGCGAAGATCTACCCCATGCTAGTATGCCGTACCTAATATGCGATTCTACCAATCCAAAATAGCATTGTTTAAGGACATTACGTGTACATTTATCGCTTAGATGGAATAGTGCATACGCTGCTTGATACAACTTGTTCTTAAGCGCCTCTATATGATACCTCCACTTAAAGTTATAATCAACAATCAGGCCAAGATATTTGTATGTTGATACGATATCTATGTATTTACTGCAGTTATCATCTTCTCTCATGTGTTCATTATTACCACTTCTGTGCAAGCAATCTATGTCATGCATTTTTATCTTAAGTTCTGTTTCTGTGATATGCGGCGGACGAATGTGCATTAACTTTGTCTTCAGTGCGTTGATAATTAATCCATGGTCGTGGCACCAAGCTGTTATGCCATTGAAGTCTAATTGCATCATCTTTGCAGCTTCGTCTACGATCCTGTGGCTAACTACTATCGCTGTGTCGTCTGCATACGCGTATCCCGTACTATACTTCAACACTGACAATAGATCGTTGACGTAAATAATGAACAAAAGCGGTCCCAATTTTGATCCCTGTGGGACTCCATATGCTACTTTTTGCTCTTCACTGAAGAAATTACCTATTTTAACTTTGAAGTATCTGTTACATAGATAACTCTCAAACCATGCCAAAATGCCCCCTCTTATTCCTATTTTTTCCAATTGCCTCAGGATTTGTTTGTGACTTAATGTATCGAACGCTTTCTTGAAGTCAATGAATAAAACCAGTGAGTTGTGATTTTTATCCAAGCTTTGATATATTTTGTTCGCAAAGTCTCCTAGCAACCGGTTGATGCTTTTGTTTTTGCGGAACCCAAATTGGTTTTTGTTCAAGATTTGGTATTTTTCTACATACTCGGATAACATTTTTGCCAGTAGTTCTTCCATAACTTTGTCAACAACTGATAATATTGAGATAGGTCTGTAATTTGTAACTTCATTCTTTTTACCACTCTTGTATATTGGTCTAACTATAGATATTTTGAGCAAGTTTGGGAATGATGCTTGGTCTATACTCATGTTTATTAGCTTTGTTATCGTTGGCGCGAGAGTTTCTGCATTGTTCTTCAGGTCTTTCGGTCGAATGTCATCTATTCCGGCAGATTTATTGCATTTCAACGAATTAAGTACATTTTTGACTTCTTGTATGGATACTCCATTTGCATAAATTGAGTTCTGTCTACTGTTCGAGTGACCAACATATGTTTTTTCGTTGCATTCATGTACAATATTGACTACTTCTGATGACAATGTGGTTGCGAATCTGTCTGCAAGGTCTTTGAAGTCTGTCTCGCTTGCAAAGTTTTTTCTCAAGGTTTCGTCCAGATTGCTAGTCACTTTTCCCAGTATTGAGTTTACTAACTTCCACGTCTCTTTTGGGTTATTGCTAAATTCTTGGAACTTCTGTTTATAAAATTGTGCTTTTGTTCTTGCAATTTTCTTATTTAGCTCGTTTCGGTATGCTTTGTATTGCATGTGATAATCTTCGTTATATCTATTGTTTCTGTATCGTCTGTATAATCTATCACGTTCCTTGCAATCACGTTTTAGTTCGGCGGTTATCCAGCTATGCTCGTTGTTTCGTTTTTTTCGCATAACCGTTGATGAGGTAACAATTGTGTTCATCGCCTGTTTAAAATGATTGTAAAATGAATTGACGTCTGTGAAAGCGTTTAGTTCTTCCCAATTATAGTTGTTTATTTTCTCTGCTACTAGTTGTGTTTTAATGTGTCGTTCTTGGTCCGGTTCATTCTTTGTTACTTCATTCTTATTCAGTCCGAGATATAAGGTGTAGTGGTCCGATATACATGTCTCTATCAATGCAGACTTAATTTCTCCACCTTTTATTCTTACCAGGTTATGATCAATTAATGTCCTTGTATTTTTGATTAGGTCAATTCTAGTATGGGAAAAAATAGTATTATAAAGTCCCTTTGATGCTATCATTAGAAGATAGTTACTGACGTCTACATTATTTTTGTCTTTAATGTTGATATTTATATCTCCCGTAACTATCAGGTTTGTTCCCGCTCCAACTGAATCGATATGTTCACCAAGTTCGTGAATGAAACTCTTTACATTTAGCTTTGGTGGTCTATACACTGAGATGACTGACAACATGAAGTTTCCACGTACAACATTGAGAGACACATTTTCATACATACTGCTTCTTCGATCAATTCTTTCATAACAAATATCGTTTTTCATATAGACTGCTATTCCTCCTCCTCCTGAGTTGCTTCTATTGAAGAATTCGTTGTTATATCCTTCAATTTTATACAGATCGTTTTCTTCTTTCGTAATATTTATTTCACACAACATAATTACATCAATACTGGACAAAAAGTCATTTATATATAAGACAAAAGCATTCCAATTAGTTCTCAAAGACCTCACATTTAGAGATAGACACGAAAATTCAGTTTTTTTATCTTTTATGTAACAACATGCATCCTCTTGTGATTTAAGATTTTTAAAGTTAATATTTATTATTTCGTTAATTTCGTCTGGCATTTTTTATTTGATGAATTTCGTTCATTAGTGTACTTATGCAGTTCTGGGGGTACCATATGTTAATGACATTTTATCGATGTCATTGATGGTCTGTATGTCAATAATACGTTCTCCTTCCGACTTTCTGACAAGTACTTTGTTGTTCCTAAACCAGACGAACTTGCAATTTAATTCTCGTGCTTTTGTTTTTGTTAGCCATAAAATCTTTTTGAAGTGTGGTGTTAGTTGTTCATTTATGTATATATTTTGGTTTTTGTATGCTGGATTGATTTCTTTTCCCAGTTTGGTGCATATCTCGTCATACTTCAGTATTCTTTTTTGCTTTGCGCGTTCTAGGAATGCAACTTTTGTTTGCTTACGAGTGAAATTTACCACAATGTTTTTCATCTGATTGTTTTTCTTGTCTTTAAAAGAATACATTTCCTCGATATCGTTTTCAGTGATTTCTGTATTTAGTGTTTCACCTATTGCGCGTATGATGTGAAACTCATTTTCTGTGTTTGAGATGGGGACATTTTTTACTTCCATGTTCTTGTCAATTTGTTTTTGTTCTAGTGAGTTAACTTGTATTTGGAGATTTGAGATTTGAGCATCTTTTATGTCTATTTGTTTTTTGTATTCTTCGATTTCTTTCATTAATGTTTCTAGCAATGTGTTATTTTTTGCAAGTGTAATATTAATTTCATCGTACTTATGTGTTGTGAATTCGATCGATTTGGCATATTCTTTTAAAAGTGTCTTTATTTCTTTCAGCTCTTTGTTTATGGAGCTGTTATTAGACAGGTGGTCAGCCGTAGAGTTGGTCTGTGGGGATTCCGCTAGTCTGGATCTCTTCGCATTTTGCGCTCCATCTTCTGGTGTCGCCTTTTCCTTCGACCTACACCAAGTGCATGCTCATTTTTGTTTCGTTTGTTGGGACATCTTCCGGTATGAACTTTGCGATATTGAGCAGCAGTTAAAATGAAAATTTCCTTTACAGGAAGAACAGTTTATGAAGTCACCGTCAAGTGGTAACGGCTCCTCGCATCGTATACATGTTTTTTCCATTTTATGCTTACCAGTATTATATTAATAATTTTAAAAGAAATAGCTTTTGTAAATGCACTTTACTTTAAAATAAATAAGCTTAATGTGTTTACTTTTTTTTTGTTTTATTTTTATTTTTAATTTATTTTACTTTTTGTGAGAGCACTTCGAATTCACGTCTGTCAACTTTGACACAACAACAACAACATTTGGGAATTTGGTGCGCAAAAGATCGATTGTGGCATGGCGCGCCATCCTGCATGAACCAGAAATCGCCCAAATTCACGTATTCAATTTCAGTAAATAAAAAGTTTGTAACGCCCACCGTTGACCGAAACGTTGTTCCCAGCCTCATTTTCGAAGAAAAATGGTTCAATGATGACACAACTCCACAACCAAACTGTCACTTTCTGTGGCTTCTCGACCATAACGTGTGGGTTTTTCGAGCCCCAGATTCGGCAATTTTGTTTGTTAACGTAGTCGCCGAGATGAAAATGCGCCTCGTCAGAAAATATGATTTTTCTCCCAAAATCGTTGTCCAATTCGACAACAAATAAGGAAGCGGATGGTCGCGAGCCTTCAATTGCTGAGTCAATTCTCCTTAGCCTAGTGCGTAAAATGTTGAGCTGTTGAGATTGATGGCGAGTTGATGTTCGTGAATTCTCACACTCTCGGCCAGAGCAGCCACATTCTCATCGTACAACGATGGGGACCATGAGTTTTGTCCACTATCATACCATTCTCACGAACTTTTTGCACAAACTTGCGTACAGCAGTCGCGGTGGGTGCTTCATTTTGGCCAAAACTTGCTTTTAAAGACGCACTGTTTGTGCTACACAGCACTGACTTTGGAAATAAGTTTTCAATATTTTCTAAAGTTGTTCAAGCATTAAGCGATTCATTTCGTTCCGCGGAGGTATGATACTGGGTTTCTGTCAAGATTTCGAGCGGGAAGCAGCTGTCAGTATCAAAATAACTTATGATTTAAAAAAAATCACTAGATAGCCCAACCTTTGTGTAAGATAGGCACAACTTTATCGTCTGAGTTCGAACACATGTTGAAAAGCCAGTCGTCAATTCTATTTTGTTTTATTTCAACACACACCAAACGAAACAAGAAAACAAAACGTTTTGTTTTGTAACATTCTGTTTCGCTTGGTGTGTGTTCAAATAAAAAAATGTTTTTTTGACTAACTAATCAGAAACGTTATGCTTTATCCGGTGTGTTTTCAGCCTTAGATAAAGCACTGTTTTTTTTGGATCTCTAGGATATTGACCGCTGATACAGGCCTCGAACAATGTGTCAAATCTGGCGTAAACAGGGGCTGCCCGCAAGGTGACGTCCTGTCTCTGCTATTTGTCACAAAGCACAGGCGACGTTAAATGTAATAGATGACTTGTGCACCAGTAATGGGCTGTCGGTTAATCCTCTTAGACTAATGTCGTTCTCTTCACGAGAAGGAGGAAAAATACTTGCACCACTCAACAGGTGTTCAAAGGCATTCACATGCACATCCCGATATCCAAGGAAGCTAAGTACCTGGGAGTCACCTTAGATGGCAAAGTTTTTGGTCAATGCATTTTGAGTCACAAACCACCAAAGCGCTGACAGCTTTTTGGCGATGCAAAGGTGCTTTTGGCAAAACATGTGGCTTGTCGCCCAAAAAGGTCCTCTGGATCTACACGGCATTGATAAGGCCGATAATCTCATATGCATCGGTTGTCTGGTGGAACAGGCAAACACGCCGTGGCCTCTTTCACCTAACTCCAAAGAGCGGTGTGTCCCAGCTGCACGGGGGCTTTCGCCAGCACACCGGGAGCTGCTCTAGACGCTATGATGATGCTTCCATCCCTTGATATATACATATTCGTATGTCAGAGGGTGCGCACTGAAAGCCATGTCTCGCCTCAAAAAAAATGGTCGTTGGTACAACTCGCATTGGAGTGCCAATAAACTTGCGCGAGAATTATTATACGACCCCTGTCTCATGAATATGACCTCGGTCGCAATGATACCTGCCATCCTATTGTGCCATAATTCCACAGTCAAATTTTTATGGCGCCAGGACTGGCTCTGGCCAGGTACTGAACCTAGAAATTACTGTCTTCGCATTTTTACAGATGGCCGAAGATCCGGTGCTGGAGTTGCCTTTGAACACGAAAACATCCAACTGCACTTCCCGTTAGGAAAATATCTGTCTTTCAACCAGAGATATAGGCAATCTTAATGGCCATGCACTATGTTGTGAAGCACAACTGGAAGGGAAAAAGCATATGCGTCTGTAGTAACAGACAAGCTGCACTCAAAGCTGTGTCCATTCCTCTATCCAGCTCCCAATTAGTGCATGAACTCAAGACCTTTTTGATCGAAGTCGGAAGACTAAATTCACTAAGGCTTGTATGGGTCCCAGGTCACTTTGGGATCCCAGGAAATGAGATCTCTGATGAACTCGCTAGAAGGGCTCAAAGGAGAGTTTCTCAGGACCTGAAACCACCTTAGGTCTCCCTACTTCCACGGTCAAATCCGACATCAACGATTAGATCCTTAATGCAGTCGTAGATGGAGGGATTATCCACGATGCAGGATGACTAAGCGCCTACTCCCTGATGTCTACACGAAGTCCGCAACATTCTTCTTATCCTTAAGGAGAAATGATTGCAGCAGTCTTGCGGGTGTCATTACGGGTCAATACACTTTTGCCAAGCATCTCTGCGAGCTTGTCATCAGTACCTACCTGTGCTGCATGTTGGGAGGAGGATGACACAGCAGAACACTTTCTCTGAGGCTGTCCTGCCTTCGCACCTTTGGGGCCGAGTGCCTAGTGGTGAGAGCCGAATTTCTGAGCTCTACATCACTGAAGTTCCTCCTCAGTTTTCTCCGGACAACGGGGAAAATACAATAAAGAAAGGTGTCTGCCTGGTAGTACAATGAAACAGTATTTGCGTCTGAGTGCTCCAAAAAAAAAAATACCATCCGAGTTAATAAAATATAATAAAACATGGGCTCATCACAACTACGACTTTAAGGTACAAACCAAACCCGAGGAATGAAAAAATTCGGTCACAATGCAAAAATTACTGTCAAATATTCTCTTAAAGAGGCAGACATCATACGCAGGGGAAATAATCGGAGACTACCAGTGTGGCTTTAGGAGGAATCGCTTAACGAGTGAACAGATTTTCACTATACGACAGTTTTTAGAAAAGAATTCCACGAAATGGTACACCAACTTTTCGTAGATTTTAAAAAGGTATACGAGTCTATAAACTGATTGAAAATATATCACGCCTTATAAGGCTGGCAATCTCGAAACAAGATGGGATCAGCTCGCCGGGAATCAAGCTACAATTCCAGGTCTTTTATCTTGAATTTTGTAAGCTTTTACCTGAATTTTTGGAACCACTGTAGCTAGAGTTCTAAAATTGGTCAAGCTCATCATACAGTTGATTTACTGATCGGTTTTTTATAAGGTTGGTAAATGCCAACAAACCAACAACGACAGAAGAGAATATTAAATGCGAAATTGCCAACCGATATACATATGTAGAAAATTGGCGGAAAAAAGGCTACAAATAAACAATTGCTGCAGACGTGCTCCCCGTGGTCAGGTGAACTTTCTTCATTTCCCTTTTCATACTTAAATTTAACGTCCGTACGTATACTATACCTGGAAAGAAATTCAGAACTTATGCCCCTCTTATGCCCACCTTTCAGGACTGGCCATATTTAAAAATAAAACCAAACACCACTGGAATATTTCATTAAAATTTTTGTTTATTGGCAAAACATAAAACTAATTAAAATCAAGTAAAATTGTTTCTACTTAAATTGTCTTTTGTTTCTTTATATATTTAAAAAAAATATATTTCTCAATTAAATTGGAGCATGCCCGTGTCACAAAAAAAAAAAAAAAAAAAAAAAAAAAAAAAAAAAAAAAAAACGGCAGGCCGAAAAACAATTGATGCAAACAAATGCAAAAACACCAGCATTTGATTGGCCTCAGCGATGAAGTAATCCCAAACCGGGAAGCCTGCCGCTACTTTCTGAGGTCAAACCGGCGGACCCCACAAGCGGACCAGTAGGAATGCAGTTAAGTGGGAAGGTTATGGTCCTACACTTCTGACCATAACAACGCCGGAAAAAGGAAAAGAAGAAGAAGAAGAAGAAGAAATTGTATTTATTTCGTTTGACTAGCGCATGGTGATTATCATCCAATATAAATTTAATTTAAAATTAAACATTTATTTTACATTTTAATTAGCTAAAACAAGACTACATCTAAATACAATTGAGATAAGAAGAAAATTAAAACATAAAATAAACGCAGACGGATCGGAGCTAATCAGTTGCTGGCCTAATGCACTTGTTCGGATGCTGAGCGGGTTCCTAATACTTCATTCAATCGTTCACTTGTGCTTTTCCCTTTTATGTATTCAAATTCTTTGATTCAGGATTAATTAAATATTTACAAGTTCGCCTTCATCTTTGTTAGTTTATTTCACTTCGTTTTATTAACAAGTATTTGGCTTTACAATAATTTTTTAAATGGAATGGAAAGTGCAATAAAAACTTTGTAAAGTGAATCAGTTTAAACAAAATGAAGTTTTGTGACATTTCCAGAATTATCCTTGTTGTGACTTACGGGATTATACAATATTGTTTGTAGGATAATTCGTTTTTAAATTACAAATAAATTAAACAACAATTTTCAATTTTTATACATCTTTTGTGTGATTATGTACAAAATTTCGGTTTTTTTTATGCTTCAGTTACAATAATTTGTATTTTTCTTCCATGGAAGCTGTCAGTTAAAAGTTTCACGCAAATGAATCACATTGGAAGGTCATCGCGTGAGCGGTCTTTCTCTAGCATTCATCACATTTTGACATGTGCGCAACCATTTGAAGCGTGGAATTGATTAATTGTGTTTTTGGTCCATTATGACAGAAACAAGCTTCAATCAAATATGACGCGTCGACTGTCAATTGTCAAAGATTAAAAATGAATGCGGAAATATGATAATGTCACAGATGACATTTATTACAAAATAACATTTTTCTGACATTGAGAAATTTGAAAGATCGACGTTATCTAACACTCAAAAAAAGGCCAATAAGTGCGACAGGAATAGTTTCTGTCATTCATTATCAATTTCCAGACAATTTCCTTTTGCCTTTATCCATTTCCAGCGCAAGACTGAAATGGCAAAAACATTGCTATTTTCAATATTTCATTCGTTTTTGCAATTTTAACAATTTCCTTTATTATACATTCAATTTCGAAAATAAAAAAAGAAAAGAAAATATTTCATACAAATATTGAACCAAAGGCACTTATTCTACTACAGCTCGGTTGTAATCTCGTCCTGCGGCCGGAAGCCCAGTTTGAAGAACTCGTCCTCCAGCCAGAGCGAGCTTTGATTGAGATCCGATATCAGATTACCCTTGAGAGTGTTAAAGCTGCTCCCGAACGGATCTGACGGGCGCGGTTCCTCGAACTCGTGTAAACTGATCAGCGATCCGAAGAGCTGTAATTTCTGCGGCGGATTCATCGAACCTATGTTCGATTTGAACGTAGTCTGCTTATATGGCGATTCGAAGCGTAGATCGTCACCATGTGTCGGGGACGATTGAAAGAAATCGATCAGCTGACCCACTTGGGGCTTATACCGATCGAGTGCTTGTTCGGACCATGCGTAGATCCTACTCCAGTCGTGTGGTGGTGCCGGGATCAATTCGATCGGACGATTGAGTAGTATTAGGATTTTGGCAAGATCGCGTACGATCGGTCGGTATGAATTCGCTGCGGCAACATCGCCGGTTAGGTAGAGTTTGCGAATCTGTCGTCGAGTATCGTTGAGCATGGCCAAGAAGTACTCGGCATTCGGACGCATATCGTTGAGCTGACGCAGGAAATCCGATCGATCCATAGTATTTTCATTGATAAGCTTCTGTTTGATGGTTTTTCGCCGTCGTTTACGTTTGATGAGTACTATGGCTACAGCCAAAAGAGACAGGCATACGAAGAAGCCGCCAAACAGACCGGCTAGAGCGGCCAATAGTGGTCCGGAAATGCCAGTCGTGATGCAAACACGTCCCATAAAATCAGGATGCGACGACCATTGGTCGGAGTAGCCGGAAGGGCAAACGTCGACACATTGCCGGGTGTCTGTGACGAGTAAAACGGGACACTTGATGCATCCTTCGATGTTGCAGCGTAAGCAATGGACACTAGCCGATGGGGGGCAACCTGAAAAGACAAAAAGAAAAAGCGTTAAAAATGGGTGTAAAACGAGTTTATTGTTCGAACAAAGAGTAATTATGATAGATTAGACGACCGTCTGCACACATCGGCCTAGCAGACATTTCCGACAGCCAATCACTCTGTTTCATGTAGCAATTAACGAATTGACCGAGGTCTCACCTCATTAGCTAATTTGATGCTCGATTTGTTAACTTTCCACGTGCACGATCAATCAATAAATAGAAAATAAAACCTCTAATTGGTCAGCAACATTCCACGGCATTTTAACTACCGTAGCAGAAACTGTAGAGCACTCCATTGATCGTCCAAGTAATTATTAGTAGAATCAACAAGAAGCAAACGAGCGAGTTCTTTTCAAGTAGCGCTCGACAATTGAATTTAATGCACAAATGGACACTGCGAACGGCGTGGATAGACGCCGGTGGATGATCGCCATGAATGCGCTCAGCTCTACTAGGACGCATCTGCCCCCACGAAGGTAATTTTGTTTAATTGAATTGTTTCCCCAAGGGGACAACTATGATTCACGGTATTTGATGCTCCCCAGCATCCGCGTAGATGTGGGAAACTTGTGTGCGTTACGTCCGTCGATCTCTCCCAGAGATCGTCTGAGGCTCTGGCTCTGACGACGTTATCGGTCATTATAATAATTTTCCAATCTGTCGGCAGTCATCTTAAGGAAGACAAGTGGACGTGGGTAAACAAACAGAACAGGTGGAACTGCAGTGATGGGTGATCGTCGGTCGCTGCAGTCGGTCCTCAATTAAGTGAAATTGTCTTGCTGCCAATTGAATGTGGAGCACGTCAACGGCCTTAATGGCTGTAAATCGCTAATATTGTGGATTGGATGCCTAATTGACTTAAAAATGTTTTTAATTTGAATTGTATAAAGGACATTCCAATTGATACACATAGACCATAACAGAGCAACTTGTGACCGCAAAACCACATCTCGTGGTTTGTTTCTTAAAGGGCGAGCGACGTGAAAATAAGATTGCCAGTAACAGCAAACGAGTGGAGCTTGACACTTGACTTTTGCGGCATTCATTCCTTCCAGTGGCACTGTACTGCGTTACCTTACCTCCTTGGATCTTTCAACGACAAATTCCTGCAAGCAATGTACACACACTTGGACGACAGACAACAGCACTCTCTCTCTGCGTGTTTATGTACCTAACCCACCTATGGGCTGTACTTCAACTATCAACAACATCTCTGTGGCTTGGTCATGGAGGAGGGAATTGACCTTATAACGGTCCCTTAGCGCATGCATGCCGGCATGTATGCAATTCCGTACGGACTTTGAACGAGCAATGTCATTTGTTTCGCTGTCAAATCGACTTACATCACCGTTGTGTTCATTGCCCATTGCCCACGGACGGACGGATAGAGCTGGCGACGTTTTAAGAGTCATTTGAGGCATCTCGCATTTCGCGGTTATTCAAAGTCGAAAGAAGAAGAACAGAAATTCTCCGAAAGTCGTATGTAGTGGTCACTTAATTACATACGGTGCCTGCTACGTGATGCTGCTTCAATTCAGGAGGTGAAATCAATGACTGCATCAACGGGAGTGCTTCACCGTTTGACCCACAAGAGCAGCAGTACATAGATGTATGTAGTAGCAGCATCTCGCCATACTTTCTTAAGTAACGCCATTAGAAAGCACAAAAGAGATCTTTTCGTTTCGTTTAGATACCTTTAAGCCACGCGGAACAATAGTTGCATGGTTTGCCTGTCTGACTGCCGCTTTTACTTTATCCACTTTGACATAGTTTACTGTCACGCTGACAGGTCGTTCATCACTTTTACACTCCATCGGTGCATGGAGTGTATAATCAACCGCAACGGTAATTGTTTTCATCTACGGAGCGCAGCTTGGTGCATGCACAATTGACTTGAAAAAAGAGATGAAAAACTAAAGTAGCGTCTCTCGGAAGCAAATCTGTCGGAGTAGTGAGCCAGCGCGGTTATTTACTAACTTCACGTCGGTGATCGTGGCTATGACATATGGTGGCGTGCTTTTCGGATCAGGTTTCCTTTCAGGCACGAGGAGTCGTTAAGCACGCTGAAGTGAATAACAGCAAGTAAAAGATTCCCTATCTCGCGGGGTAAACGATGTGATTTCATGGAGATTATCAGAGCGTAGCGAAGCGAAGAATGTCATTATAAATGGAGAGGGAGTTAATGGGTCAATGTTATAGGCTTAAGTCGGTTGCGTGTAACTAATAACTAGGATTGATGGATAAGATTCTGTTCGGATAAGAGTCTAAGTCTTGGCTTGGTGAAGGGAAAGTTAAGATGACTTAACACTATGTCATGGTACGTGTATCAGATTCAAGGCTTAGTAGCTTTGGTGTCAAATAGGTTCTGTTTTCGCCAAGCTCGTTTTTGTTCTATTCATCATCGTGCTTGAAGGTTTCTGATTGTAGGACATCCATCTGACATTGGACTGCTTCTACCTTTGTAGCACATTAACCAAAAGTGGGAATTGAGAGAATGCACGTTTCTTGACAGGCGTTATCGTGACCCTGGTTTACTTGTTGGTTAGCTTTGTTATTGCTTTATTTGAAAAGCATTTGTAAATAATTAGTCAAACCGATTGTTAAAAGGGGTAAATCAGGTGACAAAATATGGATTTACGGATCAATAATATCACTGGGGCTATTGTGAATTACGAGGGGTAACGAAGTCATGTTCACTCGATTTTAAGAGCTCTTGCCACAAGAACAAACAATCAATAGTCCTGTGAGAGGAAAGTGGTCCTAATCTTGCTGCTAACCCCTTTTGATTTTACCTTGCACTGCTTCAGCAGTCTAGAGAAAGTAGTAGCTGAGGATAGGATTTCGGCGGGGTCGGATTTTGGACTGAACAGGGAAACGGTACGGATCGGAACGAGTTCCAACTTGATATCAGGAGCTGGTAATCTGCGGTCTTTCAATCCTTCTTTGAATGGGATGCGATAATGTACGATGCTGCTGTAATCAATATGCTATTGAAGCCGATGTCGAATTCGAGGGCAGAAGTAGTGGAGCTCTGCTATGGACATACGGTCTAGGTTTTTTTAAATGGTGTGCGGCATTACGTTAAATGCTTCTGTGGGGCATGATCTCATGGACTTCTTATACCAACTCAGTCTAACATCCTTCTTGCTGAAAAGCACGGAGAGAATAGTAGAGTAACACATGCGCAAGGTTGCCCTTCGAATGCATCAGCGCGGAAAATCCTGCGAGACTGCGCTTCAAAACCTAGTTGAGAGAATTGAATGCGCTCTCCAAAGGAAAGTGTACGTACTAGGTATTTTCTGGTATTTTTGAGGAGGAGCTTTTGATAACGCTTCTTTCGTGAAAAGGTGATTGATTGGCATTTGGAAAAGCTCTAAGGAATTTTTGGAACATCAGTTGGAAAAGCTATTGAGATCTGATTAAATAAGGGAAGAGTCATCGCTGGAGGAAATAGTCTTCAAGAACTTGTTGCCATCGGCATATAGTGAGATGTGAGAATGTTTAATCACAATTTCAATATCGCGGATGGTAAGAACGAAAAGAAGTGGACCTAAGTGACTGCCTTGGGGAATGCCGGAAGAAACTAAAACGGATTTAGAAAAGGCAGATCTGAAACGAACACTGTAATAACGATTTTCCAGGTAAGAAGATATCCACTTCAAAGAAATGGGATTAAAGCCAAGGGATACGAGAGTATCAGTCTGTGGAAGATTTTATCGAAAGCTTTACCGGGTGAAATAACATCGACTTCCTTGCCATTGTCTAAGGTTGATAGAGTAAAGGACACAAATTCAACAAGATTTGTGGTTATAGATCTGCATTTGAGGAAATCAGGGGGTGGTAGTGGTGCAATGGTATCATCATCGACTGTTGGGCGGAAGGTCTGTAGTTCAAGTCTATCCATAGCCAAGAACAATGCCTATACGGAAAAATTGTGGAACAAATTGTGATCAAAAAATGCTGACGAACACACTCGCAGCATAAGCTCACTTCAAAATTCATACTCTGCGTGTGCATTTCCAATTTCCAATATAACACCTTAACGACATGGAAACCAAAGGGTTACTGTGAACTACAACCAACGCGATAAATTCAGTCGAATCTCTCAAAAACCCTATCTAGGACAACCACCCCCGGAGAGAAGTCAACGAACAACACGACAGAAACACCATAAGAGCGTGTTGTGTGACAAACACTATAAGAGCGTACCCTCGTGAACTTGCACGCCTAAAAAAACAAAAAAAAGAAATTGAGGAAACCGTGTTGTCTAGGGGAGATTAAAGGAAATTTAGAATTTCGTACAAAATACTCTCGAAGACTTTGGGCGTATGTGACAGTTTGGCGATGGGATAACAATTGTTAATATCGTTTTCCGTAGCTTTTTTGTGTATAGGGGTTATATAGTATATGAAGTTTTCCATAACCGGAGGAATTCACTTAGCGATAGGGATAAATTGAAAATGTTTGAGAGAGGGAGAGGGAGGGTTGAGGAGCATGTTTTTTTTAGAAATATGGCACGGAGACCATAAGGTCCAGAAGTGAATTGCTCATTAAGTTGATTTAATTTGTTTTCGATGACATAGGGATCGAGTGTACGAGGAAGAAATGGTCCAAGGGAGAGATTCCGTAAATAATTGAAGTATGTAAGCGAAGTCCGGAACAAAGGAGTCGTCGGCAAAAGATTGTATAAATAATTCGAGGTTTGATCATGGAAGGACAGGGTAGCCATTAGATCTTCTTTTGTAGTGAACAAACTTAAAGAAGGATTTAGGTTCACTTATAAGAGGGGTTCGAGTTTTAGTTAAATAGCTTTAATAGAGGGAGTTTTGAAGGGCGGTAAAGTGAAGATAGCTGCCCATATAATTAGAACAATCATTAGGGGATTGAGCACGAAGGAAGATTGTGTACTGCTTATTTCTTTTGTTTCTTAGAGAACGGAGCCTGCGATTATTCCAGGGTATGGATGATGAAGATGAATGGCCCCATACCCCACCGGCGCAAAATAAACATAAAATGTACGTTTCTTTCGAAAACTCTCTCCCAAATGCGGCAATTTTTTTTGTTCATGAAGCCGTTTAAAAAAATGTGCTTCGTCCCTGAAAATAATTCTTTCACCAGAATTTGGATCCGTTTTTTTTTTTTTTTTTATAATTCGTGTAGGTTCAAGAGTGTACGCTCTTATGATGTTTGTCACACAATCTGAACGGGGTGCAGATGGTTTGTGTCGAAGCTGTTCGTTTCCGGGGGTGGTTGTCCTAGATGGAATTTGAGAGATTCGACTGAATTTGCGTCGGTTGCAGTTCACAGTAACTCTTCTGTTTTCCATGTCATTAAGGTGTTATATTGGAAATGCACAGGCAGTATGAATTTTGAAGTGATCTTATACTGCGAGTGTTATGCCTTCGTCAGCATTTTTGATCATCTCTGATTCACAACTGATGTTGTTGCACAGTTTTTCCGTGATGATTACCATTGCACCACGACCACCCCCCATTTCCATTTACTACGGTGCCCAGTTAAGTTCTTGGCTTCAGTTCTTGTGTGTATTAGATCTTAAGTTTGAGTTGCAAAAAAGTCAACTCATTGTGCATAATGAGGAGTAGCAATATTCTCCCCATACCGCGTGTTTCGGTGTCATATAGCGAGTGTTCGATGAGTAAACTCATCGCTTTCCCCGATCTTTCATGATATGAAACAGTTCCCAAGACTTTGTCATCAGAAAATGGTTAGCTGTGAAGAGGTTGGTGAATATTGCCATTACTAGGATCGAAGTGAGCTCTGCTCTAAGTTCCTAGGTTTTTCTATTTCCAAAGAAGGCCAACTTTTAAAGTGATTTTTTCCGAAGCCTACCATTTTTAAGGGTCTTTCTTTGTTTCCATTAGAGTGGATGTTATGTATTACCGCAATCGACTTTGGTCTAATTTATGGGATGGTTAGGGCATTGTGATACAGAGATTAGTTAGCTTGAATCCAACAACAACTTTGGTCTGAGTAAAACTGACAATGAGGGCAAAACCAAATAGATGGTGGAATAAGTAAAAAAAAAGCGCACAACACTAACATCTTGGCCACAATGTCACTTTTGAAAACCATATCCTCGAATTAGTCAACAATCTCGTCAACTTTGGCTCACTAGTGAAAAGTGTCGCGGTCTGTAGTACAAGCGTGTACTCTTGGCAAAGATCTCTTTCCCAATCTTGTGAATGAAGACCACACGAGTCATTCTTCAGGACAGGGAAATATAACTAGCATCTTCATAAAATCTTTTTTTTATATGACGGAGATAGCTTGGAGATTGCAACAAAATCGCATTTTTAGAATCAATTCAGTCCTTTCAACAAAACCACAAATTTTCTTGTGATAACTAGGGTAAAACTTACCGCGTTGTACGCAACGCCGTCTATCGGGAATAGCGTTTTCCCTTCGGGAGCTGTGTTGTCTATGCGCTAACTATGGCCTAGTTATTTAAGCAATAGATACGAAGACACATAACTAGGCCAAGCGAAACCGAAAATCTCAAGCAGAATTTTCCTACTTAATCGACCAAGGGTTCCTTCATGAGGTCCATGATTCTGCGTCATATAAGAGAACTGCGACGGTTTTATGAGCGAAGGCTTTGCTCCTAAATTAACAATTTATCCAGTGAAACATCCATCGGCAAGAGGGATATTGCGGCTGAGTCGATGTCGTTGCATGTCGTTAATGGAATAGCATGCATTCTTTGTCTTTACACAATACAACCCGTCAAGCTTGGCAAACATGTCAAAATTAAAAATAGCTTTGAATGAGAGTCATCGTGTATCATGGAGCCGTAAAATCATTTGACCCACTTCTGCGCTGCACTATGAGTTTAAGTAATCTCAAAGGTTATGGGTCATTCTGGGCTATAAGCCGAACGAAAAACCACATATTCTCATCTTCGGAGAGACCTTTAAGCTATAGTAGACGAGGTGGCCCTCGAGACTGCATTTCACCTATCAACCTTGTAAGTCACTTGCCTGTTGCAGAGCTCATTGGTGGAAGATGGCATATTTCATTATTTCAGGCACACGCGTTTCGAAATTACCTTATGGCTCTTTTACAACTTCCTGCATAATGCATGGACATAAAAATATTACAAAACCTAAGAAGTAAACAACAGCTCAGCCGTATCGCTCTGAGCTTTATCCGCGATCACCATAAAAACAAAACAAACGAGTTATTGAAAAAAAACGACTCCAATCGCTTAACGACTAATAACCTTTTCTCGTATTCACGATAAATACCTCCACGACTCATCTAATATCCAAGGCCAATTTCAAAGAAAACACAAAAGTCATGGGACTAATCAATTGCCTTATCTGCCCAACAGCAATTCGCGATAACCGATCCGTGGCTTGTCATCGCCAAATTACCAATCATCCAACTCTAATCCACAAGTGGAACAGAAAACCAATTAACCAAAGACTCCGATTGTGTATGCTCCCCATGGATCGTGTGCTCGAAAAGCACAAAAGTCGATTTCAGTTCCAAGAACCTCTATTGTACCCCCGTAGAATCGAATCGGAGCCTTACGAATTGGTTTTCAATGCACTGTATGCCGCGCAAGTCCCAGCCTCGGCGTGGCTAACATATCTACGAGTGTTCCTACTCCGTACACAAATCACATATATGTACATATGTAGTCGCCTGGAACACTATTCGAATGCCATTGAAAGCATAACGTCCACGACACAAGCAGTTAAAGCATTTATAGGTCTTTCTGTCACTTTGTCATTGGGTCCCGTCGTCAATGTTGTTTTCGCTCGCTTGTTTCCAAGCACGTCCAGTCGACGGAGCACAATATACCCCTAAGGGTGACGTTAGGTTATGGTTCGAAGCCATTCAGAAACCAACCTCGTGGTAAACATCAATCATTTGAGACGGTTAGCAATGGCCTGGAATTCGGTCAGCACTGCTCCTGCTCGATTGCATGTGACAGTTCAAGGAAATGTTCTTGGAATGCAGAAATTCGCAGCAAGCACCACTTTCCATGCCCCAGTAGCCTGAGCGATCGAAGTTGCAAGTTATTTGAATTCAATTAAAATGGCTTGGATGACGACGACGATCGGTAAGTGTCACGTTGTTGTCGTTGAACCGGTTTCGGTTTTAATACTCTGTCGTGACGTCGGCCAACACGTTGAAATTGAAAATGATCGGAAATTCGAGAAGATCGATCGGTATTCGATGTCGAGTAATGAGGAAATCATATTTCCGCACTCTTTTCTTCTGGCACGATCGGTTTGCGTGTGTGTGCTATGAATGACGTTCCGGTGATTGGTGTAGAGATCGAATCCGGATGAGAATTCTCGGAGACGGTTATGCGGTTTGGTCTGGGGCTTTAAACGGGAAGAAGCCGATCGTGTTTCAACGATCAGGAATCGGTTACCTGCAGCTGTCACAATGGGAATCATATGACAAGCGGATGGTAGGCATGGTTTTTGATGTTTCAATTTAACTCGTTGTCGGGTGACGTATGACAGTCACAATAGAAAAATATATTAATTAAGAACTTCAAAGACCCACACGAAGTATAAGCTCCTCCGCAAGACTAACATCCGCCACACAACTGACACAAATCTCTTTGTTTACATACCGCCAACGATCGCCCACACACAAACACACACGTCACACACCGGCCACATACAGCGCATGTGCAGCTAAATAAATTATAAACCAGGCGGCACTCTCTTTGTCCGAGCTCGGCTGTCACAGAACCATAGCATCGTGTTTGGTTGTCGGCCGACTGCTCCCTGTGCCTACAAAGACCCCCTTCCGGGTCACACTCAAGCCGAGATAGACTTTGTTCGATAGACACTCGCTTAATTCAGAACACGAATAGAAACATAATGGTTAGTTGTACACGAGTAGTAGTTGCCCGGTTGGCTGGAAGTGAGATGTGTATCTGGGCATTTGTTAGGTTTTTACTTAGTGTAAAGAGTAGAGTGCCTAGCATGCAGCGTTGTGGCACATCGAACGGATTTATTCAAATTAAATTGCCATAAAGCAAGATAAATAATCAGCGCTAATAGAAGACGTAACATCTTCAGTGCCGCACTCGTCGTCTGTCCATCGGTTGTCGTTCGTCGTCTGGTTGTCTCTGTTGTTTGCCATTAAAGGCGACTCGTATCCATCTCGACGCGAAAATGTTTTGAAAACTCCAACTAACTTCGTGACTCGCATTTTAATTACGTTTCGTGTTTGTTATGTGTTTTTCTGGCTGAGGCTGCTATGTTTGGAAATGCGGTCGTCGCCACCGCGATTATAATGACGGGGATTCGGACAGGATCACGGTGCACTGTAGAGTCGATCAATACGATATAAGGCTGCAACAGCGAATGCCCTACTTTTCGGGAGATCTCTCCCGCACTAACACTAGCGCCATCTATCGAATGACAACATCTAGTCTCGCGAATCGTAGTGCTCGTACGGCCTCACTGTGTGCGGCGTTGACAGCAACTGTCTCCTTATTCGACTGTTGACACGTTAATATAAACTGCGAATTAAATGGTCAATATGCACGCGCCTAATGGCTTAATAAAGTATTCAGGCGTGAATGTACGACTCAGAGTGTCCATAACACCTCCTCTTTCCCACTTTTTTCGAATAAATTAAGTGTCAACATGATCCAGGAAACAGACATCTGCGACGGCCTGATGCCCTTTTGCTGCACCGAAACCGGGCGTACATGTTGCAGATGTTCGCCTCGGACGACAACCATGGCTACTATCAGTCTGGGAGAAAGAGAGTCGCTTGGACAGCTACAGCTAATCGCTTCTACAAATGAAGTCGTTTGGTGCAGTAGCTCCATCCACTTAACATTAGGCTTATTCGGTGGGATTGGAGGGAGATGAACATTTTCATAATGAATTTCAAATATCAAGCCGCGCTTAGGTGACTGCTGCGTTCTGTGACTGTCATCGTGAATGAGCGTGCGAAAACTCTTAAGAGCCCTCCTTTCGGCGTTTTCGTGCACTTTGCTGATCCATGCGGCGTTGCTGCTCCTTGCTTGGGTACGTCTATGCTCTGGAGATTTCATCGGCCGCGATGTCGACCGTGACGGGGCGTGTATGTGTACAGAGATGCAGTCTCAGTGACAAATGTTTCTGTCAAGGCATTTCAACGAGTGTAGAAAGTTAAGTGCGCGAGCTAAGTGAGAAGTAACCGCACATTAAACGTTCAATTTAATACAGCGGCCAACTAAGTACGAGTGATATTTACGAGATGTTTACTGTCGTTTCGGTGGAGGGAGCGTGGCTCTTGTCCGCGGGGTGGAGGTGGATTTATACTCGTATTTGTTGGTTAATGAGCTTCTGGGAGTCGGGGTCGAGTTAGAGTTAATGGAGAATGATTAGTGGTTGTGACCTTTTGGTAAGTGGGTTGTAATGGTATTCGGGTTGTGAGCATCAGATATTGTTTTTCTTTTGTATAAGAGCAACATAGAGCGCTGAACTTCTTTATTTAGAATCAAGAAAACGCGTAGACGAAAAGCTAAGACAGAGGCGGAGGTTGAGCTTTTTTTATTTCGCATTTGTGTAATTCGCGTTAATTGTAATTTTACTTTTTCCGAACTGAAGATTTTGGCATACTTATATTGAGATAGGTTATTATGCCCGTGCGCTTTCCCTCGTCTCGTGTATCTTAAGAACAAATAATGATATCGACTACGTTCCAATTTTATTCGACACACTGTTGAATAGTATCATCTGATAGACATCTGATAGAATTTGCAAAAAAATTAATTGGCAGTTTGTTTTGTTTTCGTTATGTTAAAGCTACTGTAAATTTATTCCAAAATGCCTTACATATCATCATTAAATAATAAATTCGAAGTTCGTAGTAGAGGTAGACCAATCGCACTTATGACGTTTGAAGAAGCACACTGTTGAAAGCCCACCAGCCACAATAACTTAATAATAAATTTATTTCTTGTTATCTTAAGTCTCCCTAAGTTATTGGGAGTTGGAATAAATTCGTAGCCTTTTTGCTTTGGATCGAAAGTAATTGTTTATTTAAACAAGTCACTACTTTTAAGCAGTCTTTCGGGAAGGATACGAATACTATATTGAAGGAAATGTTCGTCTTTTAATGACAGGCGATGAATTACTGATCGGAACAAGTAATTATCAGAAGGAACAATGTCTGGAGTATATGGCGAGTGTATTAGGACTTCTCATCTGAGCTCATGCGTGCTACGAAATAACTTTGTCGTGTCTTCTGGAGTCTTTCAGGGATGTTTCCTTCAATGAACAGCTCAAGCGCATTAATTGTAGTCGGTAGTAATCTTCAGTGATAGTTTCATTCGGTTTAAGCAGCTTATACAAGGTGGCAAAATGAGTCATCCAATTTTGTTTTTGAATTACTTTTTTACTAAGTAAAAAAAAAAGATTTTGAGTGATGGAAATCTTTATTTGGACCTTTATCATTTTTTCTGTTAATTGGAAATGATAATATCTGTCAAGTGGCTGTCACCAGTATTGATACACATTTGTGCCAAATTTATCGCATCTTCCATGACTTTCCGTAAGATTTCCGGTGATAACTGTTCGTATTTCTGTCGAATATTCTCTTTGAGGGCTGCGATTGTCTGAGACTTGTTGGCATAAGCCCGCGACTTCAAGTAGCCCAAAAGAAAGAAATCTGGGATTATTAAATCGGGCGATCTTGCTGGCCATGCTAAAACGCCAAGACGGGAGATTACGCGACCAGGAAACGCTTTCTTCACAATATCCCTTGTGCCTGGATTCATCGTGATTGTTGAAATCACATGTTCACCAAGCCCCGCTCATCCAATTCCGGCAGTAAGGTTTATCTTGGCGCTATAGCGTTCGCCTCAAAAAAATACGGCCCAATCACTAATTCCGCGTGAACGCCGCACCACATAGTGCCTTTGAGTGGGCGTCACACGCAGATTTCGCTTAAGTCGAAATGTGCCTCATAATCATGAGCGAGATGATTTTCGACACAAAATCGTCTTCTTCGTTTGAGATTAATCTCAGGCTGGCATTAACTGATGCACTGTTTGCACTTTGTACGGGGACATGTGTAAGTCTTTCACAAAAATTCGCTGTAGGGTCCGTCTGGTAATGCCCGATTGCGTGCCTCGTCGTCTGGTTGATGTTTCATCGTTCTCAGCGACATCGGCAGGCACAGCCGCGATATTCTCGGCCGAACGATCAGTCCGGTGGCGGCCACACCCTGCATGGTCTCCCGTAGTTCCAGCTCTTCGAGTCGAGTAGCTAAGCGCCGGAATGTTTGCCCAGGAATTAGGAAATTGACGCCGGAATTCACGCTGCGCCAACACCACCGACCGATTATTATTGGTCAAAAAAATCGACACAATTATTTCACGCTCTTGCGTAGTTGCGTGGTATATCTATTGCTTATCTATTTGTATACTACAGTTGTCCAGTTTACAAGTGTCAAATATGATTGACGTACGACGTCATTTGCAAGAATTATAACATCTTCCGATATGGTGATTAATTTTGGCCCATTGATTTTTTTTTATTTTTTTGAACTATTGTGAATTTACAGGTCGTACCTTGTCTTCTAAATTAAAATCACGGACGCCATCTCTTGCTTAAACGCTACGAATTAATTGCAACTTCCAATAATTATCTAAAACTACTTTAATGATGCTATGCGGACCCTAAGGTAATACAAAACGCTCTTAAGCCTAGATCTTTCGCCCTTATGTTCTAAATTTATTGTATTTTTTAACTCCGGCGTATACATAACATAATTGAATGATATTACAGTTGAAAGCTATCGGAGCGTGTGCTGGGTACTGGGAACTAGTACACGGTTCGAGAGGGTGATATGCAATTTTACAAAGAATTTTGTAGAGCTGGTGCTGATGTCTCAACACGGTAAATGACAAGGACTAGATAAGTTAGTAAAGGAGTGCCTAAGGCGGTAAAGATTGACACAAAAAGTAGTAAAGACAGAACCATTTTTTTTCCAGAGCTGGACCTCACGCTCAAAGTCATTTCTATGACTGAATCCACATTTTTCCGATTATTTGAGACTTCTTAAATTAACGTATACGTGTTCAAAAAGTAAGGAGAATTTTCAAATTTCGTAGGTTGTATTGCTTTAGCTCATTGGACTTTTTCTTTTTTATGTTGGTAAACACTTACCATCATTATCTGCACATTGTAAATCTAAATCTTGTAAATCATGTTAAGTCTGCTGTCGAAGGAGTAATGTGTAATTTGATACTATAGATGATTTTGCGAATTAAATATTTTATAAATATTTTGACATTTCTAGAATTCTGGAATTTGAATCTCATTGAATATGAATTTAGGAAGATACCGTGTATACGTTCGTTTGTTGGTTACTCTTTTTTACATATGTATATTAACTCTGAGCGCATTTTATTACGTGTAGTTCAGCTCTTCCAGCTCAGTTTTCATTAACTTTATGCCAAAAAAAAAAACCTTCCCACTGAAGCTGTGGGAGCATCATCACAAACTCAGTAATAGTTCTAAAATTTGGGGTAAGATCTGATATTTGTTCAAAACACGAGTCGAGTACATGCTAAAAATAACTTGCACGCATGCAAATAAAAAAGGAGTTGTAAATCTTTTCCGTGCAGGGACGGGTTAAGAATATCCCTGCAGCGATACCTCTCGCTTGTCGTAAAAGGCGACTAAAACAAAGGTAAACAAAAATCACATCTAGGCAATTTAGAAAACACCAAAGTGAGCCTAGGGACACATATACCACCATTAAACTGCCCCACAAGTGTACATGCAAATCAGTGGGTTGACACGACTGGAGATCACCGGTGTTGTAAGAGTAAGATCAAACAAAAAAATCTGGAGCATGCCCGTGTCACAAAAAAAAAAAAAAGGCAGGCCGAAAAACAATTGGTGCAAATAAATGCAAAAACACCAGCATTTGATTGGCCTCAGCGATGAAGTAATCCCAAACCGGGAAGCCTGCCGCTACTTTCTGAGGTCAAACCGGCGGACCCCACAAGCGGACCAGTAGGAATGCAGTTATGTGGGAAGGTTATGGTCCTACACTTCTGACCATAACGACGCCGGAAAAAAGAAAAAGAAGAAGTGGGAGTTGTAAATCTACATATCCGCATAAAATTATTCCCAGAAAAATAAAAATAAGAAAAATCACATAAAATAAAGTAGATCTGTGGCACATTAGAGTTATGGTTTATATAGTAGAAGTCTGGACTTAAAAGTTCCCATTCTCATTGCAGATTTTTTTTTCATATAGGTTTTGTTGCTGATAGATCGACTTCGAATATTTTTTTTCAAGTTCGAGCTTCAGATCGTGAGCGTTATAGTGACGCTTTGAGATTTATTTTTAGGGTATTGAGGTACTCATATTGTTTCTTTCTATAGTCAATAAACTCCATTTGACCAACCCCACACAAAGACCTTTACCCTCACACCATGACATTACCATTGCCATGTGAGGCTCTGACTCTTCAAAATCAACTTCTTTCAGCTGAATATAACAATATACTTAACTTTCGCCAGATCCTTTGTTTCCCGCCAATTTATTTCATCACTAAAATTAACGGTGTTCCAAAAGTCTAGAGTCTTGCTTACATACTCTTGCCCAATAATAGCCCTTTTTTAACTCTGCCGATAAAATTTCTTGACCTTAAAACCGGCCTAACTGACAGAAAGTGTTTTTTTATGATTGCGGACATCTTTTTGGTCAATAATTTTACTACCTCAAGGATTTTGCTTGATTTTCTTGACAGTGTGTCTCTCATTTAGTTCCGATAATAATTTTTGTCGACCATACATTTCTTATGTGAGTGATTAATACCTTTTATAGAGCTCTCCAACAACGAAACAGTTTAATGTCATATATGTATAAAAGATGTTTTTTTTAGAGGTATACAAGTTCAATATGAAATAAAATACTTGAAGTTAATGGTAATGTTTATGATATAAGGTTAATTTTATAGACAATTTTATGCCGTTATATAAAACTCTACAGACTACTACATTGGCAAAGATAACCGTACAAAATGGAAGAAAAATCCCCCACCAATGAATGTAAGACGACAAAATAGAAACATTGTGACCCAGGTACCTAAGGGGCGAAGCAAAAACATGAGAGAAGCAAGTGAGATGTGAAAGTTTTTCTTTTTTACTGAAAATATAATGAGCCAGATCACGGCTTACAAGAACCAACAAATAAAACTGTTAACACATAAATTTGGAAGTTGCTCGGAAACAGCTGAGTCTAAAATTCAGGCACTAAGGCACTATTTGAGCTCTTATTCTTTGCTGGTGTTCGGCGAAATAGTCGACTGAATGCTCAAGATCTATTCAAAACTGGCGGCTCGTCAGTCCCCAGATATCTTTCGTTTGACTATGAGTTTTTATTTACTATTTTATCGGTTTTATTTACTACTGCGGTATCTCAGATTTGATGACAAAAGTACACGAGCTGATCGCGCTTCTGTTGACAAATTGGCTCCCATTAGAGATTTGTTTGAAAAAATCATAACGTCATTTAAAAAATATTTCAATCCGCCTCAGTTTGTAATTGTAATTGTAATTGTAATTTATTTATTTGGATCAATGTTAACACGTAGATACAAAAATCTTTAAATTGTGTAACAGTTATAATAGATTTATGATTTATATTTAAATTTAAAATGAAATTTTATATAAAGTAAAGAAAAATATAAAAAAAAAAAAGAAAAAAAGAAAAGGTATAAAGAAACATTTATAACAATTTTAACAGTGTCAACTATCGCGATTTGAAAAATAATATAAAAACAATAAATGAAAGAAAACTATGTGCAAAAGTGTTGTTTCAATTTTCGTTTGAAGTCTCCGAAGCGTGACGCCCGCCTTATGTGAACCGGAAGCGAGTTCCACAGTCTTACGGCGTATACAAAGAACTGTCTTTTCGTTGTGGTATAATTGTATGTTGGCGCAATAAGAATTCTACTTCTAGCTGAGGAAGAGAATTGCAATCTTTGGAACAGATAATCTGGTGCTTTTCTTTCTTTTAAATTAAATAGGAAAGTCAATATTCTGTGATTCATATAATTCCGTAGGTCCATTCCGAGAAATTCTCTCACATAATTGGAAATGTGGTCTCTTCGACTCAGGTTGTATACGAATCGTATTGTACTATTGACAGCGACTTTAAATTTGCGATAACTGAGGCTATCAAGATCACAGAAAACTGGATGAGCATAAAAGAGGATCGGTAGTAACATTGACTTAACTAGCAATGCTTTGATGTTGAAGGGTAGGCAGTTTCCTATTTGATAAAGGGCTCTTAGCGAGCTGTAGATCTTAGCAACTAGATTCACAATGTGGTCTTCCCAGGTAAGATGCTGATTGAAAATAACTCCTAAGTTTTTAGCACTGGAAATGTATGGCAGAGGTGACCCATCGATAAAAAGTTGAGGTAAGGTGTTAGTGTCAATGCGTGATCTGGTAATAGCTACGGCCTGACTTTTGCTAGTATTAAGCATTAATTTGTTTCTACGGGACCACAAAACAATTGAATTTAGGTCTTCATTAAAACGTAATGTTGCATCTTTCACAAGTCCCATAGGATAACTTAAATGCAATTGTACGTCATCTGCAAACATCTGGATTTTGCAGTTTTTTAGGACTGAAGGAATGTCGTTGTTGAACATAGTAAACAACAGCGGACCCATTATTGAACCTTGTGGGACACCAGCTTTAGTTTCAAGGAATGTTGACAGTTTCTCATTTGCATATACAGCCTGAATGCGGTTTTTCAAGTAACTTTCCATCAGCTTAAGTGCCGTCGAGTCAAAATTGAAATAGTATCTGAGTTTATTTATGAGTATTTCATGGGGAACAGTATCAAAGGCTTTCGAAAAATCCAATAGTACAAGTGATGTTGCATTATTCTTATCCATTTCAACACGAAGGTCTTCAACCAAGTTTACAAGTGCCGTAGTACAACTGTAATGCGGTCTAAAACCGGACTGATGTGATGAAAGGAGAGAGAATTCGTGAAGGTATTCATGGACTTGCCTACTCATAAGTTTTTCGAAAACCTTTGAAATAAATGGAAGAATGGAGATTGGGCGGTAAGTTATGCTTCTATTCGCTGAGTTCTTGGGGATAGGAATAATCTTAGATGCTTTCCAGGACTTCGGGTAGGCAGAATAGGTAAGAACGCTGTTAAAAATATATGTAAGTTCAGACAGAACTTCGTGAATAATGATTTTCAAGAATTTTGGATGCATGCCGTCCAGACCAATAGCATTAGACTTAATAGCGTTAACGGCATAGAGCACATCACATTCGTACACTCTTCGAAAACAGAAATTTCTTGATGTGGAGGAGTTATGTGACATTATTGGTGTTCGTACTCCGGTGTCATTGCAACATGCGTATGAGTCATTTGAGGCTGTGGCAAATTCAAAATTTAAATTTTCAGGGCTTACTTCACTAATACGAGCATTAGTTGCCTTCTGTCTGCCGATACGTAACTCTCTTATATACCTCCACGTTTTCGTCCTGTTAAGATTTGGTTGAAATTTTGAAGCAAAAAATTTCATTTTCGCCCTCCTTATTTCTTTCTTCACTATATTCCTTGCAATTTTATACTCATTAAATAGTTCAGGAATTTTGAATCTTTTCCATCTTTTATAGGCCCGGTCCCTTATTTTGAGAAATTGTTCAATTCTCGTACTTAGCCACATACAATTTTTATTTCGAGGGATAAACGTTTTTATAGGAACATGGGATTCAAAAAGATTGTTAATTTGGTGTGTAAAAAAGTTAATCTGTTCATCAACGGACGTCATCTGGCGCAGTCTGTGCCACTCAGTATTTGAAATATCGTGTAACAAATTTTCATTATCAATCGCTCTAAAGTTCCTGAAAGTTATAGGACTAACCTCATTGGCAGGGATGTTGAAATCTAGATCATAAAAAATAATGATAAGATCATGCTTTGAAAAACCTGGCACATCCAATTGGCCATAATATTTGACACGCTCTATATTGTTAATAATACATAGGTCAAGTAAGGTAGAGCAGCTGTTACTGAAGTGAGTAGGCATGGAGTCATTTACAGAATGTAGTTGTAGCGATCTTAGATTACTTACAAATCGATTTACGCTTGGGTTAGATTTATCTAAAAGGTCTATATTGAGATCTCCACAGAGTAAGATGTAATTGTAACGTAATGATATATCTTCCAGAAGATTTGTAACATGGGAAGAGTCGGTAACATTCGGTGGCTTATAGATAACTCCAACCAAGCATTTATCAAATCCACAGACAATTTCAACAAAGATGTATTCCATAATATCGTTTACCCCAGAAACAAGCAACTGTCTACATTGAATAACTTTCTTGATGAAAATCGCTACACCGCCTCCCCTTCTACCTAGTCTGTCACCCCGATACATTGTGTAGCCATCTATATCGACGAATTTATTGTCAATAGTAGGACATAGCCACGTCTCGGATACACAAATAATATCAACTTTCCCATTATTGAAAACTATTTGAAACTCATCCCGATGTTTAACCAAGCTCTGAGCATTTATGTGACAAACAGAGATACCAGAGTATATGTTACAGAAAATGTTTAACATTAACCGAGTTTTATGTGAAGGATTATTACAACTGCTAGAAGAAGTCAAGAAATCGCTTTCGGTTTCAGTCTGCATACCGTTCATTAACAAAGGTTTAAAAGAAACACATGGCAAAGACTGTTGTCAAGCCGGAGACCACCATCGAAAAAACCATGAAACATACACATAAAAGTAAGAAAATTGCACAACAAAAATAATATCACAGAGTTATTTACAAACATTTCAAAAACATAGTTAAAATTGTTAAAAATTGCACAACAGAAAAATATAAAAGAGCTATTTACAAATGTTTCAAAAAATATAGTTAAAATTATTGGACTATTTTTTAAATTATCACTAAATTGGATATAAAAAGTTGAATGAGTTTGACATGAACTGGATCTAGAAGTTGACTTGAGAGCCTCTGGTATAATTTGACATGTTATTATTTTCATCTTCGTCATGATTTGTGCCGGCGGCGACAACTTTATCAAGCTTTTGAATGCTGTCAATATTGATGTGGTTAGAAGTTGGTGTTTTTTTTACGTAAACAATTCCTCGTGTGGAGAAGACGGAAAAAATTTGTTTCGTGCGTTTAAATTTGATCGCTTGTCGCATAATAATTCGGTTGTTTGGTGTGAGGCTTTCGTGCAGGTAAATACGTCGGTCTGAGCTGAATCCAATATCCCGCAAAGAGAATTGCCGTGCGTTTGTTTTTTTAAAAAGCGACATAGCTTTATGAGTGGACATCTTATCGTCAATCGAAGAAAATTTTATTATTATAACCGAGTCGGACTTCGGCTTTGCTCTAAAAATTCGATGAAAAGAAACTAGTTGGCAGTTTAAAGCAATGCACATTTTCTCAAATGTTTTTTTCAAGTTTTCCTCCGGGAGAAAGGGGACTCCAACCAAAACAGCATCGGAGGCAAGATTGTTTGCATGCAGTGTCTCTATTTGCTGCTTCATTCGTGAAAGTTCTGCATTTATATTTTGTTCAGGTGTTTTCAGTTGAACTAGCTTTTGATGAAGTTGTTTATTGATGTTGTCAACTTCCATTTGCAAGTGGCTGATGTTACCCAGACAATCATCAAAGGCAGAGACGCGAGTTTTTAAATCATTAATTTCCTCATCAAATTGTGTAAATTTATCACATATGTGTTTTTCTATGGAAGCGATTCGGGAGGATAGTCGATCCTCCATATCTTTAAGCGAGGATTTCAATGACTCACCTTGTTCTGTAATTTTGTTGTACAGGCTGGAAAAGCATTCTGACGTCATTGTTTTGAGTGACTGTGACGGAAAACCAGCTGGTGATGAACATGGTGAACTTGCCTGCTGCTGTTTCGGTGGTTGTTTTAGTGCAGTTGATCGTGTATTTTTTCCGGTGCTGTTACTCGACATACTGATGTTGTTTGTGCGTTATTGCTGTATTTGTATATGCACCAATGCGAGAAACTCCCGATACCCGATTTACAAATTAAGTTTTTTCAAATTTAAGAAATAGTTTTAAGGCTTTTCGCACTGCTGATACTTTTAGAACTTATGATAGTTGGTTCACTAAAATTAAAAACAATAATAAATCGGTTGGAAATGTATTTAGAGCCCAAAAAAGAGAGAGCCGCCGGACACACGTGTTATATTAACTTTGACACATTTGATTTGTAACAATCGACGAAATGCTAAAAGCGTTCAGCGTTTAGATATGGAAAATATATGCCTTGATGCCGAAATATTTTATACGTCCGACATGGAAGTTTATTTGGGAAAACAACCTAAAGGTCCCTATTTTGTAGATAACTCGACGATGGCATTGGTTTTGCGTCTAAGTAATGTTATTCATAATAGTGGCCGCAACATAATAATTGACGACTTTTTTACAAGTCTCCCCCTTATTGATACGTTTAACATTACAGACTGACAGTGCTAAGCACGATTCGAAAAAATAAGTGCCTAATAACTGCCTAAAAACTTCACCGACGTAAGATGCCGAGAAGAAAAATCCAGCTTATTCGGACATAGACACATTTGTACCCTTGTTTCCTATGTGCCAAAAAAAGAACAAGAATGCCCTACTTCAAGTGTGCATGAAGATCAAGAGATCAATGGGATGATAATGGATTATAATGCGACAAAATGATGCGTTGATATGGTTGAGAAAATGTGTGCAACTTATGATGTTTCAAGGGGTATCAACAGATGGCCGATGGTGATTTTTTATAGCCTGATGAACGTAGCGGGTATAAATTCGTATGGTCTCAGCAATCAGAATAAAAAATTCACCCGCAGAGCATTTTTCGAAGCTTTGTCATATGATCTCATAAACGCACATTTGAGGAAACGATATTTACGATAAAGGATAATGTGTCGATCCCAACACAGTAGCAGAGTGTGATTTCTTTTTTCGCTAGGTAGGAACATTTTATATTTGTTTGTAACTAAGTTAATGGACGTGCCTTATTCGACAGAACGTAAGCGATATTCTGTTGCTGCAAATATGGATTAAATTCGCTTATTGAATAATAGCACCTAGTAAGAAATGTGTTGCCCTTTACCATGATAATCATAATAAAGGTACTGTATATTGTTCAATGCAAAAATTTGGATAGAAGAGGTTGACCAATTATTTTTTCTGAAGCCACTGTCTATTGATCCAATTTGACGTTATCCGATTCTACTAAACCTTTTCCTACAGTACTAAGAGGGATTGTACAGTGAATGTGCACTTGATTTTCTCTAATTTGGCAGTTCCAACCGAGCATTAAGGATTTTTTCCTCTTTGGGGAACTTATTTTTAATAACTTAACATGAGGCGTAGGCCAAGGAAACCCATGAAAACATATGGATTTTGGTACTTAATGTTTTTGCTGTCACCTTTGAGAAGTTTCCTCTACTCGTAAGCCGTAGTTTTGATCATAACGGACAGCTGTTTATAGAAACTTTTCAGCCTTGTTTACCATTTTAACAATGAAAATTTGAGACACCTGCTAATCCGGTTATAAGACCTAGAAAAACGGTCAAACGCTTAGGTTTGTTGCTTAAATATTAGTTGGATTGTGTATTTTAAGAATTTGAGTGTGTCGTACGTCCGAACTACAATACCTACTGCAACTTTAATACACTACAGTGTTTTGATTGCTACAGCTTAGCAGGCAGCACTTGTCATAACAAACTAGCCACATATCAAAATGACCCGCTTTCGGTATGCCTCCCACAACGACGAGTCTTCACCTTGACATTTATCACAGCACTGAAACTAATTGGAACCTAATTGACCGTAATGCCAATTGATGGCAGCTTCCACAATTGAGTGTGGGTGACGACTATGGTATTGTGGCATCATCATCGCCCATGCCAGCCCCTCGCAATGACACCACAACAAAAGACACTACTTCACCACTACTTGTCGCAATTGTTAGTCGCCCAACAATTCATCGGACCGGAACGCAACAAGTAAATAAATCTCTGTACTTCACTAGCACGATCGGTAAAGATCATGACAAATAAACTCCACGAGCAACAACGGCAGCCGTCCGAAAGAAAAGCTTCCAAAAGCTTGACACACAGTCACCTTTTCAAGCTGAAATGTAAATTATTTTCCTCCTCTCGGGGCGCATTGTGTTACTCGTAAGCTATCGTAATGCCAAAATCTCTATCAAGTCGCGGAACAAGAAAATTTACGATCTTGTCGAAAAGTTACAAAATCTCACTTTGTACAAAATTTTTTTTTTTCAGGAATTTGGCAGCGATTGGCAGCGGGCGGTGGTAACGATACGACACGCATTCGTTACTGTCGTTACGTTAGTGGATTTGTACTTGATTCCGAGTCGTGCCGCCGCCGGGTAAACAACATTACGTAATCGATCGTATGTGATTCCTTTATGAGAGGAGAAAAAACGATCGTGGTTAGGCGAAGAGGCAAAAGAGCTGCAAGGAGGAGGTGAATCAAAGAAGAAGTAAAGGAAGCCCCGATAGGTGAAAAGCTGAGCCGAGATCAAATGCAATTATGGTTCCCAGATGGATGTTGGGTATCTTTCAGTTTGCCTCCAATAAAATACCTCACGATTTCCATCGATCTAACAAACGATCCCTCTGCACGCTGCACGCTATACCCCTTAGCGGGAACAATAATTCTTAAGTGCGGTTACGGTGCGGACAGGTAAGGTCGCTTGTGCCATATAATCCTGGCTCTACAATAGATCGCCCCCATCCGTTTCGTCCCGTCGTCGAAGCAGTCGGTTTTGGTTGCAGCTCCAGGCCGTTGGTGCTTTTCCGTGTTGTTTTCCATCGATCTTTCCACGAGATCTCTCTCGGTGCATGTTCTGTTTGTGTTTATTCAGTGCAGTGGACTAGCGGTGGAGTGGTGAAACGGGACGCGGACATGAATGTGGAGTTCTATCAACAGTTGGTATTTTGTAAGCCGGATTGGCCTCAGCGTAGCGAACAATGGAAAGACTGTGCTGAAGAGATTTTGTTTTACTTTTTATTCCGTCTTCTCCTTTGGGGCGGAGTGAAGGAAAATTGCTCTGCAAATAAGACAATCAGTAGAATTATTGTATTAAGGCTTTGCTAGGCGGTTGGAAGCGGAAGAACTATGAGTGGGGGACGCGTGTTGTTTTGACTTGTGTAAATTGAATTAATTTGGCGCCGACCGTCGGTGTTTCAGTGACGACAGAGGGTCCACACTGTCGTCGTGGGTGATGATATTGCCTCGATTAGGTTACCAGCCAGATGAAATGGCAATCAACTAAATTACAATTCAACGCCATCAAAGGTACTTTATTCCGGCATGGAGGCAAGATGTTGGTGGACGTATTGATTGGTGCTGGTGATCAACATGGAATGACTTTATTCTAATCAATTATTCAAGGGGAGATAACCAGCTTAAAACTGGTGTAAGTAGTGCAATGTAAAAAAAATATTGAAAACGTAACTTTAGTCGTTTATAACATAGCCAGGCTTCGGGCTTACTAGGAAGGGGCGTTTAATCGCAAGCTTCGATCTTGTGTTGCTAAGAGTGTTTACAAGTCAAAGAGTAATGTGTTCAAACAAGCCGGGATAAGCTGGCCGGGAGCCAAGCTACAATTCCAGGTTTCTACCCCGAATTTTGTAAACTTTTACCTGGATTTCATGAACCACAGTAGCTAGAGTTCTAAACCGGTCGCTATGAGCTCGGAATAATGTACTCTATAACACAGACAAGTTTCAGACTCATTGGTACTCGACAAGTTTGGTTTGGTACATGCGTATGAACAGACAGGAAAGCCTTTGCATAATCTTCCCCGACCCTGGTTTGCAAGATAGAAGACTAAAAGTAATACAAATTGAGTTCACCGGATAGAAAAGTTTTGTCTTCTGAATCTAGCCACATTTTGGAAACCTTATTACCATTTGAAAGTTATTGTACGAGTAATTGTTCTAGTTATTATTATTCACATATCTCCACGTTCAGTCGTACCCATGAACCTTTTTTTCTGCAAATAGCACACAGTATATGTAAACAGGGATTAAGGCAATTATTGCCGATTATGAGCTGTTACGTGTGCACAACATAATCAAATGATATTACGAGTGAAAGTAGAAGCACAATCGAACGTGCAACATTACACTCGTGCATTGACACTTTTTCGGAATAAAAATTATAAAGAATTGTGTGAAGCTTGTAGTAATCGATGGCCATATTGACCAAAGGCTGGAGCAATTAATAAGGAATTAGTTTAGGTGGTAAGAGGCTATACAGTGAGCGGAAAAGACAAATATCATTATGTTAAGCTTCTGTTAACACCCAATTTTCTAAGATTAAGAAAGAAAAACGATTTATATTGGGAGTGAGGGAGCGAACAAACAGAGCAAAGAAGTTGATAGTGTTTAACATGGCAAATAGCAGTTTCGATCTCTGTTCCTACTGAATCCAAGCAGATACAGCCTACATGCGGCCTCTCCTGGATAGCTGACCTGGCATCCGACGGGTAGTGAAACAATATTTGCAGCGAACCTGGCTCTCTAGGTCCCTATCGCGGAAAACAAATCTTGTTACAACAAGTCTCGGATACGGATACCATTTAAATGGAAAAATTTGCGAGTCTGCACCAGACAACCAACTGGAAAAAAAACCCTCGACTGCTATAAAGCATAAAAAATCCGCACCAAAGGTATCCTCAGGAATAGAAGCATTATATGCGTATGGAAGAAAAAGATGATCCATTCAAGGATGACCTCTATGATCTCCTGAACCGAATACACATGCCCCAGATATGACGCTAGACACTCCTCCAGCATCCTAGGTGTACGAACCTTCCGAAGAGCCAACATCGACTCGGATCACTACCTTGTTGTAGCCAAGGTACGAATGAGGATATCAAGGAGGCTACGAAGTCGAGCAATCATAGGAGACCGCTAGGATCTTCGCCGATCGAGTTTCCCTCAACCTCTCGCAAAGTCCAATGACACCGGCACAATCCACAGAACAACAGTGGGAGCTGGGTTTCAAATCACCGCCCGCTAGAAACCCCTGCAAACCGCCTACAAAGCACCTACGTAGACGGACGAGAGCCGCTCGTGAGCTCTACGAGCAGAAATGGAAAGAAGAGCACGCGCTTTTAAGGGGGAAAAAAAAAGGGCACGAAAAGCGTGAGGTCGAGAAGATGCTACCACAGGAATGACGCTCGCAAGTTTTACAAAAAAGTGTAACGAACATGCCGGAACATCGTGCTTGAAAATATCATACGAGACTCACTGGCCAACACAAGGGGTACCATCTACATATTTCAAGCATGCGCAATTGCTTGCTGGGCAAGCACAGCGAGATTTTAATGAAGTGTTCAAAAGCATTGAAGCAGAAGCGTCTAAAATGGGTCTTTCGGTGAACAAGGGCAAAACAAATATATACTGTTATCCAAAAAAGACGTACAACGCCGACAACGTGGCCAGAACGTCATAATTGACGGCTGCAAATTTGAAGTAGTCAAGGAATTTGTCTTCCTTGGCTCACTAATGACCAGCGACAATAACACCAGCGATCAGATCAAACGCAGAATTACTCCTGCCACCCGCTACTTCTTTGGGCTCAAGAGGCAATTGAGAAGTAGAGCCCTCTTAGAAAAACCAGGATAGCACTATATAAATCACTGACCATCCCGGTCAGCCTTAACGAAAATGGATGAGTATGCCCTTGGTCGCTTCGAGAGGAAAATTCTGCGTTCAGTCTATGGTCCCGTTTATATAAAGAGAGAGTGTCAGAGAAGACACAACGATAGTACGCGCTCTACAGCGACATAGACCTAGTACGACGTCTTCGGATCCAACGTCTAAGATGGCTAGGCCAGCTCCGACTCGAAGAGTCTTCGAATCCAAACCTGAGGGACGACGCAGCAGAGGCCGACCGAATCTACATAAAGTGGCACACATAGGTGGAAAGGAACTAAATGGGAGTGTGGTACTGGAAACAACTGGCAAAAGATTGTGTCAGCTGGAGACGTTTCTTGGTTGAGGCCCAGGTTGACACCGGACTGTAGCGCCATCTAAGAAGAAGAAGTGACATCTTTGACATCTTTAGTATTTATTATTGGTATGTTCAAGAAGTGAGGCGAACAGTCGTAGTATTTCGCGGATTATAGTATTTCGATTCACTCAATTGTTCGTCGTGAACCCTGGAAACGTTTTATTCGATGCGCAACTACAATACATAATGAAGAGATGATCTAATCTTCACAGATAAGCTGGTGGAAAGCTGGTAGCTTTCATAGGCTAGTCGCACTTTTTCGTATACGATTCCAACACGAAAAGCAATAGAATTTAGATTCAGTGATTTTTGATCCCTCCGCAATGGATGATCGCATAATTTTATGGTTAAAGTTTAATGCAGGGAATCGAAGGTTTCGAATATTGAGTCTTATCATTTCGCACAATTTTTAACTGCGTCACATCGAAATGCCTTAATCGACAGAAGGTAAACGATATACTGTTGCTGCAGAGGTCGACCTACACATTTAAGTTCATTAACATGTAATTAATATGCTATGATAGTCATATCAACTAATCTAAACCATAAAAAACTTAGATAGACGAAGATCATTTGAAGTCACTTAGGCTTGTAAAGTGTATCCTTGTGAAATTTTTATTATTATTACCGGTCATGTGGAACTCGGACGTTCAGAGCCTCATTGACTATCCTTTGGCAAGCCTCCCTTCCATGAGGGTGTTCCTTACATGTTTCGCTCTCCTGTTCTATTTCTTCTAGATCCACCCTGCCCATCTTAGTCTTCGCGATTCTTCGGGCTGAATAATCCTTGATCTTGTGAATTTGTTTCCAAAGACCAGAAATCTATGTTCCCTTTTCTTAGTCAAAAACCAAGTTTCACATCCATGTCACTGACATTATTATAGTAATAAATATAAATATGGATTTTAGCATTGCAGGACAAAAGAGTTGTTCTGAATAGCTTCTTTCCTTCATCGCGAAGAATTCTACGATGCCCGTATACGGCTTTTTTAATTATTTCGACTTTTAGCAGTCAATATGATTCCCAGATATTTTAATTAATCCACTTTCTCAACTCGTTTATCGAGTCGATTCAGGGCAAGGATTAGGTCGGTTTTCTTTCCATTTACTTCTAAACGTACTTCCTTTTTTGACGGAAGGTCTATATCATTAGCGTAAGCTAGAGCAGATGTGATTCCATAGAATCATCATTCTGTTATTATCCTGACGGCTTTTTACTATTGTATTACAGGTAGTCCAGCATCAATGTCCTTTACGTATCTTAAATGTTTCAGATAAGGCGTTTCCTACTTTAACTCGTCCTTTGTCGCTTTTTAGGCATACTTGTATCAGATTCACAACCTTTTCTGATTCCGAATTATATGCTTTTTAAGATCTACGTTCGTGGACCCTTTCGTCAAATTTCCATTTCTTATTTAGAAACTGTTGTATAATGAACAATTTGTCACTTTAATGAGTGGTTCCTCCTGAAGCCACACTGGTAGTCTCCGATTATTTCCGTAGCGTATGATGTCAATCTCTTTAAGAAAATATATGGCAGCACTTTGTAACAATTGGACAGTAGTGTATGACTTGAATAGGGGAATGATGGCCGAGATTTCCCATCCTTGCGGCAGGCAGGATAAGTCTTAAAAGTCGTGTGCGCTATCCATGTGTACTTGGCTCATCCCTAAGTAGCATTTATATATGAAATGAGGTAGAACTGCACTTAAAGATGTGTTGAGACCTATCCTGCTTCCAAAATATTACGTGAATTCATCTCTTTGAACAGGAGTTAGCTGGAAAACCGTTGACTTTATCACAATGGGTTCTGATTAGGATATCTTTTCCGTCAACGACAGATCTGCATATAGGTGATGACCATGTGTACAAAGTTAGGTTACTACAAGCCTTAACAAAAAAAAATAACTTAATTAACTAATTAACTAGGTCACAGGGTGGAAACAATTAAGGAGAGGGTCAAGGGTTGTGGTATAGGGCAGTTCTGAGACTGGACTTTTTAATGTGAAGGTTGAAAAGATTGGTGTTAGCATTCTGGACATGGTGCAGCATTCTGGACAATGGTTCGTGGTAGCCATAATTTGTTCGATGAATGTTTATACGGCAAAAGGACATGGAAGGTTACGTTGGTTGGTGTTAAGAGGAATCATGTGCAATAGTGTAAGGCTGTCAATGTTGCCGCTGAGAAGGTCCTGTATAAAAAGAATATCTGCAACATCGCGTCGTTCTTTAAGAGGTTGGAGGTTAATCAATTTAAGCGATCGGTATCAGGTGGTGAATTAAGGAGATCAGCCCAGGGAAGGCCACCGAGGGCAAAACGGATAAACCTACGTTGAATGGCTTCAATTCGTATAGTGGGGGACTCGTAAGAGGGGGACCAGACTTGACTAGCATATTCGAGAAGTGGCTTAACGAAGGAATGTATAATGATTTTTTAACGTAAGCCTTCTAAACCGAGGGCAGAGTTGGCACGTTTGATAATGTCGTCGATACGGAGACGAAAATTAAGATCGCGGTCGCAAATGACCCCTAAATCAACCAAGAAGTTGGCAGGGGGAATGGTTTCATTACGAATAATGTAGGTTCTGGGTGGTGAGGAAGAACCCTTGCGGGAGTAAGTGATGGCTTGGCAGTTACTGACGTTGAGCTCGTGATGCTTTTTTTTTTACACCAAGTAGTGAACCTGTAAAGGTCAGATTGGAGGGAGCAGGAGTCAACAAGGGATGATATGTGTTTAAATATTTTCATATCATCGCCATATATGTATAGAGAGTTGAGAATTCAGAACCAACATCATGAATGGTTAGAATAAATATCAATGGGCGGAGATGATTAGATTAGTGGTTGTCGATCGATCTTTTAAGAACTCATGTTGGTTAGGGTTTGCAAAGAAATAGTGCATCATAAACGATGCCCTCTTAAAGTTTGGGAATGCATGAGAGCTTGGCAATTGGACGATAGTTCGACACATCATTTTCCAGTCCTATTTCGTGGACTGGAATGATATACGCTTTGAAATGACAGAGCTTTGAAATAATATGGTAAGGGATAAAATAAAAGGATCAGGATAAAGGGAATTATGTTCGGTGAGACAAGAGATGTCTGGGGGCAGTCTTTCAAATATCGAAAATAGTCGTGATCGGGTTGAACACCCTGGTCGGTGAATGATTGGCTAAAGAAATGAGCAAGAAGTTGGCGATTATTTGGGGATGGTTAGAAGAGTTATTGAGATAATATATTTGGGTAGTTATCGGTTTTCCTTTTTGCATTTATGAAGTGGAAGAAAGACTTGGGGTCGGAGATAAGGGAGGATTGCATTCGCTTCAGGTATCGGAGGTAAAGTGGTTCCCATAGATCTGTTAATTTAATGTGGGACTGCATGTAATTAGAAATTTAAAATGCGGAGGAGGAAATAAGATAGACGCCGGAAGGTCGATGTGGGTAAAGATATCGCGGATGAGACCAAACTTTGAGCAGACAACGTGCTTTGCAATTGGCGTACGCTCAAGCTCTTCTTAATCTCAACCATGAATTAGATCATGAGGGACGAGGCCCATTTTCATCTGAATGAATTCATGAACAAGCAAAATGTGTACTCAGAACTCAAGTATCATTCACGATGAGCCATTATATCTACTCAGTTACTAAGGACATGTGGTTCCAACACTTTCACTGGCTGCTAAGATCGCCCAATTTAATCGCTCCAGACTTCTTTCTTCGGTGGTCTTTTAAAGGACATCAAAATTAGCCATACACTTTGGAAGCTCTCAAAGAAAATAACGGAGAAGTGTGAAAGAACTTACCGCCCGGAATTCCCGCTGAAACAATTGAAATTGCGTTAAAAAGAGGCGAAAGTGGTTATCAGCAATAGCGGCGTCCACTTGACTGATATCATCGTCAAATATGAATGAAAGAAAACTCAAATAATAAACTCCAAATAATAATTCACAGAAAAAATGAAATTATGTCGTTTCGACTTGGCAAAACATAATCGGGTGAGTGTGTTGTGGGCCACCTTGTGTTTACAAATGGTCTGTCTGAATACTATCGAGGTGTTACTCACGATGTAGTGTACCCGGAAATATTTTGTCGTATTAATGCCAGATAGCTTGATATCACTGATTGAAATGCCAGTTGCATTGCCAGCTTTGGCTTTCATCCAAAACAAGTGATCAATCCGGATCGTAAGGCATTTGTGTATTCCGACGATGCATATCTTTACCACTGGATTGATTCTTAGAATACAACATTTTTATGAACCACTGTGTAGGTGGTTTTGACTTTAGTCAAAGGAAAACCACATCATCAGTGTGGTGCATCTATAGATCCTTAAAATAGCATTGTGTCCAAATATTAGATTATATTAGCAGTTTAATGAAGAAAACGGAGCACTTTTAGTGAGCGGCGGATTTCGTGATCGGTTGGGTCAGATTTATGCAGCACAACACCAAAATGCAAGAATTACTGTGAATTACGAAAATACGAAAAAGAAAAAAAACAAGTTATTAGCTCACAATATACTGGTTTTGGGACCAGTGTAACGTAAACTGTGGTGACTTTGTGACAACCGTGTTTTTGAGCTGTCATTTTAATATTACTAATAGTTTTAATACTAATTAAAACAAAAATATGAACTTTTTCTTGCATGCAGAAGGTTTGTTTATGTCAAGGCTCTCAAGGTTTATAATCTTCGTCTGTTATGTCTTTGGATTGTTAGCTGTCATAAAGTAGTAAAGTCTTAAGCAGAAACGTGTTTGTCCGGAAAAAATTATCTTTGCCAAAAACTACGTTACAGATTTGAAGGTATATTATTTTTCTTGCTTGTTTATATGTCATTACAAACATCGTGGGATATTTATTTTAAATCTTACGGTAGGTAATACCCCGTAGGTATCGGTCCTCCTTATCAAATTAAATCATACTTGGCCCAAAGTCACCCCTTAATTTTTAAATTTAAATTTTTAGGCAAATAGATTCGGATAAAATGCTTCGAACGAAAAAGATATGAGGGCGGCCTTATTGCAACTTTACACTAGAAACCTTGAGAAAGTCCAGAATAAAAATCCTTCAATTCGAAAAGCTTCTGGAAAATATGGTGTTCATAGAAATACTCTTATGAATAAGTTGAAAAATACTTATCCGTATAGTCCACGACGTAAGAAGAATCTCAATTAATAAAACACATCATCGCTATGTTTTCATATGGGTTTCCTATAACCCCATTAGATTTGAGACGAATTGTGAAAAGCTATTTGAACATTGTTTCAGGAATAACATGCCTGGCTTTGATTGGGTACACAAGTTTATTGAGCGTCACAAGTCAGTTTTGGCGCACAGGGTTGCGAAAAATATTTCAATTTCCATTTTCCGTAATTAATGAGGTTATCTAAAATATCTTTTTTGACCAATCAGCAACTGAGCTACAAAACATTCCACCATGCAACGTTTGGACTTATGATAGTCCAAAAAAGGTTTTGGTAAGAAGAGTGACCAAATTATCAGAATCTCTACATGTAAAGAGTGGGCCATCTAGTGTTTTTTTTTTAATTATAGGTTATTTTGACACTGACAGCTGTTTGCTGCTAGAAATCTTGACAGAAAGTCAGTATCATACCTCCGTGGAACGAAATGAGTCGTCTTACACTTAAACAACGTAGGGAAATATTGAAAACTTATTTCCAAAGTGAGTGCTGTGTAGCCCAGACAGTGCGTTTATTAAAGAGAAGTTTTGGCCGAAATGAAGCATTAACCGCGACTGCTGTATGCAAGTTTGTGCAAAAAGTTTGAGACTTTGGTATGCTAGTGGACAACACTCATAGCCCCATCGTCGTGCGGTACGCAAAGATGAGAATGTGGTTGCTGTGGCCGGGAGTGTGAGACTCAATTCACGAACATCAACGCGCCATCGATCTCAGTTCAACATTTCACGCACTAGCCTGAGGAGAATTCTGCACAAAGATCTCGGATTATTCGCTTACAAGGTCCAATTGACTCAGCAATTGAAGTCGCGGCACCATCCGCTTCGTTATCGCTTCGCAGTTTGGGCCTTAGCATCTTGAATTAGACGATGATTTTGGGCGAAAAATCATCTTTTCTGACGAGGCGCATTTTCATCTCGGTGGCTACATTAACAAACAAAATTGCCTGATGCTCGGAAAACCCGCACGTTATTGTCGAGAAGCCAATGCATCCAAAGAGAGTGACAGTGCTGTGCGGATTGTGGAGTGGTGGCATCATTGGACCATTTTTTTTCGAAAATGAGGCTGGGAACAGCATCTCGGTCAACGGTGGGCGTTAGAGAGCCATGTTAATCGACTTTTTTTTACTGAAATTGAAGAAATGGATTTGGACGACCTCTGGTTCATAAAGGATGACGCGCCATGCGTCCAAACAACAATGCCATTGTGGTCCCAACAATGCCGGTCTGTTCTTGAAGAATCCGATCCTTACGAGCCACTTGCCTGATCATCATCTTCTTTTTCTTAGATGGCGTTACAACTCACGTGGAGCCAGACCCAAGCTTCTCTTATTTACTTTAGTTGTGTGCGATTTATTTTTTACACAAGTGAATGTTTGATGCCGATTCCGAACGGCGAGAGCCGAGAAGCTTTTTCAAGGCAAGTGTACTTGCCAGTTTTGCCAGTACCCCGCCGAGGAGAGGAGCCGCGTAATGAACATTCGTTGGCGTTCGTGTTATCGGGATCCGAACGGATCGTGTTATCGTCAGCGATCCTCAGGTTACATATGTTTTGGTGCGATCGGAGACTACGTGTTTGATTACAAAATTAATCGCACAATTTCCATTAAATTTTGCTAAAAGAATGAAAGTTTTAAAAAATAAAAAAGGGCCTTAAAGACGCTGAAGGTGACGAATGTGTTCATTGGCTCAACGGATGGCGACATGGCAAAAAGGAACAAAATGTTTGTGAACGATCGTCAATTTACACGCCCAATTTTGGGCGTGAATGAAGAGTCTGTGTTTTGCAAATGTTGACGAATTCATCAAATTGCTTATTATCCTCTTGCATTATTCTAACGCTATACAATAACTCTATAGAAATCGTCGTACATTACAGACATTATTGAGTGCCCTGTCTTGTCGTGCTGCCGTCGAGCTGGAACTTTTTACACATTTTCGACAGAATCCCATTCAACTTAACGGCAATCAACATTCCGCCCACCACGTGAAACGCTTCACTATTACATTTAGCACACCAAGCACAACATCGCGATCAAGTCGATTCGACCTTGCACACCCGCCACACCGTGACAGCGTATTAATTTCCTAATTAACAATTAAAGCGACATGATCACCCCCTCGATTGGATCGTAATAAAGCAATTGAACATTGAATTACGCAAGAGAGTCGCTGCAGTCAACTATACATCGCTCCCGTCGCTGCCATGAATGAGTCGATCGATTGCAAACGACCTGCCAATAAATTTAGAATTATTTCGAACCCCCCTCATGGTAGCTTACAGAGTCAAATCAACAACAATTGCCATGCAATAAGCATTGATCAAATTATTTCCAGACTCAAGAAACTTAGTTAATTGGGCAGCTCCTACTCAAACACGGCGTCTTAGCGTGTGACGCCTGTGCCATCTGTTTGCAATATACGAAGCTCGATAGACTTACAAAGAATGGGGCAAGGTCGCTCGATTCCTCGACTTTCTAGCTGCAACTTATCGACTTATAACTGCATCACTAAGCAAGGCGGTCACCTACTTTTTACGCCATCGTATGCTCCACTGCCAACGCCGACGCAATCACGCCGCCGCCACACCGTGTCATGCATCCAATCAGCGCCCACACACCAGTTTCATTATTGCAAATTACAATTAACCCGAGATCAATTATTATCGGCGGGCGGGTGACGGTGGGCTCCCCGACAGACGGAAAACAACAAAGCTTAGCCCGCATAGCCCCACATGGACGCTGAGACGCTAATGAATATTAACAGTGCTCCCTGTCAATTTTTTGTTCTTTTTCTCCTTTGACTCTGATTCTTGTTTTTTTATCATTCTTTCGTCATTCTCGTGTCGTGATAATTGTATTAGTAATTAAGTTATAAAACAGCGATTGGATCGGTTCGCTGAGTTTGGTGAGCGGTGTTTCAAGTACGCTTTTGTGGGTTTTCTTCTTTGCTTTTAGGGAGCTGGACACGTGCTATGCCATAACATGTATGCCTCGAATGATTCGCTGGTGGAGCATATCTGTATTTGGTGATGTTATTATTTTTTTTGTTTTTGTTTTATTAGATTTTTTTTGTTTCTTTGTTTTAGATGGAGTAACTTAGTTGGTATACTTTGTATCCGGCGCGAACCTTGAATGAACAAATGTCTTTGATTGAATAGTCATAAAGTTCAGATTCACGTTTACAACGTAAACAGTTTGTCAGGCACCACACTAAGCAGGCCGGCTACTATTTATCCGAGCTAGTATACGAAATTGTTTTATAGCTCTTAGTGGGTAGGTATTACCTATTGCACGCCAGTATGTTTGGATTTTTTAAAGCTCTGGCCAGTGGCCTTCGTCACATCTATTGGTTTTGACAATGACCAGAAGACATTAGGCAACTTAATACTCCCGCCACTATGTCGAGTAGTCTTAGCGATCTTGCCACATGTGATGTCAACATAGATGACTTTAAAACATAATCCAAAAGGTCAAAATAAAAAAAACTGTTTGAATCGGAACAAATAAATCTTTTTAGGAAGCGAGGTGTGTCCAAAAAGTAGCGGGCAAACATGGATCGTTTGAATATTGTTTTTGGTTAAATATTTATAGCAATTAGTGTAAGCCGGTGTGGTATCACAATCAGCATGACATTTACATTCAATCTCGCTGGTAGAGATCTTTTCAGCTTTGAAGATCCTAAATTATTGGACCATCATTTCGACTTCATATCCATAAACCCATGTTTCGTTACCCGTTGCCACCTTAAGGTAGGTTCGCATCATAATTGAATTCAGTTAGCGACTCCCAAGCAACATCTATCGTTATTTTAGTTTAAGTTCAACAATTAAGAACCAAGTTTTGTTCCCAAATAGTTCCTCCCCTAGATCACCGAGGAGACTGATCTAAAGTAAGACAGATCAGTCAAGACGATATTTATATTTATTCAAAAAAATGCCGCTGCATCTCAATACAGCGTTGAAAGCGATCATAAAATTTATCGAAGCATGCATGGTACTCGAGGGCCGGAATAGCTGTGAGGATGTCAGTCGAAGCTTTCTGTATGGTAGGAATCGTACTGAATGTATTTCCCTTCAATGCTAATTTTGAGTTTAGGGAACGGCCAAAATTCGCACAGCGCTAGATGAGCCGAATATGGCGTGTGGTTTATGATGGTATTTTTGATCAAAAACGTACAATTAAGGCTTCGTGCGATGGCATATTGTCATGCAACTGCCAACTCCCTCTTACACCGGTTGGTCACGAGAATTCTGTCTCACAATCTCTCCAGAACATCCAAATAATATTGAACTATCACAGTTCGATCTTGTGGAACGAAATATTTGTGAATAATGCCCTTGGAATCGAAGAAAATGGTGAGGATTGTCTTGACTCAACTCATCTGCATCCGCACTTTCTCCTATTCTGGCTCATTTGGTTTAGATGAGGTGACACTAATGCGGAGCTTTTTTGGCAGATTTCAGGTCTTCACAATAACACGCTCAAGTCTTTTTACTCCCCCGTGACTTTAAATCCTCGGTAAGAATGCAATGGATTACACTCTAAGGAATATCCTCATCTGTTTGATAAGTCTTGCGGACACGCCACGGTCAGAGCACAGAATTTCTCTGACTTTCAATGTATTTCTTCATTTCTCGAGGTTTTCGGCTCGGATGAGCATTTGTTCATCACGAAATTTAGCAAACCAGCAGAATACTTGTGCACAGGATATACATTGACATGTCGCTTCGTTTTTCATCGATTCGATAGGAGAAAACTTGGTTTTCGCTCTTTGCTTTGGACGTGAGCCTCCTAAGCATGACTTATAAGAACTCCTCTCTCGTGATGTGTCAAGGCCTGAAACCGTTTGGATTCTTGATAAGTTCCTTTCAACGTGGTTTCAGGCCAGACAAATCTGTGACAGGCGGTAGACGGAGAAGACCAACTTTTTATTGACTACCAAGTCGAATATGACAGTGCCTATCATTCCTCCCAAGCTCATCAGGGTGTGCAGGATGACAATGATGTGTTCACCCAGGCCGGAAAAGATTCAGATTTTTGATTTATTGAATGTGATTTTTCCGACATGATCCTTAAAAAGATCGAATTGTCTAGCAAGATTATACTGTCGTGATTTAACGAACACTTTGAGACGTCAATGAAACGAGCTTGCTTCAAGGCTAAAGTGAGTCTGAGAGCAAAACCAAAGAAAGGGTGGCAGGTGGTATTTTTGAGTAGCTGCATAGCTATTGGCAATGGGCCAACAGGTGGTGTAGTTGATTTTGTTTTTCATCAAATTTTATCTTCTCCGATGGATTTCATTTTTGTATTTTAATAAACAAAAGTTTATGGTATACATCTGGATACTGAAAAACACACAATAATGTGTTGTCTTAAAAGAATTAAAGGTTTGGGATCAGATAATATTAGAACAATTGATTTGAAATGTAACGCCTCAACCCTTACAAGGATTGTTAATCAGAGTCGTATACCAACGGCGCTAAAAACATAAATTATACGGCCGATATACAAGGGAGGAGGTAAGATATAAATCAGAAAAGAGTATCAATATTATCTGTTCTGATCTGTAATTGTATTCAGATGGAGGAGATATTTGTTGATCAACTAAAGACATTTATAAATAAACACAGTGTCTCGCAGCTAAACTAATATCTACTTCAAAAAGAGAGATGTCGAATCTATTCACTAGCTACTTGAATAAAAACTACTTCTTCTTGTTCTTTTCCTTTTTATCCCGGCGTCGTTATGGTCAGAAGTGTAGGACCATAACCTTCCCACTTAACTGCATTCCTACTGGTCCGCTTGTGGGGTCCGCCGGTTTGACCTCAGAAAGTAGCGGCAGGCTTCCCGGTTTGGGATTACTTCAGGCTGAGGCCAATCAAATGCTGGTGTTTTTGCATGTGTTTGCACCAATTGTTTTTCGGCCTGCCTTTTTTGCGTGTTGAAATTGGAATGTTGATTGATAACGCCTTTTGGACGGGGTTCAAAGGATCTCTCCTTTGAACATGGCAATACCAACTGAGTCGGTCGCGCTCTATCTTTCTTGTGATGGTTTCTTTTACGTGGAGGCTTCCTCGGATCTTTGAATTTCTAATTCTGTCACGCTTTGTTACTCCCGCTGTCATGCGAAGCATCTTCATCTCAGCTGCCGTTAATTTGCTCTCATACTTTTTGTGCATTGTCCAGCATTGTGAACCGTATGTGAGCGCCGGACGTACAACTGAAGTGTAGAGCCTTCCTTTCAGCTTAGGGGGCATTTTTCATCACAGAAGATGGCGGAGTTTTCCCGCCACTTCATCCACCCTACGCTTACGCGATGGTTGATGTCGTCATCACAAGTTGCTTCTCTATTAATCATAGATCCCAGATATTTAAACTTTTCACACTTGGGAAGCACTCTTCCATTCAAGTAAATGTCTGGAATAGGCTGATGAGGGTGAGAGAACGGGCAGCACAGATACTCTGTCTTCTTTGAACTAATACGATACCCGTGTCCCTCAAAAATGTCCACCCACACATCAAGTGCTCGTTGTAGGGACGCCTGATCATCACTTATAATGGCTCCATCGTCAGCAAAGAATAGCTGGTGCACATTGAGGTCCGTCACTTTTCCTTCAAGCAAGCAATCAAGGACTGCTATAAAGAGCAGTGGGCTGAGGACGCTCCCTTGGTGTACACCGACTTTGATTGCGAACTCTTCGGTGACTCCTGCGGTGCATCTTACTCTTGTCGTTGCTCTATTGTACATGTCCATGATCACTCGCACGTAGGTTTCTGGAACTCCTTTTTGTCTTAGCGCTACCCATAAAAGATCTCTTGGTTGGCGGTCAAAGGCCTTCTCGAAATCAACCAACACCATATGCAAGTCCTTTGAAGAATCACGATGTTTTTCCATCATGACCCTTATACTTTGGATTGCATCTGTTGTTGATTTACCCGAGACAAACCCACACTGGTCATCAGATAGTCGTATTATTTTCCGCAGTCGGCTATCTAATACCCGTTCAACGATCTTCATGGTGTACGACATCAGCTTGACAGAACGGTAGTTATCACAACTTCGCGTATCACCCTTTCCTTTGTGCAAAGGAAGAAGATAGCTTTCCCTCCAGACTTCTTTTGCGTGTTGGCAGGGGCCTTTAGATGTTCCAAGCAGTGATTTGGCTTTCTCCAGGCCAGATTGTTGTAGGGAATCCCACATGTCTTGTGCTCTGCACTTCTCATTACCGACCTCATCGATAATGGAAGAGAGGTAGTTTTTCATGTTGGTAATAAAAGCTTCGCCTTTTCCTTTATCCAGCTTATACCACTTGATTCTCTCAGACACCTTCGTTTGCTGCTTTGACTTCTTACTCGCCTCCATAAAAAATTCAGTCAGGAGGAGACGGTGTTGAGAGGCGATCGCGTCTCCCAGGATCACTTTGCAATCTTTAACTCGTGGCTTCATGAAACTGGATACCAAATGATAGTCTATTTGAGTTTCATTTCCGCCGCTGCTATAAGTGATCAGGTGCCGGCTTTGTTTGACGAACATGGTATTTAGCACTATAAGACCGTACGACTTGCACATGTTTAGGATATCTTCACCTGAAGAGTTCCTGGTGCCGTATCCCAGCCCTCCGTGGTAGTCTTCATAGCCTTCGCTTGTCTTCCCGACATGTCCGTTTAAATCTCCCCCAACAAACAAAAGCTCTTCCTTTGGGATGATTTTGACAAGGTTGTGGAAATCTAGCCAGAATGCATCTTTTTCTTTTTGTTCGCATCCTACTTGAGGGGCATATGCGCTTACGATGTTCCACACCTCACCATGCATCACCAATTTGAGAGCCATCAAACGGTCACTGGACTTTGAAATGGTTAAGATGTTGCCAAGTAGCTCTGCCGCAAGGATGATGGCGATTCCGTTTTTTCCTTGTTCCAATCCATAGTAAAGCATCTTGTAGGCTTTTGTTTTAACGTCCAAGAAACGTGCCCGATTACCGGTGTTTCGCCATTTCGTCTCTTGTACGCACAGGATGTCTACTCGCCTTCTAACCATCATTTCTTCAAGCTCATAGCTGCGACCACTCATGCTTCCAACGTTCCAACTCGCGACTCTAAAGTGTGGCTTACGCCGTTGCATTACTTGAAAAAAAAAGGCATCTGATACGGTGGTGCACACTATAAGAAGTTACTAGAATGCTTTTTCCAAAACGGAATAAGAGAAAAAATAGTATAGAGGTTATCTGAGTGAACTTCTAGGATGAAGATAGGAAACACAGTCGGCGAGGAAAGGAAAGCATCTACGATGTCCTACAAAGTTCCCAACTTGGCCGAATTTTGTTCACTTTGTTCACTAACAAATTTCTTCGCGTTTTTAAACAATAGATTGGATTTGCAAACAAGGCATTACTATAGTTGTTAGAAAACGGGAAATTTGAAACGATGACAACAATATGATGCCAAGATCACAACTTTTCCACACGGAAAAAAAAAACAAAATTATGCACATTGAATTGAAGAACATTGAATTGGGTGTGTCACATGAAGACACTAGTACAGCGACCTTAAAGATCTATTGTACCCGCTTCTTTGGTCTAGGATTTGACCAAAAATTTGACAACTTCTCTAAATGGGATTTCTCGGAAGTCTTTCCCTGCTAGGGTTGTTTTTCGTCATTTTTGAATTTTTTTTCGAGCAAGGCTTGGTCGGGCGTTCAGTATATGTTCCATAGAATTCTTAGCCTACCCACATCACCTATAGATGCTGTTAACACCCCTTTTATAAAAGTGGTAATTGCATGCCCTGCGTTCTGTTAATGACTCACATAGCACTCTCAGGTTGGCTTTATTAAGTTGTAGAGCTTCTTTGGCACGTTTGGGATTGTGATTCTGTCCCATGAACGTTCTTGAGTGTATTTGTTAATGATGAGTGATTTACATTATCAAATGCTTCTTCTATATCCATAAAGGCGTCAATCGCGATCTCTTTTGCTTGCAGGGATTTTTCTACGTTCTTACGTTGGAGTTTCTACCTTTGTTGAAGATGATGTTCGTTTCGTAGTCGTTTGCAGCGTCTTAGTCTTTTCAATACAACCAGGAAAGTGAGTCTTTAAAAGTAGTCTAAGGTGTCTGTAAAACTATGCGTCAGATTTCCATCCATGTTTTTAAGTATACCATTTGAGTCGTGGTTGCCTTTGGAGAGCGCATTAAACTCTCTCTCACCGTGTCAGGTAAGTCTTTTTTAAGTTTTCAAAATAGTTTTTCCACGATTTTCTCTTGGAATAATTTGATTTCTTTGTCATAATTGGTGAGAGCCTCCTTGTATGGCTGTCAGTTACCTATCTTTTTAGCCCTATTGAACTCTCGTCTTGCTGACCTAATCTGCTCAGTCTGGAGTTCCACCAGGGCACAGAATTTATGGTGTTCTTTTTTTTCAATTCAGCACATACATACGCCGAATCAAACAGTTGCCACTATCATTGTCTTTCTTCAAAACAGAAGCTGCCCAACCACACGAGGTAATTAAAGTCGTAAGATGGATTACAATTTTGCGAATATTCATCAACAAACATTTTCTATGCGAGTGCATTCATTTTATGGTAAATATAAAGTACAGTTATTGTGATGGTCTACCTACACAAGTATATTAATACAGATGTCTAAAGGCAGGTGTATTACTCACAGGCTGAATCGGAAATCTGATTCAGTATATCAGGGATGTGGAAATACAGCTTAGACCCATCTGGATAGGATCTCCAACGGCGTCTAGTAATATTGCCTTCGCTGCTGAATCAGTTTTGTGATTGAATACGTATTCAAAACGTTACGGGAATCGATTATGTTAGTACCATGAAAAAGTTCTCACCGTTTGCTAATAGATGTCGCTACCAGAACTACGTGCCTGGAATTAAAGATGACAACGCATCGACAAGGAAGTATTGCAGGTAAATTTGAAGTTTGGTGTATGCCGAAAAACAAAAAAAAATCTGTAGTTAAAGCCAGAATTATTGTTGAGACTTAGGATGGTCACCGTAAGCTCTATCAGAATCGACTTGTAGAGATTGATTTCGATGCTACAGAAAAAAAAAGATTTTTATGTAAATAAAGAAAGCTCTGCCTCTCCAAAAAACGTTGAAGACGAAGAATGGAAGGCATTACTCTGTTAAACAATAATTTTGAAATGTTAGAAGCAAAGACATAGAATGCCCTACGAACTGAAGCCGAGAGATGTCGATCGACGCTTTTTGATTTGTGAACTGCTGCTTCAACGGCAGAAAAGTGGTATGCATCGTATCGTGACTGACTATGAAAAGTTGATACTGTACGATAACCCTAGGCGTAAAAGATTGTCGGGGAAGCCTGGCATGAGCCACATCAGCAAAGGTATGATAAAATCGTCTTCTGAACTTTATTTGGTGGGGTCGGAAGGGTATAGTTTATTATGAGCTGATCAAACTGAACAAAACCATATCGGAAGTTAGCTTTCGATTGTAACTTATTCGTTTGAGGTAGGCATTGGCATTAAAGGAAAGATGGCTTTTATAAGAGCAGAGCCACATGTTGCTCAGGTTGTTAAAATCTACCTGGAAACACTGAAATGGGACGTCTTACCTCCTCGGCCATATTTTACAGATGTCGGCATTTGTGACTAAAATACCATCTGTTGAAATGGCAAGGCTAAACAGACTTCGTATCTTCCAACGAAGCCAAACAATTTAAGTGCAGTTTTTCCAACGAAGAAGTCGTATGCTACCAGAAAGATGGGCAAGAAATGTAGCTAACTATGGGCAATATGTTACTTTGAACGGCATGTATTTTAGGAATTACTTTAAATGAAGTATTCATTTTTAAAGCCAACCATCGAAGCTTCAAGAGTTGACCGAATGCCATTGAAATTAATAAAACATGTAAGAGATGAATTAACAGAGAAGTTACATGGGCTCATCATAACTATATGGAACAATGAAACTATCCTCGAGCAATGAAAAACTCGGTCATCATTCCCGTATTTAAAAAGCCTGATTGAACAAAATGCAAAAATTGCTGAGGAATAACCCTGCTCAGGTTGTTACAAGGTGGTGTTAAATATTCTCTTAAGAAGGCTCCAGGAGGAACAGTTCGACGAGTGACCAAATTTTGACCAAACTACAGTTTTTAGAAAAAAATAAATAGAATACCACGAAGCGATGGTCCAGCACCTATTTGTAGATTTTAGAAAAGCCTATGACTCTATAAACCGGTTGGAAATTTATCATCTCCAGGAAAAACCCTTGTGAGGATCATATCTGCTCTATCTTACGCTGACGAGCTGCATCTTCTGAGAGATAGTGAAGAAGCAATTAAGGGAAACAGAATATGTGGTTTTTAAAGCGTTTGAATCCTAGTAATTACGAAAAAAAAACAAAAGGAAGAATGAACAGATTTCTTGGTGTAAATGTCGACCACCATTACGTTTTAAAAGTTCCAATTTCATGTCATAATTTCTCGTTGTCTCCTAGTGCTGTAATTGATGCCGGTTTACCTACACCCAGTAAGGTACACGAGTAATTTGACGTAGTCACATAAAAACTAGCGTCAATTTGCACGATCTAGCTGGCCAATTCACCGGTCCAACACGAGAGATAAATTGCTCACCGAGCAATTGCTGTACCGCCGTTTTGCTAAAACGACATGTCAACCAGCTTCATCTTGTCGTTTTAGATCAAAATCCTTGCGTATAATCTTCCACACAATTTAAATTCCTGCAAAAGGCAGCAAATGGACAAATCACGGCCTTCATGTCAGATAGAGCAGCAATATTTTCCTCTTGATTCTTGATGTCCAATACCGTAAAATTGGTGCGAAATTTAGTCACTATAGCTTGGTATGTTTGCTTGTTTATGACGACCGTAAAATGGTCGAGGGCCACGCGGTAGGTGGGATGGAAGAATGGCGCTAGAAGAAAGGGAACAGAACAGCGAAAAATGGGAAGAACTCGTGTCTGGAAGGTTTGGCGGAAGGTTTTCAACGAAACTCTGAACACCGAGAACTTATGCAAGGTCCTAATATTCATCTGATTAATGAGGCTTTTCATTGTTGTACTGATAAACATTCCTGAAAAGTATATGTATTACCCAAGCCGGTTGTCAGCTGACAGCTCTCAAGTGTCAAAGCAGTCATATGCCTTTGGTTACGCCCGACAATTACACGATGGTCCTTCAGCAAGTCCTTAAAACATGATTGAAAATCATATTATGTTAGCACTCTGATCTCTTTTTCGAGGTGGACCGTCTGGCGAGTGACTTTTCCTAGCATAGAGTCACCGATGGTCAAATGTTGGCCATCGAAACTGTGTTTGATCCAAGGACCTTAAAGTTATATTAAACCTTAATAGTAAAAATCAAATTGGAGTTCTCTTTTCCAACACCCCAATCTATAAGCCCAAGGAACACCGGCAAGATTTTAGGTAGACTTAAGTTGCTAACCACTTCTGAAGCTCTGAACCAAATTCTTCATCTACTTACTGGATTATACAAGCACCATCGATCACGTCGTCAGGGCTCTAGCTCTTATGCTAGTCTTACGTACTCGTAGGCATTTGATAATTTCTCCAGCAACAACGGAAAACTTCAGAAACCAAAATGAATTGACGAAATAGCACCTCAAGTGCTCCCTCAATCGTGGAACAACCTCAATTCGCTCAGCAGTGTTAAAAAACGTTTCCAAACAAAAAAGAAAATGTGTACATAAACGGGAATAATGGAACCCGGTAGCTCTTATCTGGTTCTGCTTTCTTCCATTTTACGGTTTGTTTTTCTCACGAAGGAAGGTGCTAATTCTTACACACAAACCGTGATACCGGGAGGAAGTGTCAACTTCCAAACTCTCTAATTCCTCTTCAAACATAGTGATGAGCATTTTTCACTTCGGCCTACGTAAAAAGTGCCATAACGGTACTTGGTATTGGGACGTACCTACCGAGTGTCGAGGTATCTAGAACTAGAAGTGTTCTGACGGTGATTACACTCACGCAATTGAATGTCAGTCAAACAGAAGCTGTCTCCTTCCACTTGATTTATCTGCGCGCTCACATGATCCACAGATTCATTCGGATTACCGAGAAACAAATGCATGATTTCACGCGTGTAATCACGCCAATGACATGCAAATTACAACTTATCGACCTAGATACAAATTTTACTGTACACTAATTGAGTGTCATTCATAACCACGATGCACGAGTAGCTGCATCTCATGCCTTTTATGCCATGCCATGGTCTCTGAGTCCAGTCGAGTGTACTTTGTACGGCTGCTGTTGCCGATGGTTATTACAAAATCATTGCTTAACCGTGTATGATCCCGAAATCGTGCTTAATCCAATTTACACAGAGTCCCACCTAACGTGACACAGTTGCTTACAACAGGAGGAGGGGGAGGAGGAGGCCAGGCTCTGACTTCGACCCACAACTATGTAAACCTAAGCATCTTTCGCCCACGAGGAAATCCACATTTCCAGAGTGATTAAGCTGCTACCCGACTGTGCAACAACCACTTACGTCCTACGACGATGAGCGGCAAGATCGCTTGAGTTCGAGCCGGTGTGTTGCCCACCTCCTTGTCTCAGCCTGGTCTCCACGTCGCGTCGTCACCGATCGATGGGACTACAATTAATCTCTATGCTGGTGGCTTAGCCAATTGCAGCGACTCATGCTCGATTTCATTTCACGAACCAACAGATGGAGGTAACCTCAATTAAATGGTCTCCGCGTCGATAAACAGAAATGGCAAACGTAATATAATGGACGCGCTTTGTGTCATTGCGCGCCCGAAAGGGACCGACCGATCATGTTGGCACGGATATGGATATAAAAGCCGCGTCCGTCGTGCACCTCCTGCGAAACTGGAAAATTAAATAACTCAACAGATCGATTAATCGATCGATTTGTTTACGGTTTTCAACACATTGCAGCCAGGCAGCCCATTTCGATCCACCTGGACGTGAACTAGCCCGTACCCGTTCTGCGTTTTCGTCGCCCACACACAATCGATGCTTTTGTGGGCTAAGTAGCGTGTTAGATGAAGAATTTCCATTCGTCAGCCTGCGGCTCAGCATCGCGATCGTGTGATCGAGCTAAATCCCATGGATGGGCGATTCCATGACATTTAAACAAACCCAGCACTCGACGGCGTTTGTGCGTCCACCAGCCTCCTGCCACCTACTGAGGCACTCCCATTTCGCAGACGTTGCGATTTGCTTTCAAAATAAATCAAACGTCAAACGCATGCGATGTGATGACAACATGTGATGCATACTTCACGCTCCTTGCTGCATCGTGCACTGCGTACGCAGCGTGCATTAAGTCGATCTTAATGAAATTCGAGTCGAGTTGCTCTATGGAACTGAATGAAAGTGTGACTGAAAGAGAGATGCGAAATTAGAGGTAGCGTGGAGCGGACATGGATTAGATTTCGGAATCGTGTTGTGCTAAATGACTGCGATGTCGTCGCTGCGGGTGTGTGGTTTGGTTGAAAAGTAATTCGTTAATTGAACATACTCGGCTGGAGAGCTGCGGCTTACTTCAAAGCCGCGTCACAGGGAGTCACACGTGTGAGAATGGTTGAAGAAATGCGAATACGAGTTTTGCATTTGAGCGAAGGATTACATATGGCTCGACTGTTTGTGACATGTTCTGAATTGAAAGATGGCTTGTCGGGCGGCTTTCTATTAAAGACTTGTAGGCTCTACGGGGCAACAAGGTACGAGAGGGTATTGAGGAATATATAATTAGGGCATATTGCGTGGTGCTTTTTCGCGGCGCACCTGTTAGTAATGTGAATGGTACAGATACCTGCCGTTGAGATAGCTATTGATTGGTAGCCTGTCTGTGAAAGAAATACTGAAATAGTAGCTTACGGTCGTGGGACTAGGCTGTAGTGAAACTTAGCTGTCATCGTTCCTTTTATCATTTGTCAAGCTTGGATCAAAGTTACCTTTTACCGACAATGACGTCAAAGAGTTACATTTATGCGCTGTTAAGGAATGAAATAAGTACGCTATGCAAAGCATTGGGTAACCTCGCTAGCTTGTGACACATGTGGCATATCAATTAGGAGGAGTAATCAATCAAGGACTTAAAAAAAATGTTCTCAAATCTAGTATAAAAAGCAATGATCCAGAACTAGGTTTTTAGAATGTTTACTTTGCTAATAGACTTCAAAATGCAAAATTTGGACATATGAGACATTTCAGCTCCTCATATGTCTGCTCGATCAAATAACCAGACCGCTCTTTCAGTTGACCTAATGTTCGAAATTTCTGCGATTTCCGCACGAATGTTTCTTTTGAGCTATTCAATTGTCTGCGGGTCGTTAGCATACACCTTGCTTTTCAAATATCCCCAAGGAAAAAAGTCTGGAGGAGTCAAATCCGGCGATCTCGGAGGCCAGTCAATATCGCCATTTTTTGACAGCAATCTTCCAGGGAACTTCTTACGCAAAAGGTTCATTGTTAAGTCCGCAGTATGGCATGTCGCGCCGTCTTGTTGAAAACAAAAGTGAAAATTTTACGCATTTCTGGGACCACATAATGGGCCATATCGATCGCCATCGGCTCTATCGCAAACTTTGAAGAAATACGGTCCAATGATGGTTTCAGCGCATACACCGGCCCAAACAGTAACTCTTTGATCAAAGCGGCTCTTCGTGAATAATGTGAGGATTTTCGGTGCCCCAGAAATGACAATTTTGTTTATTGACTGAGCCAGAGAGCGTAAAATGTGCCTCATCGGTCATCAAAGCTTACTGCCAGAACTCCGGTTCAGCATTAATCATTGCAACGACATTTTGTGCGTATGCCAAGCGCCGTGGCTCATCTTGTGGCAAAATTCTTTGAGTTATCTGCACTTTGTATGGAAATAAGTGAAGATCATCCTTTAGTGATTTCTCCATAAAGTGGTCCCACTGATGCCTTACTACTGCGAACGGCGACTATATGACAAACTTGAGTCTTCTCGAACACTTGCCTTCACAGACTGAATTAGTTTGAACGCCGCGGACGCGGCCTAGATTGCTCACGAGGGCTTGCCACAGAACCAAATTGAAAAAAATTCGAGGCCCACCGACGAATTGTATCTTTTTTGGGCGCAACACGATCACGATATTTTGCACGATACGCATGTTGAGTTAGCACAATCGAGCGTTCATTTTTAATGAAAATTGAAACTATTTCCGCGCGTTGTTTTGATGTGAAGCGATACATGGTTAAAAATGTACTGAATTGACGTTTCCAAAATGCTATGACATATGAAAATCGGTTGCCAATTGTTGAAGTTATTCGAAACTTACATCGACTCATATGAGAATGCGCACTCTGTATGTTTCTGGGAAGCACTTCGCATCCAATGAAGTAGTTGAGAAGCCGTAGATGAATATTTTTACAGCCTACCAGGGTCTTTCTTCCAACAAAGAATACTGATGTTGGAGGAACGTTGGACTGCTATGTCCAGAAAGACTAAGTAGTAAAATAAAATATTTTTTTCAACTGAAAATCGCAGTCTTCCATTGTCTTTTTAATATTAGCCGGGAACTTACTTTCGCATATAGTATGTAGAGGATTGGCTTTTCGGTTCTGAACCATATTCATTACCATTCAAGATTTGTGAACTTCTAGGCGAATCGATCGGTTGTATTTACACAAGGCTCCTCCCGCCTACAAAGCCATGCTAGATAAACGGACTAGAGCTGCTCATGAACTTTACGACCAGAATAGGAGAGAAGAACACACGCTTTTATAGAAAAAAAAAAAGAGAGCACGAAAAGGGTGAGGTCGAAGAGATGGAGAAATGCTACCACAGGAATGACGTTCCAAGCAGAAGCCTGTAGGGATGATGACGGACAACTAGTCACAACTAGAGTCACAGTCGATGCTGAGAATATGGAAAAACCACTTTTGTAGACTGTATAAAGGTGAGGATAGGTCTGATACCGCTGTCAGGCATAATGATCCATTCGCAACGGATGAAGATACAAGAGAATTCCATCCACCCTAATCTAGATGAAATTAACGTTGTTATTTCGCAACTTAAAACTAACAAAGCCGGGGGCTCAGACGGCCTGACTGCTGACCTAATTAAAGCGGCCGGAGATCAGTTGGTAGGGTGCATGCACCAGCTCATTTGTAAGATATGGTCGGAGGAAAGCATGCCCGACCAGTCTATATATGCCCAGTCCTATAATTGCGCCAACTATAAAGGAATAAGTTTCTTATATTCGATAAGAATCGACAAGACATTCTCCGCCGTGCTGTGTGAACGCCTGAAACCTTTGTGGATAATCTGATAGGTTCCTATCAGTGTGGGTTCAGGCCAGGTAAATCCAGAATACACCAATTTTTCACACTGCGGCAGATCTTGGAAAAGACCCAAGAATTCCAAACACACACAATCTTTTTGTCGATTTTAAAGCCGCATATAACAGTATTCACAGGGATAAGCTATACCGAGCTATATCTAGCTTTAACATCCTTGCCAAACTGATCAGATTGTACAAGATAACAATGGAGAATTCTCGCTGCTCCACTAAGGTCGGTAGCGAATTAACCGAGACCTTCGTTATTAAAAAAAGGATTTAGGCGAGATGACGCACTGTCATGTAACTTTTTCAACATCGTCCTTGAAAAGATCGTGCAAGAGTTATTGGCCAACACAGGAGGTACGACATATTTCAAGTCTGGGCAATTGCTTACGTACGCAGATGACATTGACATAATTGGGCGAGCACAGCGAGACGACAATGTGTTCAAAAGCATTGAAGCAAAAGCGTCTAAAATGGGTCTTTCGGAGAACAAGGATAAAACCAAATATATAGTGTCATCCAAAAAAACCCACAACACTGACGTCTTGGCCAGAACGTCCCAATTGACGGCTACAAATTTGAATTGGTCAAGGACTTCGTCTACCTTGGCTCACTGATGACCAGCGACAACAACACCGGCGTTGAGATCGAACGCAGAATTACTCTTGCCAACCGCTGCTTCTTTGGGTTCAAGAGGCAATTGAGAAGTAGAGCCCTCTCTCGAAAAACCAAGGAAGCACTATATAAATCACTGATCATCCCAGTCCTTCTTTAAGGCGCAGAGGCCCTTAACGAAAACGGATGAGGATGCCCTTGGTCGCTTTGAGAAGAAGATTCTGCGTTCCATCTATACTCCCGTTTATATACATAAACGGAGAGTGGAGGAGAAGATACAACGACGAACTGTTCAGCGGGCTGTACAGCGACATTGGCCTAGTACCACCTCTCCGGTTCCAACGTCTAAGATGGCTAGGCCATGTAGAGCGAATGGACAACACAGCTCCGGCCCGAAGAATCTTCGAGTCCAACCCGGAGGGACGACGTAGCAGAGGACGCCCGAATCTATGGTGGCGCACACAAGTGGAAGAGGACTTTAACCAACTGGGAGTGCGGCACTGGAAACAACTGGCAAAAGATTGTGCCAGCTGTAGACGCTTGTTAGTTGAGGCCCAGTTTCGCATCGGACTGTAGCGTCGTTCGGTATATTTTAGAGTGACATCCTACAGCAGACTAACCAACCAGTTTTACTAGACCATGCATTCGATTAGGTTAGGTTAGGTGGCTTCCCTCCGTAAAGAGCGATGAGGATCACTTAGACCAAGATGGGTCCATTGTGCTACCACTTGCCAGCTTGGTCAGCGCTACCAGTGTGCTGAATAAAATTTGATATTTTGTAGATCTCCATTTTGGATAGATCCGTTAGTTCATTAAAGAAATATTCTCCCAGAAATCGTCTTTTTGAGAAGGCTAGGGCAAGACAATTACATAGGGGATGGGATGGAGATTCTTCCTCTTTCTCATCATGACACCTACTGCAGTAGTCGTTATAGGGCAGTCCTAATCTTGCGGTATGTTTTCCTAAAGCGCAATGTCCTATTAGGATTCCAATTAGGCTGCTTATACTCGTATACTGCCTGCGTATTTTTAGCAGGCTTGTGGTTTTAAGTTTACAATACCTGGGTCAGGTTTGTCTCGCGTTATTGCATGTTTTGAGGTCACGCCATTTCTCCTGCTGCAGTGCTTGTCTCGCGATTTTATATTTTTGCGTTTCCATTGGTGGGTGGATTTCTCCCAGTCAAGAGCTCCAGTGTCGTCCAGGTACTCAGCACCACGTTACCGCGCATTTGCTCGATATCTCATTTAGGGACGTGTGGCAGTGCCTGACAAATTTAGATCTTATTCGAATGCTTTTATTGCTGCTTGGCTGCTTGGGGGGCAAACACCCCCATTTATTGAGCTTAATTCAAGCTAAACTTAATCTAACTTAATAACTAATGAGAACGGGTGAGGGGACGCGATCCTTAGAAACTAAGACTGGAAGGAGAGAACGTTATTGAGAAGACGGAGTTTTAGGCATGGAGTGCTGAGGTTGAAGTCAAAGTTAATATTCGAATTAACATTTACATTAACATTTCCAACATACGGGAAATGGGTTCATAAGGTACGGGGGGTGGATAGATAGAAGAGACGGGAATTGTATTACGGGGGTTAGTGTTGAGAGTTATGGAGTTATAGAGGATGGCGCAGTCAATGGTACCTGTAAGAAGTCTGTGAATGAAGAGAATGTCGGATACTCTTCTTCTTTCCAAAGTACTCAAGTTGATTGGTTTTTATAGGGCAGTAAAAAAAAGGATTATTCCTGGGCAGACCTCGAAGAGCGAAACGTAGGAACCGACGTTGGATGCTTCCGATTCTAGATATGTGGGTTTGTTGATAAGGGGACCACACTTGAGATGCGTATTCGAGAAGGGGGCGAACAAAGGTAATATATGTTAGAGGGATCGAGTCATGTAGGGATTGGGAAATTCTTTAGACCAACAATTCACAAAACCGAGTGCAGTGTTGGCTTTATGAATTATATCGTCGATATACGAGTATGCGCGAAAATTTAGCTCTTGGTCACATAGTATGCCAAGGTCGCGGATAACCTGAACGATGGAGGTGGGCTAATTATTGAGGAAGTAGATACGAGGGGGAGGTTTGATTCATTTACGTGAGAAGGTAATTGATTGGCATTTGGAAATATTAAGTTCCAAACAATATTTGGAACACCAATCAGAAAAGCTGTTGAGATCCGATTGAATAAGGGAAGAATCTTGTTGCGAGGAAATGGTCTTGAAGAACTTGGTGTCGGCAGCGAACAGTGAGAGGTGGGAATGTTTGACGACAAACTCAATGTCGTTTATGGTAAGAATAAAAAGAAGTGGACCTAGGTGGCTGCCTTGGGGAACGCCGGAAGAAGCTAAGAAGGGGTTGGAAAAGGCAGATCTAAAACGAACACTGTAGTAACGGTTTTTTAGATAAGAAGATATCCACTTCAACGAAGGGGGTTTAAAGCCAAGGCAAGACATTTTGAAAAGTATTAGTTTGTGGGAGATTTTGTCGAAATCTTTACTGAAATCAGTTGAAATGACGTCGACCTCACAATCTCTAATGCTGAGAGTGTGAAGGACACAAATTCGACAAGGTTTGTGGTTGTAGACCTCCATTTGAGGAAGCCATGTTGTTTAGAGGAGATTTGAGATTAGCAGTGAAAACACAGAGTGTCATACAAGATACTTTGGGTATGTGTTTGCGTATGTGTGACAGTTTGGCGATGGACCGGTAATTGTGCACAACATTCTTCGGATCTTTATTGTGAACAGGAGTTATAAAAGCGGTTCTCCATATATGGGGAAAGTCTCCAAGGGACAGGGATAAGTTGAATATTTTTGAGAGCGGGACTGAAATAAGGGAGGAACATTATTTAATTAATATGGCAGGGAGACCGTCGGGCTCAGGAGTAAATTCATCATGCAGTTGACTCAGTATATTTTCAATGATATGGGGGTCCATAGTACGTGGGAGAAATTTGGTAAGTAGTCGAAGTAAGTAGTATCCGGTACAAAGGAGTCATCGGCGAAAGATTGTTTGAAAAAGTTGGCAAAAAAGTTGGCGACAATTTTAGAATCATTCGAGGTTTCGCCATTGAAGGAGAGTGAAGTTGGGTCGCCAGTTGGCACGCCAAGGTATTTGGCGTGGTCTGCGAATCTAGTGTATGTGGTGGAGTGATTTGAGGTATCTGCCGTTTTCTTGTGAATAAAACTAGTCCCTTTTTGGCCCGCAGTTCTCTGCCCATTTGGCCAGTTTGCCTAGGTCTGTTTCCATCAAATCTCTCATTGTTCGGAGAAGTTTCCCGCTGATCATTAGTGCAATGTCGTTGCATACGCAATGGCTTCAGAAAGTGAGCTACCACCTATAAGTTGTCTCATTTGGTAAAGCATCTTGCCATTAACGCCGTAATTGTTTTCCAGGCTTACGCAGCATTTTTGTCTTTTTCGTAATAAAATAACAAAATACAGCGAAAAGTCAGTATGAAGCGCCAATATGACGCCACTTGATTAGTGTGACACCATGCACCATCTGCTAACAAATATATTTATATATTTGACCCGAGGTTTGTTCAAAAATTAAGGTGACTTTTCTGCTTTTCTCGATATTTAAAATATTTATTTATTCATGAATATCTATTCTCTTCCATACAAAGTAATCCTCTTCTGATATGAGCTTTTCGGTATAGGTCATTATCTTATATCATGCCAAATTTCTATCCGTTCATGAGTCTATTCAGTTTTCGGAAGAGGAAAAGTCGCAGGGGACTAAGTCCTCTGAATACGGTGGCTGAAAGATGATTACGATATTGTTTTTGGCCAAACATAAAGCACAAGCAATGGTAAGTGAGCAGGTGCATTATCTTGATGCAACAGGCATGCATTTATTTCGCACAAATCCAGATGTTTTCTTCATATTGCTTCACGCACACGGCCATAACTTAAAGGTAATATGCCTTATTGACCTCACGCTTTAGTAGGCTCGCCAAATGTCACAGTTAACATTTCAAGTTGGAGCATTTAGTTTTATTTTTCTCAGAAATTTTGATACATATTTTTCGATCCATTTGTTCAATAGCAAAAATAGTCAAGCACACCAAACCTTTATACGTGTGAAAAGAATACCAAATATCCAAAGTGGCTGATAATGTCAACATGTGTAAGGGGACATGTGTACCAACATAACAAAAGAACAAAATCGAAAATCGAATGTACTTAGCTTGCGAAATTCAAACATTTTTGAACAATACGCAAACTACGCTCTAAAAACGATGGATTCGAGTTCGAGGGATCTTGAAACGTTGACACATCGCCACGTTTCGAGGCTTGTAAGTTCTCAATGTGGGCTCGTACGTTTCGTCTCGTATATCTTGTAAACAAATTAAGATAATATAGATATAATATTAAGATATCATTTCCGAGTCAGATTCATTTGACACTTTACTAGTATGATGAGGTGCTGATTAAATTTGTTACGTTTCTTTTTATAACAAGAAAAATGGCTTACCAGAGACTCGAGGATCTCCACTTAGCCCTTAATTAAATCACAAAGACTAAGATGGGCAGGACGCTTTAAGCAAATGAAGTGTGGACGCACAGTTAAAACAATAATAAGAGGAAAACTGCCGGGAAGCCGCGCCGTAGATGGAGGGGCAATATAAGGATGGACCTAAAAGAAATGAAACGGAACAGTGATATATGAAGAGAGCATATCCGTGCATATCCAGGGAGATTGGCCTAAGTGTGTCAGCGAGGCTTTGAACTTTCGATTTCGGTAAAGAATTGAGGCGCCTGGCTGGCTTCGAACACTTTTTTTTTTTTATCTGTTGGAGGCTACTGGTTCATTATTCACCAGATGGACACCTTTGTTTATTGTGTTTTCTCCACTGTCCGGAGAAAAATCAGGAAGAGCTTCAGTGAAGAATTAAGAGATTCGGCACACACCACGTCGGCCCCAAAGGTGTGTCACCGTGCGCGAGCGAAGGCGGTATAGTCGCAGAGAAAGTGTTTTGCTGTGTCATCCTCCTCCTAACATGTAGCACAGGTAGTCATCTCTCTGATGCCAAGCACGTATAGATGCTTGGCAAAAGTGTAATAGCCCGTAATGTCGCCCGCAAGTCCTCTGCAATTATTTCTCCTTAACGATAAGAAGAATGTTGCGGACTTCTTGCACACACTAGGGTGTACGCGCTTAGTCATCCTGCATCCTGGATATTCCCTCCATCTACGACTGTGTGCATTAAAGACCCTGTTGATAATGTCAGATTTGACCGTGGAAGTAGGTAGACCCAAGGCGGGTTCAGGTACTGAGAAATTCTCCTCTGAGCCCCTTCTAGTGAGTTCATCATCTCATTTCCTGGGATCCCAGAGTGACCTGGCACCCGTACAAGCCTTTGTGAATTTAGTCTTACGACTTTGTTCAAAAAGATCTTGAGTTCATGCACTAATTTGGAGTTGGATAGAGGGTTGCACACAGCTTAGAGTGCAGCTTGGCTCTCACTGTAGACGCATATACTTTCCCCTTCCACATGTGCTTCACAGCATAGTGCATGACCATTAGGATTGCGTAAATCTCTGAATGAAAGACAGACGCATATATTCCTAACGAGAAGTGCAGTCGAATGTTTTCGCGTTCAAAGCAAACTCCAGCGCCGCACAATGGAAATTTGACTGTGAAATTATAGCGCAATAGGATGGCCATTGCGTCGGAAGGCATATCCATGAGACAGGGGTTGTAGCATATTTCTCGCACAAGTACACTGTTACTCCAATGCGATTTGTACCAAAAACCATATCTCTTGAGGTGACACATGAGATTTTCGGCAAGAAGCCCCATATTTTGCCAAACGCACCTTTGCATTCCCAAAAAGCTGACAGCGCTTTGGTGGTTTTGGACTCAACATGTTTTGACCAAAGAAGTTTGCTATCTAGGATGACTCCCAGATACTTAGCTTCCTTGGATATCGCAACGGGAATGTCTTTTAGCACCAGTTGAGTAATGCCAGAATGACATCAGTCTTAAGAGGACTAATCGACAACTTATTACTCGAGCACCAGTCCTCGATCACATCTAGCGCCGCCTGTGCTTTGAGACAGGCAGTCGCTAAACATAAGCCTACATGAGAACGGTAACATCATTCGCATAAGCCGGGGCATAGAATCCAGAAGCATTGAGAACATCGAGCAGAGAGTCGACCACCATGCACTTTAACAGCGGAGACAGCACGCGGGCAGCTCCTGTTTACGTCAGATTTGTTCGAGGCCCGCTTCAGCGATCAATGTCCTGTGCACAAGCATTGCTTTCATCCAGTGCTTTATCTATGCCATGCCGTCTAGCAGCATTCGAAAGTAGTGTTATCAAAAGCTCCCTCAATGTCGACGAAAATCGCCAACACGGGCTCTCTTCTTTAGAGTGTGCATTCAATTCGTCCAACTAGGTTTTGAAGGGCAGTCTCGCAGGATTTTCTGCGCTGATAAGCATGTTGCATCTCCGAGAGAGGATGCATTCGAAGGGCAACTTTGCGTACGTGCAACTCTACCAGTCTCTCCATGCTTTTCAGCAAGAAGGATGTTAGACTGATTGGTCTAAAACTCTTGGCGAGAGAGTGATCTTCTTTCCCTATTTTGGGTATAAATATATAGACAAGTGCCAGGTTAGCAGTTAAAATTCTTTGCAGAGTAGGAAGCAGCTGTCTTACACCTTTTTGCAGCATAACAGGGTATATCCCATCAGTGCCCGGCGACTTGAAGCCATCGAAAGATGCCACAGTAAATTCAATTGCCTCAGTTTTGCCACGCATGACGCAATATACCAGCTACGCCGAGGTGTTTTCATCGTTTCAGTTGCAGTTACCAAGGGAGGGTGCAACGAGTCGATAACAGTCTAAGAGTAAGAAACTAAGAGTTTCCGCTATAGACGCGGTGAAGGTACCATCTGACTTTCTGAGTGCATCTAGGTTTGTCGATTTTCCTCGCTTCGATTTACGAATAAACTTCTTATATTCTTTTGCTTCGATCTATACTTATTCCAGGCATCTTTCGAGTTCGATTTAAGCAATCTACTCAAGAGACTTCTGGCTTCTCTACGAACCAGAGAACCAATTTCGGTTTTTTGACAGGACATGCGAGTTCGAAAAAGTTGGTGATGGCGCTGCTCAGGTTATAAACGGCATCCTCCACCAATTGCTTTGTTCTGAGTTTAGGCAGGGCTTGAGTGGATTTCTCAAGCTCATCTCTGTCTGAATCGTACCTAGTCCGTCTTTTTCAGATTCTGTTTGGTCTGCGGGGGAAGTATCCCCTCTTCTTCACTTGAAATTCGATATATTTATGGTCTGACAACGTAACATCTGGTAAGGCTCTCCGTTTAGTGGTGCCCTTCACATGCCTATTAGACAGGGCTAGGTCAGTCACTTCCTGTCGTTTACAGTAATAAGTTTTTGGCATGTGCTGTCCGAGCATGTTGATACGGAGTTTGACTCGGCTCCGAACTAGTTTGTTCAAAACGCTTCACTATTGTGAGGACTTACTAGAGCGATTAAGCTGACTAAAAAATTCACGAATCTTACGATATTCCACTTAAAATATCGCCCATTTTCCTAATAAGTTTACATAACAAAAAAGCATTTTTGTGTGGTGAACGATTCCATGTCTAAATTTGGTAAAGACTGTATTTGACATCTGTCGGAAAGATCAATCATATTGAATTCAGCAAATGACAGTAATTGACAGGCAAAATCCACCCCAGCTTTTGGATAAGGTACCTTTTAGTTTGAATAGACTAGTCGCACCAGATACATAATTTCTTTTTTTTTAATAATTTTTTACTAAATTCTAGTGAAGCGACGAACTAAGCGGATATACATACAACTGAACAGCGATGCGACACCATAATGTTTGTGGCCAAAGTAATCGTTTGTAGCATGGCGTAATCGACAAAAAAGTTTTCTTGAATGGATTGGGAAATAAAAAAAATCATCTCTCGAAACTGACATCTGTGGACAAGCCTTATAGTTGGATTACACAGCACTTCAAGTATATCGTGTGTTTTATGAATAACAATTAACCTGGCATTTTAAAACTATGAATTAAGTTATTAACACCTGCAGCAATCTCTAGAACTATTTAGAAAGCTTTAGAAATGAATCATTTTCCTGTCGCTTGCGTAATCGACAAGAGATGTGACTCAATTTCCAATTCGCTGCACATCCACAACGTACTCTGCTGTCTAATTAAGAAAACAATTCACATGTAATTTGTTTCTTTAATTTCAAATCAGCACGACAGTGTTTTAACCACAAATCGCCACTCGAGATAATTTACATGACAGTACGTTAGCCCACATACACATGTGATGACGCGCACCTTACAAAGTGCACCAAGCCCAGTTTATCGTAGAAAAAAAAGGAACAAAAACAGCTTTACCGCTGAGATAATTTGCATTCGCAGATAAATCAAAGAAAAATTATAAACGAATACGACCGTTGGTAAACAACGGTCTTCGGGCAGCGAATTAATTTTGAAAATAAAATAGAAACGAAAAAGTTACAGAGAAAAATAGAAAAAAATGCAATTCTGCAACTCGTGCACCTGTTGCAGCGTCATGCCCACCGTTAAGCACTCGATCGAACCATGGCTGCCTGCATCTAGATCTCCCAGCGGCCTGTACCTCCCATTCGTTAGGCCTTACCAGCTCACTTTGTCATTTATACGAGTAGAGCTCGTATCTGGCGCGACTGATTGAGACGACTACACAACGATGACGACACGGCGACAACGATTGCGATTCGATTGCAACCCGTAGATACACAGATACAAGTTTGAATTTAAATTTATCGCCAGAGCACAGCTGAAGTCGCATGCGGACTGATTTAATGATTCCGATATGAGTAATCAGCGGTAAAAACGGCAGCTCCTCCACCTGGACAAAAAGAGCACCAAAAAAATCTACGAATCCACTCGAAACGTGTTTAACTCTCGATTGGAATCAATTAAAAATCATGTTTTACCAGTGGCTCGGCGAGTCGCGCATGCGATTAGGAATATACGAATGAAATCCAATGCGGATGGATGATGGCTAGAGGCTGACGACTAATAGCTAATAGTTTATGTTCGCCTGATGCCGGCACAGACGCACGATGAAATGGATGATGTGGTGTTTGGATACATTTCCACGACAAGTGCAATTGGCAGTAGCAATCGCTTTTTCTCTTGCTTGCATACCGAGGAGCCCGGGGAGGCTTAAAGTCAATTAAGGTAATCTGGCAATTAAGTCGGCTAATTTTGTAATTAAATTGTGCAATAGCTCGGCGGATTCCGATAACCCGGCTGTAGTATTAATAAACAAAAAGCTTTTCAAATGAATCGCGTAATTTTCAATTTATTTCAGTATTTATTAATCAGTGACATCAATCCAATGATTGTTGGTTCTTCCGAGCCTGGTATCTGGAGCTTTCTTGGTTTTATCCGAAGTCGTGGTCCATTGGTAATAAGAGGAGGCTTTGCTTCTGCTTCCCTTCTGTACTGTTCTTCCACACTAAGGTCCTTTAATTCCTCTTTTTGGGTTGCATCTTTAGCATTAGGCAAGTAAGGCTGGTCCGAGGAACTGGATCCAATGTGACGAAAACCATTACCGAATATTACAGAACGCCTGCAAATATGTCGCAGCATGATCACGATAAAATATGTTTCAGAATTCTTTAAAAAAAATATAGAAAACAGCTTTTTTCCTGAATACTACGACTTTTGCTATTTTAAAATTTCTTGCTTTATAAGTTGACAGCACTTTGACGAGGCTCGCTTGAAATTAAAAGTGATGAAGCTGTGATCCTTTTCCGGCTACTTACTTATGATTTCAAATATTCGATTGCCTATTAAGCAGGCAATCTAAACAAGATGTTTGACAGAAACCACCAATGAGACGTACCACTTAAAATGGCCGCCGACGTTTGCCTACAAGCTCGGGCGAGCACGTGGAAACCTCAAGTGCTGTCAAAATTTTGTAAACAATCACGCACATTGTTATAATTCCAAGAGTCTGTGTGGCGGGAGTACACTGCGGTAAGATGAAATGAGCTCACACGTATTCACGGATAGAAGCTCGTTTGTAACGAGTTTTGTCGCTACGAACCTGAACTTCTTTCAAAATTTCAGGGTGCCACGGGGGAAGACGTACGAAAGACGTCTCATTCTGGTTTTCTGATGTTTGATATCGAATCAATTTCCTAGCAGATTGATAATATTATATCGCAGGATGCCACAGGGTGGCAGTCCCGATCACCTTCATTGGGGGGGAATAATTCGTCAGTGATGTTACCGAAACATGAATTTCGGTCCAGATTTCTCGACCATGTTTCATCAACGGGTCACTGAACACACTAAGTCGTTCAGCCGTTTGCCTCGCAGGGACTGGAACAGAACGGGACAAAAGAGACGGTGGAAGGTCTTGCTGCAATCGTTTTCACGAGTATATCACCGCTGTGGAAAGACTTGAACTTGTTCCCTTTCAAATTGTAGACAGTCAGACTCGCTTGAATTACGTCCACGTTACCCTCAACCTCAATGACAAAATGAACTCAAAATCCATTCGAGGCCTTAACGGATACATAAACAAGCAAAATGTGAGCTTTTGAATCACTCAGAATGCAAGTGTAATTCACGAAGAGCAATTACATTCACTCAAAGACACTGATTTAAGCCAGAGGTGTCAATGGGCTTCATTGTTTCGAAGACGTAAAAGATCAACCCTGATAACCCGTTTTGATTGCCCGAAAATGGATTAATTGGGATTGGAGGCTCACGCGGCTTGCACTGCGAATTAGAAGATTGCTATTCCAGGTCGCCCATTGTTTTGTTTACCGATTTGTACTGAGCAATTTTAGCCACTCTTGGCTTATTTTTGCGGGTTTTTGAACTTATGGGTCTATCAGAACAAGCCACAGACATGGGAGGAGTCGAAAACTTATCGTCGAAAGTTCCCAACGAAACGATAAAAATAGCCAAATGATCATCAACATATTACATATTAGCGCCATTTGGACGTTATGATTTTCGAACAATAACGGAAAAAAACCTAAAGGTCCAAATAAAGAATGACATTTTGTAAAGATGTAGCAAATCAATATTGGGTGATCGTTTTTAAGTTACCTTGTAAAGTGGTTGATAGATGCATATAAGATCCCAATTCTGAGATGCTTGGATAGTATTTTGGAACCCTCGGAGTCGAACGATCTGCCACTGCTTAACCTGAATATTTTTTTCCAGATTGAAATTTTGAGACCTGAAACTTTTTTTCGACATCCTGCGAATCCTGCGCTATAAGCTTCAGAGGAGGAGGTTAAGACATTCCACACTGAGCCTCGGTACTCCCATGGGAATGCCATCAACTATCTGACTTGATTCTGAACACTGTTGAAAGAACTAATGTACAAAATATTTTCTTCTGCACATGTGACCAAGATGATCCACATAGATGTTCGAACACCAAACATTTTGGGTAAACTACAACGTCACCTCTTCAGTTTTGAATGGATTATAAACAAGACCTATTATCAGCTTGACAACACGTTACTTTTACGTGTTGTCCGCCATGAAGCTATGTCCGCCAACTTACCAACTTGCTAATCTTTAACGCTAATCTCTTCTTATTGAAAATCCGGACGTAAAAGTCGTTTAACCTCTACCGAGTTAAGTTTTTATAGGTGAGGAACCCGGTTCAACCTGTGAAAATACCAGAGTGATGACCATTTTTGATTGATAAACTTGCTTATTTGTACAGAAGTACTAAGAGCTAGATTATCTATTTATTCAATACTCACGATAAAGGCATTAGGTAGCCTTTAAAACTTTAAGTTTGACAGAAACCATTTCACTTCAGTCAGTCCAAGAAGTTAATAGGTACAGTGTAGGAAATACCAATTTAATCGTAACAAAATTTAGTAGTAACAAAATCGCCTGCAACATTTTGGAGGGAGAGTCATTGTAAGAGTTTCTACAATATGTACCCAAAGGATACCTCGGACTACTACTTGGTCCGCTCTCTACACGATTTTTTTAGTGGTTTCAAAAGAATTTTCAATAACCACTTGATTCAGAAGTTCTTCACGTTGAATTAATAACTTTAAATGGCGAGACTTACTTAGATAGCGCTTCCGTCATTGCTTGGTACCCTTTCATCCGTGTGTGCCACCACGACGCAGGCTTTTCTATCACATCGTCCCTCGGGATCGGATTCGATAATACCTTGTAGTGTCCATTCACTCAATATAGCCTAGTCATCATAGGCTCACTGTATAGTCGGTACAGTTTGTGGTTATTAATAAAGTCCATGCCTTTGTGCTTTATAGGAGGATAGGGGCGATTAGGGTATTTTATAAGATGTTCCAGATTTTATTGCTATTACTTGGAGCCAAGGCAGGTAATATTCTTGAGCCCTTTCGATGACACCATTTACTTAGTTTGGTCCTAATTTATTACCAATCCCATTTTAGTTGCTTTTGTCTTACTCTTAAGCAAGATCATCCGACTAAGCAAATGCATATGGCAGTTCATGTCAAAACTAGACTCAAAATACAATTCGTCTGTAATACATATATGTATGACTGCCGATGGGTGTTAATCAGAAATAAGTTTATAGGTTTTTTTCAAGTTCTGCTATTCAGCAAATACACACGTGATATGGAGCGATCCACAAGCCGTTCGCCCAATACCGCAGAGAACCAAGAGCCTTGCTGAAGTCTGTGGCAACAAAGTCAACTTCTTTGCCATCACAACCTTTTAGGAACCCACATTGATTTGGGGCAAAGATGGGCTTGCGGTGAAAGAATATTGTTTGGGTATGCAAGGGCAACGGGGCTGTAGTTCGACATTTGATTCTTTCGACCTCTTTTATAGAGTGAGATGATGAAAAAGTTTTTCCAAAGCTGAGAATAGAGTTATGTGAAATGGAAGTTTGAAATAAAGAAATCCGTGACGAGTAGGACCAGCTGGGGATGTAGTCAGGTCCGGACAAGTAGTCGTCCTTTAAGTTAAGCTTTTTTTCAATGACTAAAAAGGGAGTTACGAGTATATTCGATGCCACCAGAGACGTCGGACCTCAGGGGTATTTTCGTATAACGAAAGTTTCGTGATCGGGTTGTCGGTCCTGAACGATTGGCTGAAGAAATAGACAGAAAAGTTACTAACTACTGGAAGAAGTATTGAGAATACTCAAAGTAGAGGGGTAGTTATTAGCTTTTGTATTTGCAGTTGTAAAGTGGTAAAAACACTTGGGGTCGGATATAAGATAGTATTGTATTCGTCTCAGGTACCTGGGGTAGACAGATTTACATATGAAGGTGTTGGAATTGATAATTAGTGGGTTGTGAGACGAAGAATTCTACTTCATTACTTTAATGTGAAATAAGCCTTGTGGTGACTGTGCTCAACTTGTAGACGAGCAAGCTTCTCAAAAATGGTTTGCACGTTTTAAAAGTGGTGATTTCGATTTAGAAGGCAAGGAAAGACCTAAATCGTTGGGAGTCAAAGGACTTTTTACCTGTGAACGACTGCTTTAGCGGCAGAATAGGAAGTGATTTTTGAATTGAATTTTCACCGGCAATGAAAGTGAATCCATTACAACCTCAAGCGCCAAAAGTCATGGTTTTAGATCGGTTAAGCACCAACATCGACGGTGAAGCCAAATATCCATGCTCATAATGTGTATTCGTATTTGGTGGGATCAGTGGTCTACTATGAGTTTCTCAAGCCGAATAAAAACCATCACTGCAAGTCGCTACCGACTTTAATCAACGCGCTTGAGTCATAAATTGAAGGAAAAACGACTGGAATCCTCCGAAAGACACGAAAAACCCGCAAACCTGGTCAAAACGCACTTGAAAAAGTCTAAAGCCAATATGTTAGTGGCACATTTTCCAGCCAGCTCCAGATCGCACTTTGGCTCCACCTGTATTTTAGAGCGTAGAATCTTCCACGGGGAAATCCACTTTCGCACTTGTACAAGTGTACTTAAGGATCTCAACGTGAACAAATCTGTTGGCCCTGAAGGTATTCCCCCAATACTTCTGAAGAGGTGTCTTGGGCTGGCAAAACCACTGCGTAAGCTTTTTTATCTTTCCTACTCTTCTATTCTCTGTCCGATGAAAAATAGCATTTGTCCAGCCAGTCTCTAAAAGGGTGAATCTCCATCTCCTACCGCCCCATAGGCCATGGAAACGCTGATATATCGTCAGCTTCTTAATGACCGGCAGTACGGTTTTCGCAGCAACAGGTCCACTGGTGATTTGATGGCATATCTCCCCGAAAAGTGGAACCAATCTTTGCACCATTTCGGCGAAAGCAAGATTGTTACTGTGCTTATGGTATCGATGAGTCTCTTCTTCTATGGATTAGAAATTACCTTTCGAGCCGTTCAAGTCAAGTTGTTTTGGATGGTTTCAAGTCACCAAATAATCATTGGTGTTCCCTAGGGCTCTGTTCTGTTACCGACACTCTTCCTCATTTTAGTCTTCTACCTTGCAAAGCTGAGGCAGAGAAGACATGGCCGTATCACAATGTGGCGTTCGAGCGATCGGGCTTTTGACAGGCGTTGTAACGACTTGCGATAAACATAAATATGTATTTCAAACGCGCGACCTAGGAATTTCTTTAACGAAATGTGGCTTTAGGCGCCCGGCGGTTCAAAGGTCGGGAACATGACAGAATGCAAGCAATGTTTCGTCAATCAACCCATACACACATTCAGCGCACCTATAAAAACATTAACAGCTGTCAATACGCCCGACCGAGTAGAGAGTAGCTCTACTCTGGCGTTGAGCTAGAACGTACGATATTTACGATATTACCGAGACAACGCCCGAGGTCGTATTCTGTGTTACTCCATATGAATTCATTCCTCCTACTCAGCTGCCAAAAGCACGAGCAATCGAACGCCGCATTGACATACAGCCATTAAGCAAGGCTTTCCTGTCTGTCCATACGCATATATCATATATATATAAACTTGAGCGAAGTGAATGTGAATTATAAACTGAATGAAATATAAATTATAATATCAAATACATGAACCGTAATAACGAATAATCCAATTCATCAACACTGACAACAGAGTGTCTAAAAACTTCATGAATATTATACGTACATTTATAGAGTTTCAATGAACACATTCAACAACAAGTTTTGTTAAAATGAGGTGTTCTTGATAGTGAAGAATACTGTGAATAATTTAGATTAGATTTTGTGTTTTAGATAAGCTATTTACATAAAACGCTGTGAATTAACTCCAAGTTCGCATAATAACAAGCCATAATTTTTTTTTCTCATACCTCTTACGTTTAAGTTGATGTAGCAAGGTTTCAAACTCTATAATATCAAATATTATGAACTACAGCAGAACGTCAGATAAGCTGCGCTTACTCAAAGTGATTGTATTCTTTAGTGTCTTCAATGAGTCTGCGGCCCTCAAGTACACTTAAAGTTCTAGTTTTCCTCAACATTTTGAGTTTGTCTATTTGATTGCATATTATTGACCCTAGCAGCGTTATTTTGGAAATTCTGAAATGATTCGTGTTACCTTTACATTTTATTTAGACTCTGTTTTATTCTATGTATTTTTTAGGCGCTTGTTTTTTAACTCTAAAACAAGTTGCAGGAAGGGTCGAAAAGTGTATACAAGTTTTATTTCAGTTGATAAACGAATGCTTGCCATTTAATCTTTAAAGATCATTTCATGTAAATTTGACCAGGGCTACGTTTTAAATGGTACATTTAAAGAGTCCAATTTTGGGTAATTTTTTAGAGCATACTGATTGGTATCTCGCTAATAACATGTGTAATATTGTCTTCAGTGCCATTTTGCTGGAACCTCATGCCGACCAGGTACAGCTCGTGTATTTTTGGTACAAAAATTTTCAAAATCATTGAACGATAGCGGGCGCCAATGAAAGTAACGTTGTTTTCACCGTCATATATGAAAAATGTGGCCGAAGATTCCGCCCAAACAGTGTATTTTTCTGGGTGCAATGGCAGCTCTTCTATTGCCTGAAGAGGCTCATAAGACCAAATTCGGCAATACTATGGCTTGAAATGGTTGCTCAATAGGACGATTATGACGACCGTAAGATGGTTTATATGGGCGAAAAATATTTTTCACATAGCACGAATTTTGATAATAAAATTCAAATTTGTAAGCACTTTTCGAATATGAGTCTTCCCACGATAAAATGGTAATGTCAACTGAGTATGTCCGACTTTAACACATGCCCCGATTCACGCGTGAGCTGTCGAAAAATAGAACACTGAAAAACCAAACAGAAATAAATCACCCTGTATGAACCTTTCTAAAACCAGAATTTTTCTTTCGTTTAAACTAGCCACCTTCTCCGTTTTATATGTAAACATTTCAAATTTAATAAATAGGTCGCGCGAAATCCACAGATCATATCATAAACATTCTAGCCGGAATCGAATCTGGAACAAGCCATTTCATAATGGTTCATAATGAAGTCATCATAAATCTTTCAATAAAGCAAATATTTACTCCGGGTCCACAGACAGATCAGACAACCACACCAAGTAGCACACGACCCAGCATTAGCATATTCGCCGCCAGGTCGGTTCATCGCACGTACATACGAACCTGAAAATAAAAAAAGACGAAAATAAATTATTCAATCAATAAAGTCAAATTCAATTTAACAGTTTGCGAGCAATCGTTTCTACAGTAATTTAGAAAGTTATTCGTCATATTCGCGGGAAGGTAGCTTACTACGTCAGCGCCAATTAAGCTCGGTGATCCAAGCTATCGGACGTTGTTAAATGTTTAACGTGACAGTTCGACAAAATGTTGTCGTTCGACATCGACCGAAACTTTGAACTGACCTATGGGGATACCTCAATTGAGGGCAGGTTCCGCGACTTTAATGACTTTAAATCAAAAATAATTTCCCTCTATTGAAATCGTTTAATGCCGATCGCCGGAATAAGTATGTCATTAAAAATTCATATTTATTTGCCATAAAACGCGTGGCAATTATACGATTTTTTACTTGGAACAAAACTTTAACCAATAATATACCAGTTCAGGGAGCTTACATATGTATATTGCGAAAGTGAAGCATTAACTGGCAATCAAACTCCCATTTGACCTCAAAACCCGACGATAAGTACAGGCAACTCAGGCACAAATTACTCCTCTTAACCGTCGCTACAAGGGAAAGCCAAGATCAGAAAGGTGAAATCAGAAACAGAACCGCCAATCAATTCGAAGATCACATATAATTAGTTTAAGTCTGTTACTTGTCCCACGATCACTTCTCAAGTACCATTTTGACATAATCAGACTTTTACCTTGTGTCAGTAAAAGATTTATCTCATCGAGTAATTCAAGTGGAATAATAAAAGAAACAGCGGTAGGTAAACAAATGAGCGGGTAATGGCGCTATCACAATGCCCTAAATGGCTTTCATGATCCGATCGCACGACAGATAATGCCAGGCATTAAGGCAAGTTTAAGTTTTGTGTATTTGAGCAAATTACCACAGCACGAAGCCGAAAAACTCCCTCCAGTCAAATTGTAGGCGATTCGAATCTCAGCCAACCCATTTGTGGTGGTGGCGTGTCAATGTCATATTTGGCGTTTGAGTTCAAGTTCGACGCTATTTACGGTAATTGAGCAGTAAATGATTCAAACAGGCTGCCCGTGTACCGCTGTTGGAATCGCCTTTGGGTTCATCTGTTTACACATCAGGGTGGGGAGACTGAGAATCATTGGTGTGAACTAATTAGGTGAATGTTACGTCATCGAATCGGGGCAGTCGACGTAAATGGATCGGAAGCGAATATGGAGAGTGAGGCTGAGACCTTTGCGCGATCGAGTGAATCAACGGCTGGTCTTACGAAATAAGGTTATGGAATTTCTTTCTACGATAGTGATGATGGGAGGAGGCAGGAAACTAATTTTTCTTTTGTAATTTTGTAAACAATTTAGCTTACTGCATGCATAGACCGACCTTGAGCAGGAATTTCTTGAAGAATTACTTAAGAGGCGTTTTTACTTTAACAATTTGTATCATATCATTGCAAGTCGAGTTGCTTCACTGGCAAAAGAAATAGTAAGAAGTCTGCTCTTAGAAGAGACCGAGGAGAATTGTTAAGGACGATAAAAGTCACCATATGGTTTTCGATATACACGTGACCTATATATCCATTGTAGCTGGTTCTTCAAGAAAGTTTAAAAGTAATCCAATAAAAGATGACATTTTAAGATTTACGTAATTATTGGACTGCCAACACTCAACTATCAACGCGATGATTTTTCATAAGAAAATCTAGGAGCAATGTGCTTCACTGCAAATATGGCCAAAACGTTTCATAAGCTTTTGATTATCGTTGAGCTCCTTCTGGCACGGCTTTAGTAAGTTTAATGGATTTCGACAAATATGGTTACTAGGTTCAGCTGAAATAAGAACTGAAGCCTAACGATCACGCATTATGATTTTTTACATCAAATTATTTTGAGTGATGAACTTTATTCCCATTTGTCGGGGTACCTCCCCGTCTATGATGAGTGACAAATTGTCTCAGCTGTTGGCGCTGTCATTTTCTAATAATTTTGTCAAAAATACTGCTAGCACGACCGTTTGACGCCGCATGACATAGTTGATGAAACAGTGGCTGTATTGCGTGACCGAATATAAAGTCTACAGCTATCTTAACGATTCATTGACTAACGAAAATAACCAGAGCTGCTCATCGTTGCAGTTATACGCTGTTGTAAAAGGATGGCTTTAGTAATCTGCAAGCTAAGAGACTGAAAACGTGAATAACGCCTATGGCACTGATATTGTAATAGCACCCTGCTGGTAGTTTCGATGACAAAGATGCATCACTCTCTGGAAGGCCAATTGTCGAAAATGTCAATCATGGAGATCGTCGAATCTGATCATAACATTAAGAACAAAAACAAGCTCAACGTATAGGTTCCACACGAGTTAACGCGAAAAAATCGCAACAAAATCAACTCATTTCTGATTACGAACAACTTCAATTGAAACTGGCCTCGGTCCAATCAGTCGTGGTCAATCCAGGGTGGATGGCTAGGAAGGTTTTGCTGTGTGTTTGGTGGGAATCGGGAATCATCTACTATGAGCTTTTCCCTAGGGCAAAACCCTGTACTGTCAACAATTGGACCATCAGAGGGACGCTATCGCCAAGAACAGCCAGCTTTCGCGAATAGGAAAGGAATTGTGTTTCATCAAGAAAACGTCAAGCCACACATCGAAAGCGAATTTTCCGAGTTTTCTAGAATTATGAGAGCTTGCTTTTTGTCTTTGTTACAATATTATGTTTTTCATCGACTAGACTTTCCCATATCGCTAATCGTGCATGCCGGAGACCTAAATCTAGCTAGCCTAAATCTAATTTACACACTAAGGTGGGAGGAGGATCTCACTGGAGTAATGCACTGCTCTGGGTAGTGCTTTAACCCGCCAAACATCAAAAATCGGTGTACTGTTTAATAACATCAGCGAGATTCCAGGGGGTAGTAAAATATTACTTTAGAGCCTTTGAGCACTGTCGACGCGCCCGTCGTGAATAGGTCGATTGCCCGTAGCGCCCGCGAAGTCGCAAATAGTATGTATTGTTTCTGACTTTTGGAAGTTAATTTTTAACTTGATGTTAATATGGGGTAGTTTGTTTGGGGGTAGGGTGGACCAGAAGCTTGGTTTTGATCTTCTCATGCAGCCATCTCAGAGTCCGGACCTGACACCAAGTCCTTCTCCTGTCCATGATGGACGATTTTCCTGGTGAAAAATTAAGCCTCAAGAAAGGATTATGAAAGACGACTGTCTCTGTTTTTTATCAATAGGGACGAGGACAGGCATAATGGAATCACCTTCAAAATGCCGCTACACCTAGTATAGGCTATTTTTTAGAGATACATATTCAAATTCAATATGAAATATTGTAGAACAATTAAAGCTAACGCTGGTGTCTATAATATTAGCTTTATATAATAGATCATTTTATGCCATTAGTGTTTAAGTATGAGCATATCAGCTCCATAGCTGGTTTGAATGAAGCGCGATCCTGAAGTCCAATTTTCGACAACTCTATGGAGAAACTGGGGCCATATATCAACAATAACACGGCGAATGTTGACCTCCAGTTCGTCCAACGTATACCATACCCCCAAAGCAAGTAATCTAAAGGTGTGAGATCACAGGATCGTGGAGGCCAGTTCATATGTCCATTACGCGAATTTATGCGGTCAACAAACGTTTCCCGCGCCGTATGGTATTTTGCGCTATCTTGTTGAAATCAAAGCTCTGTCACGTCAATTCCTTTTAAATGAGGAACGAAGAAGTCAGAAATCATGTTTCTATAGCGCTCTTCATTGGCGGTAACATTCTGGTCGGCATCATCTCTAAAGAAATATGGGCCGATGATTCCACTAGCCCATAAAGCACACCAAACAGTGAGTTTGAATAGTTGAAAGGGCGTCTCGACAAAGACTTCTGGGTATTCTCCACTACAAATTCGGAAATTTTGCTTATTTACATATCCATTTATCCAAATGATGAGGCCCGTCATCGGAGAACGTCAAATTTTGCGTTGAACATGAGAATCAAACTGAATCATGTTTTCGGTCCATTTACCGAATCTACGACGCGTGTAATGGTCACGCGGTCAGCTTGACGGTCAGCTTACACAAGCTGGATCTTATACGCTTTTAAGCCAAAATCTTTTACAAAGTTGATGGACATAGCCTCAATACGATGGGCAATTGCAAATGCTGCGCTCGAGAACGGCAATCATTTCTTCGCTTCGCATTGTTGGTCATCTTTGGGGATGCTTACATATTTTCCACTACTACTTGCCCAGATGGACGATTATGTTATGTGAATGGACGTACCGCACGACATGATAAAATTGGCGAACAGTACCATGGTTTTAAAAATGTTGCATTTGCGCAATTTGCAAGCGCTATCCTGGCGTCAATCTCTTCATCGTAAAATGGCAAAATGTTCTAACTACAAATCAACTTTCAACTGTCTAATTGACACAAAATCTGTAGAAACAGTGTTGCCAGTTTAAAAACAAGCCTCTAAAAAAACACCTCATCATAAGATTGAATATTTATAGGCAGAAGTGAGGAAGAACTTTAACAAATATTATATTCCATTACAAAATGTTTGAATTTGTAAATAAAACATAGCCATCATTCCGAAAAACGTTTGCGTTTTTTTATTGATTTAAAAAGACACCTCTTGTTGGATGGCCAAAATTTCAAAGAAACGGGTGTCCATGGAACAAGCAGGCATGTGACCTGGGTGCAATATCACACAAATGAGTGACATGACTATAAAGCTTTTGTACTCGAGGTAGGTTTGTTCAGTCTAGATCAATGTTATTACATTGCCATGCGGCTGAAGACTTCGTTATACAGGTGCTTCGACGGTTCTTCAGGAGCTGCTTTAATTTAAAGATAGACGAAGGCAATGAAGACAATTTTTTGATCATTTGACTCTAGGGTGGGAGCTCATGTCATATTAAGCGATCAAACACAGTGAGCATGATCGTCACATTCGATTCGCTTTTTGCATACCTGGTGAGCTAGAAGGAGTCAACTGTGACGATTCGACCTTAGGCTCGGGGGTATATCCATATCCATCCTTTGTTTCCTCAATTGATCTTACACCTCCCAGTAGTTTTGCATCCTTATTAACTTCACTTACAAAGTCGTGATCACCAATAATTTACTGATTTTGCTGCGTTCAATCGCTATGCCATCTTGCTTGATCACTGATCTGACCAAAACATATGTACCGACTTTGAAAACAGACTATATTTACCAACACAACAGCAAAAACATTGCGTGAATCAGACTAATGCGAAGTTAAACACAAAAAAAATTCTATACTTTTTGAACACACCCCGTTCTGGAAGACGGAGGGGTACACAGGTTTACCGAGTGACCTTTATGTGAACGTACCTTAAGTTGGAAAAATGGAATGTCTTAAAAGATTTGTTTTTCAATAATAGCTAATGCCTGTAAGTTTTGTTTGACCATGTCTTTGAAATGTTTACGTAAGGAAGCCTCGAAAGCGATCCACATCTTTCTATGTCAATATAGGTGTTTAGACTGTGAACCCGATGGTTGTTCACGTGTGGCTTCTGGGTTTCATTAGAGTAGAATTTGAACAAAACCATTAGACTGTGGGAAATTGCTGATGGCACGCCGGCACATCAGCGCAATGCATCATTGAAACCATCTATATTTCCCATCTTCATTTGTTCATCAGCCTTAATGGCATGAAATCTATCGTAGTATCACTCTTCTGTCGAATCGATTGGAAATGCCTAGAGTTGGTTTTTATTTTTCCACAATCATGAGGCAGTAAATTAACTCTCCCGTCAAGAGCTTAGTTTTCTTGCCCTTTCGGGGTAACTACGAAGAACACGTCGAGCATATGAAGATTCTCTGAACTCCGTGCGACTAGATTATTTTTTGTACTAAAGCGGTATTTCTCTTTCTTCTTCCATCCATCGCCAGTAAAGAGAGAAAAAAAACCGAAACCTTTAGCTTCCGCAGCTAAGAGTTGTGCTTGCCTAACCGCCATTTCATTCCGCATAAGATAGATCACTTGCCGGATTAGATACACTTTGCACTTTCCGCATGACAGCATCATTTACGATACTGCACAATGCACCTCAGTATCCATCCTCAAGCCGATCAGTTCCCGTTTTCTGTGACTCACACACTACCAGTGGTCTTTAAAAACCAACCTCAATTCCGCTGGCCTCTTCCAGCAAACCAGCAACTCGCTCTATGGACATGTGCTCTATGAATGGAGCACTTAACAAATTGCTTGCGTGCAAACACCAGACATTCAACTGAGCCAAAACAGTGACATGCAGCGAACGAAACGAAGAAAGACCATCTCGCCCCTTCCCACTCTCCGAAGAGGATTAGTGATCTCCGTGGGCGCTGGGAGGTGATCATTACTAGATCCGAGGCGAACTCTGTTTGTATTCAAGCCATACAAACCGCGAGAATGCGAAATACAAAATGATGTCGGATCTTCAATGACCATTTATGTTAATGTCTGTAACTTGTTTGCCACACGGGTGGACGCGGCTGTGAGTGATCTTTAGCTCACTGGCGTTTTGATGACTGCCACTGCTGCTGTAGTGCGCCATCATCGAAACATTCAATTTACTTGATTACATCATTCGATCAATGAATATTTCTTCGCGTTAACAAGTTTTATTTTCTCTTCATTCGTTTTGCTTTTTATCTATGCGATATCAAATGAAGTTTGACGCGACGTCAATTTTGGTTTTATAATAGCAGAAAGAGAGAGGGGAAAACTGGTTTTCAGCTGTCATTTCGCATAAAGTTGCATTCGAAGATGATCTTTTGCCATTTACGTCAACCGAAGTGACATTTTCACACGGTTGATCGGGTAGATGCTACTGATGTTGCGATCTGTCGATGAGGTGTTGTGACTTCCATGTGATTTTTGACTACAAGTGGATAATTAAGTATCGGAAATGTTAAATCGATCGTGCCGTTTCATTGACATCTATTTTGTTGCTTTTCTGTCTACAAGGTGAACACATGTGATGAACGAGTGTGAATGAGTGAGTAGGTGGTAAAGATGCTCTTGCTTTTCAACATGATGACCTTATTCGAAACTGGCTTTCATGACATCTAGTAATTAATTTGTAAATTCGATCATTTTTTAACCGTCAAGTACATTAATCGGCCCAATTAAGCCTTTCGAGATAAACGTACACATCACATCCGCGACAATTGGAGCATGAAATCCATTTCGTCGTGGTGAATGGCATCGATCCCTTGTCGTTGCGTTACTTTGCTCGATGCGTCTCAACCCAAATGAAAAAAAGGCGAAAGAAAAAATTTGTATTCCTCCGAATTCTGTTTTTTTTTTTGCGAATTAATTTGACTGAACATACTCCGCGGGTGAATGGAGAAGTCAAGTGGCTTCCGAGGAGCACAAGTCACCGGAAAGTAGCTCGCTTTCTCGATAACTCATTGGCGGTAAGTTGCCTTTGAGCCATTATCACTCGTTGTGTGAGCAATCAGATGCAGGTGGATTTAACAGATTGAGTCCGCTGAACATTTTCCTTTCTATTTAACTTTCATGTTTCAATATCGAAACCATCATTTTTAGAGAGATATATGTGTGTCTGAGGATATTCGTACCTTCGTGATTCTTTCGTCTCGCGTATCACAAGAATAAATGATGATGTCGACTCCGGACCAATTTTACTTTACACATTAGTGCATCGTAAAGACTTGATTGAGCTTTCAGGAATACTGAATTGATCGTCTTTTTCAAAACAAAAGGTTTTAAGCAGACATTTGAAGCACCCAGTTTTTCTTCTTGGTTTCAATATATTGTGAAATAGCATGTAGAAATCAACGGTGGAATAGAGAACAAACCTTTAGACGGAAGTCCTTTACTTTAGGAGTGATAAATCCATTCCAACGATTCCCTGTCCTTTAATTTCGGAAATCACTTCTTAATTGGAACCAAATCTTTTTCCCTGGAGTTTTATTTATAGGTCTGAAAACAGGTAGTAGTCGTTATGAGCCATAAGAAGCGTTCAAGTATTACGTAAAGAAATTTGGGGGGGGGGGGTCTTGCAAAATGTTACGATGCGTTACTAAGGGTTTGAGGGGGGTTCGAACAACGCGTTATGCAATTTTTTTTTTTATTTAAATAAAAACTAGGGAATTAAAACCTCCCAATTTCACGAAGAAATAAAAAAACTACGGGAAGAAAAATGTTTAAAGAAAATAAGAGCTAGTGCCAAGCCTTCAAAGCCTCTTCGAGCCAAGTCGCCGGAAAAACAATCCTGTTGCAGTAAAACCTCGACCTGGATATGGGCAGCTTTCTTGGTTAACTCGCAACCTGCTTTTCTGGAGACCATAATTAACATTGCCAATCATTGCACCGCTGCTGGCGCCGAACAGAAATGATTAGGAGTTGTCTCACTCTGTCCGACCTACATGAGAGGCTGTTGTTGGTGGGAAATTTATTCGAAGCTTCACATATCTCCATTAACTCCATTGGGTTTCTAACACTCAAGAGGAAAGGAGGCAGGTACTTATCGTAGAGTTAGCAAGACCATATACCGAGATGCACTAAAAGCACGAGAATGGATAACTCTGCTACAATTATAGGTCCTTGGAACCTCTAGGAGTACCAATAGGTTTACCGGCAGTAAAAAGTCAGAGCCCTCTTTTAATAGATAGGGAATACAGAGTGATTTTACCTGAATATGACTGGTACATGGCAGAGCGGCACAAACTTATTCCTTTTGTATACGCCGGTATCAACGTGGATCCTGACGGTTTCGGTAAGGAAGAAGCTATTGGTTACAGCGAGCCCACACATAAGGAGTGGGAAACACGCATCCCCCACTTTTATCAGTGTCTGCATTGCAACCCTTAATGGTGACAGAATCACCATTGACACCGTGCAGCCATCATCTTTGTAGATGGTGTGCCAGACGAAAACCCGCATTATCGGAAAGTTAAGAACGTTGCCATTCAATACTTCGAAAAATACAACCTGGACGCCCTGTTTATAGTAACAAATGCTCCTGGGCGGAGCGCATACAGCCGAGTTGAGCGACGCATGGCACCCATCATCAAACGACTGTCAGGCGTCATTCTGCCTCATGAACATTTTGGTTCTCTTCTCGACAATGAAATTAGTAACATATTGATAACGATTTGAAAAAACACATTTTTCAGCACGCTGAAAAGACACTTGCTAAGATCTGGAGTGAAACGAAAATTGACGACTACGATGTTTCAGCGGAATATAGAAAGCCTGAAGATAGCTTGCAGTATCCAGCAGAACCTAATCTGGCATGGTATACCGCTTACGTCCGTGAATCGCAATATTTCTTGCAAGTGATTAAATGCGCGGACTAATCCTGCTGTTCCCGCTCGAGGAGTGCATTGAGATCCGTCTTGCCGGATACTTTCCTGCCGCCAGCCAGTTCAATCTTTCAGACCCCAAGCAAGCTCGTGGTACCTAGTCGGACAAAGGATCAGGCAAATTTTAACCACTTCTTGTGAGGTTGTCTTTTGATCTGTGGCCTTCTCTAGAAGGGTTTTGCCCGTCGGTATAATCCGATTTCAAGAACAGAATATGTCCAACCCGCAACAATGTGCAAATGCACAGTCATTATGGTATGGTATGGTAAGACTGCCTAAGACTGTAGTGAAAGTAGTGTACGGCCACAGCGACTTGCTGCCAGAAGAGTAAATGAGCTTCTCTGCACTGTGCGCCGCTGTGAAACATCGCCTGAGGATGCCGATTAGCTCGACGAAGACGAATTTGATGCAAGTGGTTTAACGTTTCCGGTACCCTCTTCGTCTGCACTTCAGATGCCAGTAATTGAAGAGCTTGAGTGGCTGGCAAACCGGTGGACAGAGGTGCTGTAACTCCAATTGAATTGTACGGTACTTTGCGCAACATATTTGTGACTTTTAGGTAAAAATGAACACTTAGGTGTTACGTCACGGTTAGGAGAGGGGGTACAGAAAAATGTTACGGCGCGTTACATGGGGGGAAGGAGAGTCAAAAATCTTCAAAAATTGCGTTACGTAATACTTGAACGCCCCCATATTTGGAGAATCCCAAAATACAAAGGCCAATACCTTACCAGCTGATATTTGGGTTGTTGTTCGCTTTGGACGGTTTTCATCTTTTCCGGTCTACCCAGCGAATACCAATTAGATTCTTGAATGTAGTGATGGATCCATGTTCCATTCATTGTCTCATTCCGCTAGCGTTTCTGTTTTTTTGTATGCGCTGAAACAGCTCCAAACAGCTGTCGACACATTGCTGGATTTGATTGGTTGTGAGCAAACGCGGAACTTATGCTCAAGTATTCCTGTAAAATGGTGAATCACTGTTTTCTATAATCTTAAAGGTGTCAGATATCTTGCACAACTTCAATTTACGATCAACTAACTTGTATCGACTTTCATTACTTTGCTTGACCGTTATTTTTTCCATTTAAAAAATCATGACGAGTCAACACGCGTAATTCAGATTTGTCCATTGATCCGAAAATTGCAGAAGTAACGTTACTTGAACCTGTGAACTAAGTGTCAGATTGTCATTTTTTGATTGTCAAATTTTACATATCGTTTTGTAATGAGCTTTCTAAGCCGAGATTTACTCGCCGGGACCAGATTTGTCTAATACGAGTAATTTGTGACACCCGTAGACGGAGGTTAATTTTTTATTTTATGTTTACTGGCATGGATCCTAATAATGTGAGACGCGTTCTAAATGTACTGTGTGGCGCGTACGAAAATGGACTCAAAGTTTGTTGTTTAAATGCAGAGAGTATTCGAGCTAAGTACACGTTGTTATATCAGATATTTAGTACCTCTATGTTGGATGTCATTATGGTTTCAGAATCTTGGTTGAACACTTATACCCTGAATGCACTTGTTTCCATACCTGGCTTCAACATTTTTAGAAGTGATAGAAGAGATAGAGTTGGAGGTGGAGCGTGTATGTACATACGTGAACATTTGTCTGGGACTGCTGTTTACAAATCAACTGGGAATTATATTAACTTTGTTTGTGTTGAGGTGAGGAGTTCGTTTGAAAAACTACTGCTTGTTGCCGTTTATTGTCCACCAAATATGTTTAGAGAGAATTACATAACCGAGCTTGAGGAAACCTTAATGCGACTTAGTTCAAAGTATAATCATATTTTGGTTGGAGGTGATTTTAATGTAAATTTTTTTGAAAGACAGCATTTCTAAGCGACTTTTCATTCACTTTTGTGATAAGATTGGTCTTTCAGTGGTAAATAATCAGTGGCCAACGTGTTTCAAATCATACATGAATCCTTCCCTTCTCGATATGTTCTTGACTAGCTCTAGACATAAAATTCTAGGAAGTGACCAAATTAAACCATCTTCAGAGTTTATTCATGATTTCATTTTCTGCTCCTTCTATCTGGATTTAGACAGGTCTAACCAAACTAAAACTATTAGGTATAGATCTTATAGAAATTTTAATTCTGAGACTATGGTAAGATATTTCAATAGATCCGAATGGGATGATATTTTCTACACGCATGACCTTAATGTTAAAGTTGCTCGGTTTAATAACTTAGTATCTAGTTTGTATGATTTATGTATTCCAATAGTGACAAAAGAAGTAAGGAGTAATAAATGTCCGTGGTTCACTGATAACATAAAATTCCTTATTAGGGAAAGAGAACGTTTTTCCCGAAGATTTAAGAATAATCCAACTGAGTTCAACAAAAGTCAATATGTATACGCGCGAAACCAGGTCAATACCACCATTCGTAATTCCAAACGTGCATATTTAACGCAAAAACTAGATCTATCACTTAGCTCTCGAGAGCTGTGGAGCAATCTCAAACAACTTGGCATAAAAGAAGACAAAAACAAACATAAATGTCCTTTCGGCCCTGAAGTAATGGTTAATGCTTTAATCCCCAGCCATTCAAGCTTAAAAATTCCCCAAAGTATCTTTGACATACCTGACAATGAAAACTCCTTCAGTTACGCTTGTATCGGTGTACCCGAGATTTTAAATTCCATTAAATCTGTTAAATCGAATGCCGTCGGTCCTGATGATGTTTCTCCGAAGTTTGTAAAGCTCATTTTTCCATTTATAATGAATTACTTGCTCCATATTTTCAATTTTTGTCTCTATAGTGGGAAGTTCCCGGAAGTGTGGAAAAACTCAAATATTATCCCAGTACCCAAAAAAGCAAATCCCTCAAAACCCTCCGAGTTCAGACCTATAAGTATCTTATCCTTTCCTGGCAAGTTACTGGAAAAAATAATGCACGATCAAATACAGTTATACCTAAACGAACGTCGCTTGCTTTCTGTGTGGCAATCTGGGTTTCGCAGCCTTCATAGTTGTGAAGCTGCTGCAATTAAAGTTACTACAGATATCCGATTTGCGCTTGACTCCGCAAGTTTGGAGTAATGGTACTCTTAGACTTCTCCAAGGCCTTCGACAGTATTGACCACTCAATGCTTATTTCCAAACTAAAATCGAAGTTTAATTTCTCAAATTCATCTCTCAAGCTTTTGCGCAGCTACTTAGTTAATAGAGTTCAATGTATCAAAACTGAAACCGGAACCTCAAATTCATTTGTCACTAATATTGGTGTTCCGCAAGGCTCGGTACTAGGCCCGCTGCTTTTTTCATTGTTTATTAATGACCTCCCGGATTTCATCTCTAATTGCCAGGTTCATTTATATGCCGACGATGTTGTTCTTTATATTTTTCGTCCTTTTGGTTTGATGGATGACTGCATCGTAAGATTGAATGATGATTTAAGCCGTATCTTTGCTTGGTCTAGAAATAACAGCTTAACACTTAACCCGTCCAAGTCCGTTGCTATGCTATGCGCTAGAGATGAGCTCAACTCTGATGATTTTCCCTCTGTCATTCTTAATGATGAAGTCATAGCCTATGTTAAAGACGTGACCTATTTAGGTTTCAAATTAAACAGCAATATGAGTTGCTGTAAAGCAATCTCTGACGCTATCCGGAAAATTTACTCTGGTTTGCGTTGTTTGAGATCTTCCTCAGACCTTTTGATACCAAACTTAAAGAAACATCTCATCAAATCCCTAATAATGCCTTATTTTGTTTTCAACTCGTCTGTTTATCCATCTCTGGACTGTGTTTGTAGAAGAAAACTTAATGTTGCTCTAAATGATTGTATTCGCTATATTTACCATATCCCTAGGCATATAAGTGTATCCCACTTGCGGCATCATATCTTTGGTTTGAGTCTTGATAATTACTTAAATTTTAGGCTGCTTGTGAGGCTTCACAATATCATCCATAGAAAAAAGTCCTACGTACCTCTCAGATACTCTCAACTTTGCTCAGTCACAAAGAGGCGTAAAATTAACTTTACCGCGCTTTACACACAGTATTGCTGAACGCTCATTTTATGTATCTGCCATTCGTTTGTGGAATGTACTCCCAAACGGATTACAAAGCACTACCTCACTTTCAGCCTTCAAGAGAAAATTATTTTTGCACCTTTCCAATCGTGATTAGATACACTGTAAATTAAATTGTTATATTTTAATGTATTTATTATTTATCTATGTCTGTTTCAAGCTTATTTATTATTTATTCCCTTATTTATTTATTTTTTTTTTTTTATTTTTTTTTTAACGTACTCTTTCTTCAATGAATCTGGTCAAAATTTTATTTAGATGCTCTACAAGATTTAAATCTTAATGTATCCATGTAATCATTCTATTGGAAATAAACTAAACTAAACTAAACTAAAGGAGCAGTATAAGCATTGGTAAGATTTGCTTAACCTCGTTTGGGTTAAAAACTGAGTCAGAGTATTGACATTCGCATTGACAATATCTATATACTCTTGGCTCTGTTTTTCGTAGGCCACCCTCCCCGCACCGCGCTACAACGACATCTTGCGCAAAGTATGGATTCGTCAACAAGTTAAATTGTCACATCTCGGAAGATGAAAATACTCTTTAAAAACAAAACCAGAAAAATTATTATATCCACAAAAATACATTGTTTGATATGTTTCTTGGGCTGGCCAGCTTTTCTCCGAAAATAATACATGATTTTTTAAGCGTTCGTTTTTAAAATGTCAAAAAATCCACCGGAAGATCGGGAAAGTGTATACAATTTTTATCAGAGTTGATAAACCAATGTCTGGCATTTACTCTTAAAGAATTAGTTCATGCAAATACTAACCAGGACTACGCTTTAAGTGGTCCATACCGAAAGTCCAATTTTGAGTCACTTTTTCAAACATATTGGCTAACATCTCGCTAGTGATACGCGTAAGTCTACAATTGACGCTGGCTTATCGAAATCCCCATTAAAATAGTTTAAGGACTTTAAATCGCACAATATGGCCTGCCAATTTATCAGTTCAAAACGGGAGATAAAATGCTCATTAAACTCATTCTTCAATTGGTCCATCGATTCGCGTGCTGGGTGACATGAAGCGCTGTTTTGTTGGAACCACCAGATTCAACCAGTACATTTCGGGTAAAAAAAAGTTCGAACTCTATGTGGGAAGTGGGCACCATTGACGGTATAGTTGTTTTCACGGTCATGTTTGAAAAAATACAGGCCAATGATTCCGCCGGACCATAAATCACATCAAACAATTAATTTTTCCGGATGCATTAGCAGCTCTTGTATTGCCTGAGGTTGTTCATCAGACCAAATTCTGTATACGAACATACCTGTTCAACCAGAAATGAGCTTCGTCGCTGAACACAATTGTTCGATAAAAAAGCGAATCTGTCCCCAGCTTTTCTAAAGCCCACTCATCGAAAATTCTCCGTCGAAGTAGGTCTTTCGGCTTCGGTTCTTGCATGGCTGTATTTTGTCAGTTTTGGATCAAGATCCTTGTTAAAATCTATCTACGTATTTTCCTTCCCTACGCATACGGGTTGATGGCTTGATGTCCATGCGAATGCGGAATTTGGTCACTATGGCCTAAAATGCTTGTTCAAAATGATCGAGAATGGGCGAAGTGCGCGACAAACATTTTTCACAGAACACGAATTTTATCAATAAAATTCAATATTTTTTAAGCATTGTTCGGGTGCAAGTTTTTCTATGATGAAATAGTAATGCTTACTGAGCATGCTTGACTTCGACACATGTCACGAATCATGTGGAGCAATCATGTTGGTTCCAGGTCACTCTGGAATCCCAGGAAACGAGATCTCCGATGAACTCGCTAGAAAAGGCTCAGAGGAGAGTTTCTCAGGGCCTGAACCCGCCTTAGGTCTACCAGCTTCAACGGTTAAATCTGACATCAATGACTGGGTCTTTAACGTACACAGTCGCAGATGGAAGGAATATCCAGGATGCAGGATGACTAAGCGCGTACGCCCTGACGTCTGTAAAAAGTCCGCAACATTCTTCTTATCCTTAAGAAGAAATGACTGCAGAAGGCTAACGGGCGTCATTACGGGCCATTACACTTTTGCCAGGCATCTTTACGTGCTTGGCATCAGTGAGACGCCTACCTGTGTTGCTTGTTGCGAGGAGGACGACACAGCGGAACACTTTCTCTGCGACTGTCCCGCACGGTGGCGCACCCTTGGGGCCGATGTGGTGGGTGCCGAATCTCTTAGCTCAACATCACTGAAGCCCCTCCTCACTTTTCTCCGGACAACGGGGAAAATACAATAAAGACAAGGTGTCTGTCTGGTAGTACAATGGACCAGTACTTGTGTCTGAGTGTTCCAGCAGATAGTAAAAGCCTCCAACAAAAAAAAAAAAAAAAAAAAAAAAAAAAAATAATGTTTTTCCTAATAGGTTTTAACAACCTGAGCAATGTCGCCACGCGTTGTCGTGCTATAAAACCACTTGTTCGTGTCTTTTCTCGAATTTCTTTAATACTCAGCCCGAACGTTTTATTTGTGCTCAATAGCAAGCTCCCGTAATGGTGTCTACGGTTAAAGCAACAGCACAAGTGAAAAAACGTCATTCGACGGCTGTCGGTTTTAACTCGTGCGGCACCAAATATTTTTGGTTCTGAGTCATATCCAATAAAAAGTTTGGAAATTGATCTGTCACCTAGTTCAGCTAGAGACTGGCGGGAGCCTTTATGATGTAAATTCTTCGATGAAGGATTTATCGAATCGGGTGGCTTCCCCGAGGGTTGTTGATCTTCAACATCGGTATCATTTTCTTGCAAGAAATCTAGCTGCAGCGTGGCATCACAGTGGATGCTACCTCCGACTACTGCCTCATTAGATCGCATGTGTATAAGTTGCCCAGACTTTCTCTAATCCAATCTAATCTAGACTTTTACTTTTCCGACGATCTTTAGGATCTCAAACAAAGGGTAAACAATCTCCCAAGCTTTGTAGAAAGATTACCTCAAGAATAAAATTCCTCGTTCTCTTCGTAAGAGGTACGCTACCTTATAAAGGATCCAATAGCCTTTTTTCTTTGCGAGACCAATGTTAATTATGATTTGTTGATGAAGTCTGGTCCATGACCATGATGCGATCATCCGAAGGTAACTGCCTCTCCAACCTCATGTCTGAGAAAATACAGGCCAATGATGCCGTCAATCCAAATTCATAATGTGTACTTAGGTTTTCATAGGCATGTAAATAAAGATTAACGTTAAGTTGAAACTGGGCACAAACGGCCAGTCCTCTCTTTGGCCGTTCCTCATTAGCTACTATGGCACATTCTCGGTCGCAACTCCCGTTGTTTGATGAGAATGCATAACATCTGACGGAGAGGATTTAAGAGTGCAAATTTGTTGGTATACCAACACAAATTGGTGTATGGGCATAACATCTACATCGATTTGCTGTGGCGAAGCTAATGGAATGCTATATGCTAACGCTAAATTTGCACTTCTCAACTCCGCTTACCGTAGGTTAGGTTATGTTAAAGAAGGGGAGTGCGATGGTTGAGCATCACTTCCACTCGGAGGCCAAATGGCCCATTGTAATTCCCTTAATTTGTGGACTACACATATAATTAACCTGTCCTATTACGTGGTGGCTGAAACCACCCAGTGCTCTTTATGAATTTTAGAAGATCTGATATATCTGCATTTGCTACGTCCGCAATCTCTATAAAGAATCTTTGGCCCAGCGAAGCTAGGCGTCGATTCTGGAGAGCCGGGCAGTGGCAAGATGTTGGATCGTCTCAGTTTCTTCCTCATCGCTGCAGCTCCGGCAGAGATCGCTGGATCCCGAGTTCCATTTACGGTGCATTGCTCTGATGGGATAGTGTCCTGCGATCACTCCGACGAGCACACGGATCGGGTTTCGGCCCAGCGCCAACAGCTTCTTTGTTTTTCCGATATTGAGCTCTGGCCACGATGATCTTGTCGTGTGGCTGTCGTTTCAGTAAGCCAAGACGAGTGGGCTTCTTTTATAATTGTGTAATTTATGATCCGGTATAATGCGCTTCGCTGATGTGCATTTCAGATCCTTGCCTGGCCAATTCGTCCGCTCTTCCGTTCCCTGCAATTGAGCTGTGACCCGAGACCCCAGCAGAGTTTGGATTTGTGGTGTCTGATGGACTTCAGTGAGTCGCGACATTTCATGACAGCCTTTGATCTCGTGGTACAGGTTCCTATTGACTTCAGTGCAGCCTGGCTTTCTACAAAGGTTGTGATATCCGATGGTGGGATATCGGTTACTTGTTGGTGTTTGGCTGCTTTCTCTATTGCTAGGATTTCTGCTTGAAAGGCGCTGTACAAATCAGGGGGTCTAAATGTTTCCTGTTTGTGCAGGGTATCAGAGTGGAACCACTGTCCTGTGTCCATTTTCGATCCGTCGGTGAAGAGCTAATCTCGTGGTCGTTAATCACGGCGTTTGATAGCCACTCTTCTCTGTCGGGGAAAAGGATTGGTATTCTTCTTATTATTTTGAGTATGGCCGCATGTCCATAATTGGCTTGTTTCCACAAAGAGGACTCCGCTTACCGTAAATAGCGTAAGTAAGTAAGAGTTGGATATTTTGGTTTTTGTGTTTTCTTTGTATGGGAAATTTTAGAGTTGATTTGAGCAATGTTCGTGGGCTAAGAGCGAACTCTTGGTTGTCCACCATTCTCGTTACAAGCCAGCTGTTTTAGTACTAAATGAAACACAGGTGGGCGAAAATACAGACTTTTCGGATTTGAGTCTGCCTGGATATAACTTGGTGTCATTATTCTCTGGACACCGCGGTCTTGCCATTTATGTCCATAGCATCCCATGTAGCATCCCAACTTCAACCACAACATGGTGTCAATCCAGAACTGTCCAAATCTGTAGAGTTCTTTGCTGCGGCTAACAATCCAACGAGCTAGTAAATGAGCCAACACGAATACCTGACATTGCAGATCATTCCGCAAACACACTGGACTTGTTCTTCACCTCCCATCCCGATAAGTATTCTATTGACATATTGTCACCTCTAGACTCAGCTGACCACTGTGTCGTTTCAGCTCTTATTCTCCATTATTCAAACCACATAGTTAGAGGACTAATTCCTAAAAGAACATCATGGCTCTGCGATAAAGCCAATTGGAGTGGACTCAACAACTTCTTTAGAAATTTTAACTGGTCATTATGCTTCCTCGATAGTGAGGTGGATGCTGCTGCTGAAGCGATTACGAACTTATTTCTGCTGGGTATGAGATCCTTCATTCCACATAGAGTGAAGAGTATACCCAAAGCAAATGCGTGGTTTCACTTGAGTTGTAAAACGGCTCAGATTGAGAGAGCTGAAAGCTTTCCGGACTTACAAAGCCAACCTTTCTAAGGAAAACCCGAATAAGTTTAAATGAGCCGGAAAAGACTGTAATGTACTGATTAGAAGAGTCAAATTCTACCATAATCAAATGTTAAGGCAAAAAGTGCTAAATCGTCCCAAAGGCAGCAAAAACTTTTAGTTATTTGTGAAAAACATAAAGAATTCTACCTCGTCCTCAATCCCAACGCTCATTTAAAATGCCAGCCCAGATGTTAGCTCTTTAGACAAGGCTAGCCGCACATTTGCAGACAGCCTAACGCTCCCAGATTGCATTTTGTCTCTGCCTGTACTTGAGAGCGCAGAGACTTCCATGGGACAAATCCACTTTCGCACTCGTACAGTTGCGAGAATAATCCGCTGGCACTGATGGTATTCTCCCAATACTTCTGAAGAGGTGTTCTTCCATGCTGGCGAAAACACTGCGTCCCTAAAAAGAGCAAATTTTCGTCTTCCACTTCCTAACGTCCCTTTTTTCTAGGGTCAAGGAAACGCTGATAAATCGTCAGCTTATGAAATATCTTGAATCGCGGGAACTTCTTAATGATCGGCAGTACGGTTTCCGCAGCAACATATCCACTGGTGATTTGATGAAGTTAAACTAATATTTGCACCATCTCGGCGAAAACATTCCATAACCGCAGTACACGTCTCGCTTGCAATGCTCATCGATTCACCCTCACAGACGTACGGATGCACAGTCACATTTCGAGACTCGTTTTTTAGTCGAACCACACGAATGTGGAATGCTTTTCCCATCTCAACTTTTCCCACTCATTACAATCCACATTTGAAACCAATGCGCATCGGTACCCCCTTTCCCTCTCTCCCTCTATACCTTCGGCACGTGCTGTATCTTAATTTCTTAACACTTAAGGGTAACCCCTTGTGCACGTGTCAATTATAAAAAAAAGTGGCCAAAAATGCCTGTGGTGGCGTCCGGGCAAGCTGATACGGTGCTTGGCCTAATACCATCACTATTGCAAAAATTTCAAACTCACTAGGGCGATAATGTTGACCGAAAAATGAGTTTTATCAAATATTACCATGATTAAAACGGCCACTCTCTGTACTTTACATCTGTCGAAAAGATCAACCACATTCAATTCAACAAGAGACAATAATTGACAGCCAACCTCGTAGCCATTTGTCGGCTCACTCTTTATAGAAAGTGACTTATTTCTGCGTCTCAAATCAATCTTCCCTCAAAGACGACTTCATAAACCTGAAAATGTAACTTAACGAGCTTCTCAATCTGTGAGGACAAACACTACAGTGCACAGTCAAGAAAATAAAAAACTCGAGCAATCGACATGACTTGAATAGTCGACTTCTCCTACACCCAATGACTGGAACGTTTCCCTGTATTTTCCATATCATGAACAAAATAATTAATATTTCTTTGCTCCGCTTTCAGCTTTTTTCGAAAAACACATAAATTATCTCTGTTCGTTACACGTATGAAAGTCGTAAAGTTCGAACAGAGAAATAACGCTTATTAGACGAACCCACGCCCACTTGACTCCCACAATAGACAACCTGAGCCCTTTATCAAGCATCAGCCGCTCATTTGTCAAAGATAATTTCTTCGATTTCACTGGCTTATCGTGGTGAAAAGATCATGCCGCTGTGCTTCATTTTCATTAGGAAAGATCGATTGAACCTTTCCAAAATACTAACTAGCACAGGTCGCCCGCATTTCCTCATTCCAAAGCGAAACCGCGTTCAGGCTTTTCACTCCAAGATTTCACGGTTTTCGAATGATTGATCTAATCGAGGGAAATGCCCGTGAACGGCAAGTAAAAAATCATTTGCATACCGACAAATACCACTCATCTGCGTCGCAACTCTCTCGCTTTCAGTACGACATTCCGACAGACCTTTAGGCCTTTCGTTGCGTGTTGCTTTTCTCTCGTTGACCCTTGCCAGTTGGAGAGGTTATCTCGTTTCACTATTGCCGATCGGCATTGCCAAACCGATTTTCGTGATCACATTTAATTGCAGCACTACATCATCTGCATGATGCTCGTCAGCATCATCTGCATTTTGAATGAGGCTTTAATCGACTTCAAAGTTTAATAAGCCGCTTGTTCGTCTCGCAAACATACGCACCACTCCGACTAATTGATTCAATTTTAAGTAGAACAACTCTTTCCGCTGGACGCACGACGCACGATTTATAACGACAGCATAGTTATGGATATTCGTTCCCAGATATGAGTGCAACATTCAACTGCGTGTCGTTTAATGAAGTTTCCTACACCTTTAGCCAGTTAACGACGTCACTTCCAGGAATCGGGAGACATGGCGTATTCAAGATACCAGACGAGCAATCTTGTCGTACAATCAGAAATCCAAAAATCAAGAAACCATAAACGTACATCCATCCACCCAACGTTCCCATCCACTGTTCTTCTATCATTTGTTTCTAACAACAAAGACCTAAGCCATAGATACAAATATACTCGTACAACTGCACGTTATTCATCCAGAAAGGCATTAACTACAGACAAGTGTGTGCCGAACGGACTGAGACGGGTGCACAACCGACCAATGTAGCCATCCCGTGAGATACTCCATATAAACGGGGAGAGTTAGACACGCGGCTTAAACAGGTTTCCTCAGAAACCAAGAAGCAGTAGAGGATGATAGGCTGATGGAGAAAAAAAAAATGCACACAGGTACGCTACGGTCGTGAGTAACAATTTCGTGTTCCGTCGAGGAATAGGAATACATGGCATCGTACGAGTACCATCGCAGGCAAAATGGGGCTCTTGACCAGTCTGGTCGGACTGAGCGCGACAAAGCAGACCAAAAATAGTTAGTTGAACTCGGAGTGAGGATTGGAATGATTTCCAGAGAATTGAATGCAACGCGGACTATGAACTATGGAGGATTGTCTTAGAAAGGAATAATGACGACTGGAGATAGAAATAGTTGTAGATGGTAACAACATGCCACTTTCTGCTGCGGTCGCGGACCTCGAGGATCGTAGCATAGAGGAGCATCATCCGTGGAGAGATATTTGTGTTTTTCTGTTCCTGTTTTTTATCGGCTGCTTTTGTTTTAATTAAAAATGAGAGAATGTGAGTGGAAGTGGAAGATGCGGTCGTGGTCGACTGGACTCTGATTCGGAGCAGCAACTAACAGGGTTATAGAGGCAATAAAGGATTTCATTAAATAATGAAAATAAACAGAAGAAAATAATCCCAACGTGATAAAAAGACTTCTTGAAGTCAGAGGGGTAATAGAATCGTGAGGCATTAATTTAGAAAGAAGTGCACTTATCCAATTTGTGGTTCCGAAAGTTAATTTAGTTGAACATAGTTATGATTCAGGTTTTGATCAAAACTTCATTTCAGTATATTGCCTTATGTTTGCCATTACAAATGGTGTGTAATAATATATGAATGTCCTCCAAGAGAATTCTTGCAGGAAACAATTCCCAAAAAGTAATTTTTGATGGCTTTTCGGCACATATTGGACTATACTCGACCAGAACTTGAAGAATATTCGTTTTGAAGGCGTCAAGAGTTTGCAGATTATGATGAAGTGATATCTAACGATTATAAAGTACTCGATCTTGGTGGCAAGTTTAAGTCATAAAGACTCAAAACAACTCGCCAGAAAATTATTCTTGCAATAAAACGGATCGTGTTGTGTCATACATATATGGCACTTCTTTGGTGAAACTGCTCGTCTTTCACATCCATATCTTCGATTTAAGGCCAGAAAAATGCTCAGCGTTTGGCTACAGTCATGCGAATCGTCTCCACTTCCCTATGTACGACTTTTTTGTAAATAAGCCTTAATGCCATAGAAGATTTTGTGTGAAAATTGGTCATCCAAACGCTGGTGTTCAAGCACCCAATGAGCATGTGTTCTACTGATTTCGTCGTCAATCGGGTTCAATTCTTGAAGCAGATGAACTGTATAAGGGCATAGATACAAACCCGAAAGCTTGATGCAGCATAATGTGCTGTAGGACAAGTCCAAATTCTGTGCTCGCAGTGAAATCAATGGACTTTCACTAATGGGAGCCATATTTTCAGCAGAGCGTGCATTTCGATGAGAGACATAATTCTCCCACAATACGCTCAGATAGGCGAATATATCGACCGTAATGCTTGTTATGCGCAAAAAGTATGTACTACAAAATCACTACTTTGGAATAAGTTTTCAATCAGCGATGATCAAATCCTTTTCACAGATCATCTCTCTGACTCCGGCCTTTTGCAACTCAGTTACATCACCAATAACATGGACAAACAACTCGACGTGATTTTCTCACCTGATTCAGTAAACGTTATTACCCCAAGTAACCATCTTCTCTCTACTTTAGACCCCCTTCATCCACCTTTATCGGTAACTCTTTCACTCGAAACTCAATTCATTACTTTTCCCTCCGAAAATATGTACTGTTTCAATTTCCGGAAAGCTGACTTCGCGAAACTAAATAATCTGCTCAACAATGTGTCAGCTAAACGCTGCCGATGTCGAAAGACACACGGCACTTTCGGAGCGAGTCCCAAAAAAAAAAACCCTCAAATTTGAAGTAATGGAACGGGGAGAAAACGGACAAACGAACAAGGCAAAACGACGCCGACACACGATAGTCATCACTCAACCGCTCCACGTATCCTTTTTTTTTTAATAATAATTCTTTTTGGTTTAAATAATAAAAGTGTTCGCAAGAGACTTCGTTTGCCACCAAAAAAGAATTACACTTCATCTCCGTCTTGGTAAACCAAGGAACTATGCTCTTTGCGCAGTAAAAGAAACAAAAATTAGCTCGCCTATCTTAGATCCTCCTCTGCATCTGACCTTTCTAATTACATGCAGTCCTACTCTAAATATGCAAAGCTATCTGAATCACTCTACCTCCCTTATCCCCGAGCCTAAGTGTTTCTTCCCCTTCATCGATGCCGATAACTACCCCGCTACATTTAATTTACTTTTCCAACGAACCCGAAATAATTGCCAAAGTCATTTGCTCATTTCTTCAGCCAGTCATTCATCGAGCAAGATCTTCAACCCGATCACGACTATTTTCGATATTTGAAAGACTACCCCCAGACATCTCTTATCTCACTGAACATAACTCCCGACATCGTCGAAAAAATACGCAACCTAAATGAATACTACTACTCTGCCTGCCATAGTTTTAAAAAAGTCCGCGAACCATTTTACTTTACCGCATCCGCTTTATTTCAAAACTCTATCTCTCAATGACTCTTTCCTCAGCTTTGCAAATATGCTTATACATTCCTGTCCACAAAAAAAGGACTGAAAAATTATGTGTCCAACTATCGTCCAATTGCCGAGCTCTAGTGCAAAGTACCCAAAATTTTCGACAGCATCGTTTATAATGCATTTCACTGAAAACCCATATTTTCTCCTAACCATGGGTTCTAAAAAGTCGATCGACAACCACTAATCTGTTCAAGTTTGTCTTCAACAAACCCTTTGACAAAATGTCTCACCAATTATTTTCCTCAAGCTCACTGCCTGCGGTTTCTCTTCTGGTTTTATCTCAAATATTATCTAGAAGATCTGAAAATAACGTTATTTTCAGATCTGCTATCTCTGATCCAATTACTGCTACCTCCGGTGTCCCACAAGGTAGTCATGTCGGCACATTGATATTTATTCTAACCATTAATTATGTTTACAGCGTTATTCTGAATTTCCAACTCTCCATATATGCCTTCCTTTCCTTTCCTTTTTCCTTTTTCCGGCGTTGTTATGGTCAGAAGTGTAGGACCATAACCTTCCCACTTAACTGCATTCCTACTGGTCCGCTTGTGGGGTCCGCCGGTTTGACCTCAGAAAGTAGCGGCAGGCTTCCCGGTTTGGGATTACTTCATCGCTGAGGCCAATCAAATGCTGGTGTTTTTGCATTTGTTTGCACCAATTGTTTTTCGGCCTGCCTTTTTTTTTTTGTGACACTGGCATGCTCCTGATTTATTTGTTTGATCTTACTTTTACAACACCGGTGATCTCCAGTCGTGTCAACCCACTGATTTGCATGTACACTTGTGGGGCAGTTTAATGGTGGTATATGTGTCCCTAGGCTCACCTGGGTGTTTTCTAAATTGCCTAGATGTGATTTTCGTTTTCGATTTTCTCTCCATATATGCCGATGATATGAAAATATTCAAATACATATCTTCCCTTGTTGACTCCTGCTCTCTCCAATCTGACCTTAACGGGTTCACTATTTGATGTAAAAAAAAAGACATCTCGAGCTCAACGTCAGCAAATGCCAAGCCATCACTTACTCCCGCAAGTGCTCTTTCTCACCACCAAGAACCTACATTATTCGTAATAAAATCGTTCCCCCTGTCAACTTCTTGATTGATCTAGAGGCATTTTTGACCGTGAATTTAACTTTCGCCTCTAAATCGACAATTATCAAACTCTGTCAACTCTACCCTCAATTTCGAAGGCTTACGTTACAAAATCGTTAGGCCACATCTCGAATATGCTAGTCAAGTCTGGTCCCCTTCTTTTTTTTTTTTTTTTAGATAAAAATGATTAAGTCTAGCTTAACTATCTTATATAATTAAAATTACCTTACTGACCCTGTACGGCTACTCTAAAGCAGACAGCACATTCTTAAAGCTATGTGTTTCGACTTAATTAATAACCTAATTAACATAAATGAATAATTGAATAGTAAAAGCTAAGAAAATTTTACAAAAAACAAAAACTTAGCATCTGATTGTGATTTTTTGATCTTATATAAAATTAGTAACTGACTAACACTAGCTTAACTTACCTTATCTACAATACACATAGAATATATGTATACAAAATATACATTCTCTAAATGTATCTTTTTTTTGTAGATTTATATTTTATTATTTTTTGTTTATTTTGTATTTTTTAAATTTTTTTTTGTTTTTAATTTTTAATTTTTAATTTTTTTTGGTTTTATGTAAACTAACTAACCCTAAAGAATACTACACCACCACCCGTATCCTAATCTAAATCTACCTTTACCTATATAAGCTAGCCATCGGTGTGGGCCGGCCGCGCCTTAAAGCGGCTGAACTATCAACAATAGACGACGGAGCTTCCTCCAGCCACCAAAAGCGTTGATGCTGTCGGGCAACGTCTCTCCTATCTTGACATGATACCGCTCTACTGAACCTGAGGCGCTCCGGCTTACAAAGCGCGACATCATGTTCGTAAAGAAGTCGCCGTTCTATAGAATTGCGGGACACATGGAAGATTAGCGGCACCGCCAATCTGTCCTTATGAGCCCACATTTTTCTAAATAGAGGAATGCCTCTGGAGGGACAAAGCCATTAAGGCGCACCCTCTCGTGATACGAATTGTTGGGATAGTAAGCCCCGGAGATCAAGTTATTGGCCGAAGTCATTGCTCTTACAACATGGCTTCGAATCAACCTTCAACCGAATTTAATCAAAATTGTCCACCCGTAAAATCCTAGCCCTATTGTATAGGACATCGTTAGGGTAAATTTTCGTGTACTCGGATTCGGGTGTTCTATGTAGTCCAAGACAAGTCCTGAGACATTGTCTTTCAAACACCCGAATCCTTTCCATTAAGCTGGCTGTCACATTGAACCAGACGGGACATCCATAGGCAACCATGGGCCTGACTAAGGCCATGTAGCAGATTACCTTCACTCTGGAATCAAGGTGACTGCTATGAGACAGTCATCTTGGCAGAGTGAGAGCGCCCCGGGCTCTTGCCAGAGCAGCATCTACATGTTTGTCAAAATATAGATACTGATCTAGCACGATCCCAAGGTATCTGACTACACTTTGTTTCGCCAGTGGGCGCCCGTCATGTCCAAGAATTGAGAACCCGCGCCAAAAGGCGTTCTGAACAAAATAGTTTCTGATTTCTGGCAGTTGATTTTCAACAATACTGTTGAATTTTTTCGAAGTCGTGCTGGAAAAGATTAACAATGACGTCGATCGTTGGGCCTGATCTGTACGCAATTAAATCGTCCGCGTACGCTATAGAGTGGCGAAGAGAAACTATCAGATCGCTTAGGTAAATGCTGAAAAGGATCGTCGAGTTAACCGTGCCTTCCCCGGTTAACATGTCAAAAATCATATAAAGCAGTGGTTTACTTATGCCCAGCCGACCGAGCTTGTAATAAAGACCTTCTAGCCGTACGGTGTCGAAGACCTTTTCCAAGTCAATCAGACAGGCACCCCTGCATTGGTTCTTGCATTTATTCCATTGGATATCAGATACGAGTTTCGACGCGACATGAATAGTGTCATGCCCCGCTCTGAAACCGAATGGTTTTATTGTCCTCAACCCATTAGACAGGGCTCTTTGAACCACCTTCTCGAAGACTTTGCTGATGCTCGGATGGAAACTTATTGACCGGAGATTTGCCGGGTTAGAGGTGTCTTTACCCCACTTGGGGATTGGTTTTGGTCACCTTCTCAGGAATCCTTTATTGAGGCCATTCAAGGTTTGCCCGTCTTGAAATTCGTGGCCTTCCCTGGGCTGACCCCTTTAATTTACTACCTTATGCGGATCGCCTAAAATTAATCAACTTCCAACCCCTTAAAGAACGACGTGATGTTGCAGATATTCTTTCTATTCACGACCTCCTCAGAGGTAATATTGACAACTCTACATTATTGCACATGACCAATGTCCAAATGCTCCGCAAAGCTGACACAAATCTTTTCGATCTTCAGATCAAAAAGTCCAGTCTTAGAACTGGCTTATACCACAACCATTCACCCTATCCTTAATCGTTTCCATCCCATGTAGTTAATAAGTTAACTAAGTTATTTTTTTTTGTCAATCCTTGCATTAAGCTAAAAAAATGCCACTGTGAGGTACGTCTAGCCCAAATAGATACTGATGTTTGATGTATATGATATGACCACGAATTAGCTGACCTTGTTAAATCAAATTTATGCAAAACTGATAGACTCTTTCATGCTATTATATTTAGTATTCTTGGTCTTCTTCGAACTATTATAGTAGAGAGTGCGGCCCAATTAAACTGCAAACAAATTCAGGACTGTAACTTTCTGGGCAATTAGTAAAATCGCATCGATGTTTCGCCCAATGAAAGCTGGTTTTATTATTTCCGCCTGAGTATCGTGGTTCTTTTTCATCCGTAATGCAATTTCACCGTCACTCGTCGGAGATTGCCAGCACAATTAAGTCAATAAATCTGTTGTGTCTCGAACAACAGCAAGCTATAACATTAAAAGCAGTTTGTCAGACGCTGGATGGTAGTTGGAAAAGAAATTGTATCAGCATCATAAGTGTTTCCGAAAGTTTAGTCTCGATTTGAACAGGGAAATAGCTGAGAGGTTTGGTTTTTAAACTGACAAAACTATTTCTACAGATTGACAATTTGACAGTTGAAATTTGATTTGTGGTTAGTACGTTTTGCCATTTTACGGTGAATAGATAATCGTCAGAACAACGTATTCAAATTATGTAAACTGCAAAATTTTGTTCTCCAAGCAAAATTTCCGAATTTGGAGTGGAGAAAACTCAGAAGCCTTTGTCGAGACGCTCCTTCAACCATTAAGACTTACTGTTTGGTGTGCTTTATGGGCTGGTGGAATCTTCGGTGGTTACTGACTTCTTCGTTCCTCAGATGAATGGCATTAACGTAACAGAGGTTAAGTTTCAAAACGAAGGTGCAACTTGCCACACGACGCGCGACACCATCAATTTTTTGCGGAAAGCATTTACGTAATGAACCTGTGAACTGGCATCCACGATCATATGATCTCAGAATCACATTTAGATTATTTTCTATGAGGGTATGTGATAATCTATTTTGAAAGACCAGAGATTTTGAACGATTTGGAAGTCAACATTCGTCGGCGTTACGGCCCTATTTACTCGATAATATTGTCGAAAATTGGACTTCACGATTGCGCTTCATTCGAGCTAACCGTAGCACACATATGTATGCCCACTAATGGCATGGAATTATTTATAAAATAAAGCTAATATCATAGACATTAACATTAGCTTCAAGACCTTTATTTTATTTTGAATTTGTATATCTCTAAAAAAACACCCTTTGTGTGCGAAGACCAACCAAACCATAAAAACGTTACTTCCTGGTGGCCATTCGAAACAAACCTGTGATCACTTTGGTAAGTAAATTCGATAAATGTGCTTGTAAACATGTTGCTCACTTACAAATGGTATTTCATCAGAGAAGACGATGTTTGGCTATTGGCCACCGATCTACTCCCTTGTTCTTTCCACTTTAATTTTTTTTTGTCAGTTTTTCTTCTTCCATTCTAGGATTTTTAAGGTCCGAACTAATTTTTCCAAATGTGTCCCCTTCTTTCTCTGGCTTTAGCTCTAAAGCCATTTTTCTTCCGCTACGCCGAGGATTTTGTTTGGTTCTGTCCTTCTACTCCCAATCACTTTAGACGATGTTGCTGTGGTTTTTGGATCACTTCAATACGTTTTAAAATGGTGCCGGTTTCGTTGACACGTCGTATGGTATATTTCATTCATTTTAAATGTTCCAGCTCCCGAGAAATAGCCTATTTTAAATTACGAGCCGAATAAGAGCAATACCATTATTTTAGTACGAGGGTGGTCCGATAAGTACTTAGCCTCACCGCCAGATGGCGCCAGTATCGTAAGAGCAACTTACTATCGTGTAGTACATTCTAGTAGACGGCTACTGTCGAAATTTCAGCCGGTTCGGACTCGTAGTTTTGTTTTGACAGCGTGATTTTAGAAAAATGGAAAAAGAGCAATATCGGTCGGTTATTCGATTCTTGTTTTTGGAAGGAAAATCGCGCAGCGAAATCAAAGAGCGTTTGGGTGCTGTGTACGGTGACTCTTCTCTTTCGATGGCGACCATCAAAAATTGGTTTAACGAGTTTCAACGTGGTCGCACGTCGGTTTTTGATGAGCCATATCCAGGTGCCCCGAAAACGGCTACTAGGGATGATAACGTGACAAAAATCCACGATCTCGTATGGGCAGACCACCGATTGAAGGTGCGCGAGATAGCGGAGACAGTAGGCATTTCAAAAGATCGCGGGGTTATATCCTGCATGAAATGTTGGGCATGAGAGAGCTGTCGGGGCGATGGGTGCCGCGTTTGCTCACTCCGGACAACAAGCGCAACCGTGAGACCACTTCAAGTGGTCAAACAAGTGTTTGACGCTGTTTAAGCGCAATCCGAAGGAGTTTCTGCGTCGTTTCGTGACAGTCGACGAAACATGGATCCATTGGTACACACCAGAGACCAAGGAATAGTCGAAACAGTGGACTTCACCCGGTGAATGTCCTCCGAAGAAGGCGAAGACTGTCCCATCGGCGGGAAGGGTGATGGCCACCGTTTTCTGGGATTCACAAGGTGTGATCCACATCGACTACCTGGAGAAGGGCAAAACGGTCACAGGGCTGTACTATGTACTTATTGGGCCGATTCGACGCCGAATTGAAGAAAAAACGGCCCCACTTGGTGAAGAAAAAAATGCTCTTTCACCATGATAACGCACCGGCTCACACCTCCGCCCTCACCACGGTCAAATTGGTCGAATTGGGCTACGAACTGCTACCCCATCCACCGTATTCTCCAGATTTGGCCCCGTGCGACTTATTTTTGTTTCCAAACTTGAAAAAGTCACTCGCCGGGCAGAAATTTCAGTCGAATGAGGAGGTCATCGCCTCCACGGAGGCCTACTTTGCAGACCTCGAGAAAACGTATTTTTCAGACGGGTTAAAGAAGTTGGAGCATGGCTGGGTCAAGAGTATCGAGCTAAAAGGAGACTATATTGAAAAATAAATCGCCATTTCTCCAAAATTTTTGTTTTTCTTTTGTAGGCTAAGTACTTACCGGACCACCCTCGTATGAATTCCATTGTCGATATAACATAAACTAGGCACGCGATAAAAAAGATTCTTACATACGCTTGTCAACAATGAAATGAATAAACGGCTGTCAAACTTTCAGCACGCTGTCATTCGTATATTGGCAAAAACGTGAAGCTGGCAACAGTTCAGGGTGGCGAACCTGTATGTGCTTTCTTTAATTCTCATCTGTATTTTTTCAGAGCATTTTCGAAGTCAGTACGTTGTTTTGGTCAAGTTTTTTTAAGGCTCTACGGATTATGTAATTATCTAGGGGGGTAAGCAATAAGAGAATTCAGAAAAGGGGACCACTTTTATGATTAAGCTTAAAACATATGGTTCGCACCAAATAAAGTCCCAAGGTTTTGAATTGAAGAACTTGATAAAAAGCAGTGGCAATTCCATTCATTCATCTTAAAAACGAAAGTTACTTCCATCAGAAATCATCGACAAACAGTCGTCTGACAACTGATATGACCTGGCTTATGCTGCTGAAGCAAACTGCATCGAAAAGATTGATACCGATCAAAGAAAATCCGCAAGCGCCTATGGTATTAACCCCTCAATTTCTTTCGACGTTTTCCTTCCCTATTTCAGCAATTGCTCTCCCCTCAAGCGAGCAATGTAATGAGATGGAAACAGTGAACACATCCGTGAACACAGATTGCTGTTATTAATGCAACGTCAGTTCGAATGATTTATGAATCGAGACCATTCATCAATGGACAAATAAAAAAACAAAAGCCCAACGTATAAGCTCCCCTGCAACAACATACCGACCATGAAACGTCAATCGTTTCCCTTCATCCGAACCTGTCAAATATGTCGCTTCGCTGTGAATGTCATGACACCAGGAGAAAACAATTGGGCGGCCAACCCCCCGAACCATGTTCACGTGAATTTTAATACATTTTCAACCAATTAGCTGGCGTGCGATTTATGTGATTTTAATTACATTTCTAATAACAACGTTGGTTCGCGAACATGCACTCAAGTGTCAGTAATGATCGGCTGGTGCGCGTTCGGCCGTGTGGATTGAATGCATTCCGGGTGTGTTCAGAAATGCGGCTCCAAGTGCGATTAGTTGAAGAAGGAATATCGAGTGATGGCGTGGAATAATTAATTTAAAAAGTCGATATTCATGATATTTATTGATCGGCGAGTATGCACTCTTGTAATTGTCGGTCGTAAATCAGCGACGTGCGGTAATTACCCGTACCATATGCATAGTCACGGGCTTATATAAGTCGGCGATTGCCTCCGAGTCTGAGGTGTGGTTGGCTTCGAAACGGTAGCAATGCCACCATGGAGCCGCTCGAATAGAGGTGTTAGAATTAATGGCCTGTTATTGGATGCGAAATGTTTTTCTTGTAAAAAATGTGTAGCAATGCCACAGGAAGCGTGTAGCGTAGACCAGTCATCACATGTTTTAAGGCATTTCAAGAATTCCTCGGTAGAAATGCAAATTTTCACTCATGTGATTGACATATTTGCGAATTTGCGTCAACCCATAGAATTCCACGATCCACTTTCACTCAGAACCCAAAATAAAAATTTCACTTTTTAAACACAATATTTACATTTCTCGCACACGACAATTCGTTGGACAACCCGAATACCACATCTGGCACGGGCAGGTGTACATACTGCGGTACGTCCATGCTTAAGTACTATAATAAAGTGGGTGTGAATCATCTGCCTTGCGGTCTTTCAAATCATTAATGCGTTGTAAGATATTCTACGCTAACTACTAATCACTGACAAGGCGTCCAAGCACGCGCCAAGCACACAAACAGAAGCAATTCGCGAGAACAACAACAACAATAAGAATGGGTGAAATCAAGATCAGATCGCAAGTGACAATTACCAGCCATTATATGTACGTACTACACCACACCTGACGTGCAAAGGCGACGCTTCGGGTGCGAAATCACGCACACCTGCGCGAACCACATCGCGACAATGGTTGAGAAAAAAACTGGGACACGTTTATCTGACGTCTTTGCCGAACCAGATACAGAGTACTCGTTCGCGAACTCGCATGAGTCGGCAACTGAAGGCACCGATGCGAGGAAAGATGTAAATAGAGGTATCAACGAGGTGAATGGCTCGCTGCCAAGATAAATCCAACTACATGCTGCGTGGCGCAGATACCACAAGCACCCATGCTCATGTAGTATCCATAGATCTACACTGCGTTCACGTACGCACGCATGCAGAACTTGCCGTAATCTACCAGATTAACAATAATCACGAACCGAGTTGCCGAGGAAACGAATGGCAGTGACACCTGAAGATCGCCTCTGATCAATGAGATCGACAATGATCCGACGTTGAATGTCACCGCTTAAGGCGGTAGCGTCAATATTATAAAGTACGTGCGTGCGCATGCTTACTATACACCAATGTTGTTCAACAAATTAATATGTAAGGATGGAGTTTACACCATTCTGATCGAAGAGAGAAGGATACGATCGGGTGCGTGTCGTGTGCACCATGAATCTGTGAAAAATATTTCACATAAAAGGCGCTATGATGGCAATTTAGAGACGTGCTTATGGACATGCGATGTTGTGTCGATGCCTCGTTTGAACGATTTTACATCGGCGACAATGATTTATGATTTAATTGATTTACAGTCAAAGGAGTTGATTGAACGTGCCTTAATGATGGAAGTGAAGATAATGCCCGAGGGGGAGCTTTGAACTAATTATTCACATGTACGTACGTAGGAGTACTCCGATGGGAAGCGAATTGTGGCTATAAAAGCAAGATTGATGGACGTCAAAAGTTTACATTTTGATGAATAGTTTGCTGATTGCAGAAATTATTACAAATTCGGAGAATGATAATTGAATTTTTTTATATCTTAAAATGTTCGTTAAGCATTAGGTTTCACGTGTCAAAAAATATTTGCAAGGATAGCTCTGTTCGGTATTTCAATTGGTTCCTGAGTGGAAAGAGAAGATTTATCACAAAGTGGAACAATGAGAAAAAACGGATCCCTATTACATATCAATGTCCGGTGCTGTTACCATACCATAGACACCTTGTCATAGTTATCATCGCGAGACATTTTGATGTCGTATCTGGGAATATCATTAGCAATGAAATTCACTGTCAGCTGGGCCAGATTGCATGCATTCAGTAATACTGCAAAAAAGTAGGTCATGTGCTTACCCTGACAACTATTCTTGATAATAGGTCTGAGCTGTTTACTCGTATGTAAATCACAATCGACCACCGATCAATTAGCCTGTAGTGCTTTCTCCTCCTCTCTAAGTTATGCAACTTAAATGGGATGAGTTCCTAAAAATGTCAGGATACTAATGTATTAATTGTTGATCCAACTCAACTTTCCTATATTGGTAATTGAGTAAATTAAACTTTTTTTAAGAACGGCACATGGTTTGAACGTCAAACAGAAGCCTGAAGCAACCCATGATAGTTATAGCAGTCGATGGACCACTGTTCAAGACAAACAAATTGTATGATTATTTCACAAAGAAATCGTTCTGTTCGAAATTTTATGAGAATACCATGGTGAATTTGTTCATCCTACTGAGCGTACAATCTGAAAATAGAGGAAATCGAAATAATTGGAGTCCTGGTTATCCGCGTACTCACACGTTGAAATTTCAGTAGCGTATATAACCTCTATGAGTGATAGGATTGCCGTTCACAGTTTTTGAACCGTTTTAATAACTGCTTTGGTACAACTCGCATAACCATTTGCATCTAGACTCATTTGGGGAATTGATGTTAATAATTTACGCAAACCACTTTTGCATGCCCGGAAATCAACTATCTGGCCCTCATCGACATCAGATGGCGTTTTTGGGCCCTTTTTTTTTGAAGGTTGTGTTTCCTGGTCGCGTAATTTCCCATTTTGGCGATTTGGCATGGTCAGCAAGATCGCCCGATTTAACCATCCCAGTCTTCCTTCTTTGGGGCTATTTGAAGCCGCGGGTTTACGCCAACAAGCCTTAGACAATATCAGCCCTTAAGAAGCTAGGCCTCAGTTAGTTCTTAAATTCATCTTTTTTTTTTTTTTTTTGTGTAGGTTCAAGAGTGTAGATGATTTTTGCAGATGGTTTGTGTCGAAGATGTACGTTCACTACTCTCCGAGGGCGGTTGTTCTAGATAGGAAAAAAGATTTTACTGAATATGTCGCATTGGCTGTAGTACACAGTAACTGTTTTGTTTCTATGGCATGAAGGTGTTATATTGGAAATGCACACACAGAGTATGAATTTTGAAGTGATCTTATGCTGCGACTGGTATGCATTTTTTTTATCATCTCTCGGTCACAACTGATGTTGTTGCACAGTTTTTCCGTATAGGAATTGTTCTTGGCTGTGAAGAGACTTGAACTACAGACCTTTCGCACAACAGTTGGTGATGATTACCATCGCACCACAACCATCCCCATCTGAAAATGATGACTCGCCTAGCCTCCAAATGATCCTCTAGTTAACCCTAATCTAACTTACGAACTAAGGACTGAAGAGGATCTCACCGGAGTAACGAACCGCTCTTGGAAGTTATTTCACCCAACAAATACCAAAACTGGGTATGCTGTTTAGTAACATCAGCGAGATGCCAGTTCGCCGTACTAATTGCTGTACAATCGCCATACTCATGAGTACAGCCATTGTACCCGTCGCGGATGAGCCGTTTGTGCCAAATTACCGAAATACCATTTCTATTTTGCATTAACTTTTCGAAATCTTCTTCTTTTCCCTTTTCCGGCGTTGTTATGGTCAGAAGTGTAGGACCATAACCTTCCCACTTAACTGCATTCCTACTGGTCCGCTTGTGGGGTCCGCCGGTTTGACCTCAGAAAGTAGCGGCAGGCTTCCCGGTTTGGGATCACTTCATCGCTGAGGCCAATCAAATGCTGGTGTTTTTGCATTTGTTTGCACCAATTGTTTTTCGGCCTGCTTTTTTTTTTTTTGTGACACGGGCATGCTCCAGATTTTTTTGTTTGATCTTACTCTTACAACACCGGTGATCTCCAGTCGTGTCAACCCACTGATTTGCATGTACACTTGTGGGGCAGTTTAATGGTGGTATATGTGTCCCTAGGCTCACCTTGGTGTTTTCTAAATTGCCTAGATGTGATTTTTGTTTACCTTTGTTTTAGTCGCCTTTTACGACAAGCGAGAGGTATCGCTGCAGCGATGTGCTTTCGGATCAAAGCTGTCGATTCTACTCAGGCTTGCTCCGCGCATAGGGCCTTGTTAGGGTTATACCTAATGAACTGGGACTCTGGTGTTTTGTACGTTCTAACACAGACGTTAAGGCACTGTGTCTCGAACACACGGATCTTTTCCAAATCTCGTAAGAAGGCGCTACATTAAATAACACCCGATGGGCCTTATTAGTGCCACGTAGTAAATGATTTTTACCCTGGTCAAGATTGCTATGAAGCAGGTTCCTTGTCATTCCGGATGCTTTCTTAGCTTTAGCAAGACGGACGTTATCATGTCTATCGAATTATAGATACTGATGGCAGATGCCAAAACATCTAGCTGCGTTTCTCCTCATCAAATGGTTGTCTATGTTGCCAATGATAGTGTATTTCCTCCAGTTCTTTCTAGTATTTATCCCTTGATGCCCTATATAACAGAGTCCTAAACAATATCGTTTCAGACTTTCGGATGTTAATTTTCAACTTCTAATCATCGCAATATCTTTTAATATGAGCATTTTTTAACCCATCTGCACGCTAGTAAGTCATTTGCATAAGCTGTTGAGCGGCTTAGAAATCCTACACGATCGTTTGTGTAGATGTTAAACAGTATCGGAGAGCTATCCGCTGCCTGTTGTAAACCGTTTTTAATATCAAAAATCCTACTCGGGCACATTTAGCACCAAGCTTCTCTCCCATAGTCATTATGTAAATCATATATTTGGCATGCTTATGTGCACATGTTGAGGTTTACCTGGTAAGGAGGACAAGAAGGGATGGAACAGAACAATGAAACATGAAAGGAAGGCACTCACAACAGGGATGTTTGGCGTGGGCTTGCCAACAAGGCTCTAAGCCTCTGAGTATTGAATGGCCGGTAATAATAATAATAATAAGTCTGGTGAGCTTGTAGAACATATCTTCAAACCATGTGTATGATGCCGAAAGCCTTTTTAGAGTCGACCAGATAAGCACCCGTATATTGGTTTTGTTTGCTTTATTCGACTGAATGTCGGACAATCTTACTAACATTCGGAAGGAAACTAATTGATCGGAGACTAGCCGGGTTTGTTTTATCTCTATCCTGTTTAGGGACAGGGTGGACTACCGCTATTTTCCAATGCGCTGTCTAACGAATATTATTCAGCGCATTCTTGAAAGCGCGCTTCAATTAGCAGGTGTCTCAAAACCACCTTTGACATACCATTCACTCCCGTTGACTTTTTAATTTTAAGAGAGGATACACAGAAGTTCATCCCTCAAACAAACCAAGTTTTTCATCATTGAATAAAGTGAACACCAATTCTTTATTTTTGCACGAAGCTCTGAATGGTTCAGAAAGATCGCATATTCAAGCACGTGATTGCGATAAGCAGAGCTGTTTACCGTGTTAACAGACTCGAAAAAAGTGCTGAGCGAATGGACTTACCCTTGTGGATCCTCGATCACAAAAATGCCTTGGGCAATGTCGAATCTGTCTGGACTTAAACCCACGCTCCGTAGTGTCGCTATATGTATTGTCTGTCGTTCGGATATAAGGGCTACCGTTATGAGTTTCTCTCCTGAATATTTCATTAAACTTCATTGTCCCAGTGCAAATTTACAGCTTTTCTGTAATTTTCTTTCAGTCACTCTTGTGTGTTTTTGATCACCGACTTTTAAGTCCTTATCTCTGGATAGTGTGGGTATTTGAACTGTCTGTATAATCGTTTAAGTCTGGATAAAACTCTACTCTCCCTTGCTTCTTGTGACTATTCTTTGTTCCAATCAATGACTCATGATCTGTCCCAACAGGCGGTTAGTTCTTATGGGGGTCACAAAAAATGGATGGATTCGTGAAATGTGTCTTTAGACGAGGCGTTCATCTAATATTGTATTTATGTTCTTCCTGATACATAGGAAGAAGTAATGGCTAGCGATCGACAATATTTTGAATAATTTTTTAGATTCAAAAAACGTTACGAATTATTCCATCTTCCAACAGAATTGGACATTTTAATTTTTTGGTGTAATTTAATGGATGGTTACTAGCAAAACCTTGTTCCACTTATTTCGCCATTCTGTTTTTGTTTTCAGTTTACGCATACATATTACATCAATCTAATTACAAATCACTTTTAAGTCCAAAACAATTGACAAACCTAAACACATTCTGTAAACAGTGAGAGCCCTTGAGTAACTCACTTCTTTGTCTTTTATCTTTTAAACCAACAATTGCCTGGCATTGAGACAGATTTCTTGTTCGCTTAAGCCGACAGTTTTGTGCTGCTCCACGTATAAAGACCCTCAAATAAGTCAAGAGATTTACAGTCACCAATGCCCAAAAGCTTCAACTTTGTGTAAATACTCGAACGCGAACAATCCATATGCAAACACAATTATAAGAAACTATCTTCAGAGACCTTCGCTTACTCGTACGTCACCTGTAACTGCCCCCATTACCATATGAAATCAGTTTGTAAACCAACTTCGGTTCTATGTGGCGTCACGTAGCTAGCGCATGCTAACTTGCATTTTGGTAAACATCTTGCAGTTGAAAGTTCGTTAACTCGAAGATGAGATTCGCGTTCTATGCGATTAACACGTGTGCGTAGCGTCACTTGTTGAACTGCACGTATCCATTGCGCCGAGTAAGTCGGTACGTCCTATGAATGCGAATGACCAAACAGGCCCGGGAAGATGGTAATTATGGTTTAGAATCCATGTCTAACACGTCTGCGGGGCCTAGTAAGTAAATTACGCTAATTGTTGACTTTTATGGGCTGCAAATAATACCTGACTTTGATGGTCGACGCGTAGTGATTTGATTTGAATAGATAGGCAGTGTGTTAAGGATAGGCGGTGATACGATGTGGTATGTGTTAACATTGATGACACCCACTGTATGGGTTGCTATTCCATGGCTGGCATATTATATTCTTCTTCTTAGATGGCGTTACGGCTAAAGGGGAGCCAGAGCCAACCTTCTCTCATTCACTTATGTTGTGTGCGATTTGTTTTTCGCACAAGTGAACGGGGCCTACAGTTTAATGCCGATTCCGAACGGCGAGAGCCGAGAAGCTTTTTCAAAGCGTGTACTACGGTTTTGCCAGTACCCCGCCGAGGAGAGAAACCGCGTAATGAACATTCGATGGCGTTGGTGTTATCGGGATTCGAACTCGCTCATCGTGCGTCAGAGGCCGGCACACCACCCACTGCGCCACGGCGCTCTCGGCTGGCATATTATAGTTACCTTACTTAAAAGAGTACCAGCTACGTATGTAGATCCCGGTTAAGGATGGAGTGTATTGTACCACATCACATGTTCTATAAATGAAGCGGAAGTAGTTCCTTAACACAACGAAAAGCATAATGGGTAAAGTACCATATTTTTAGATATTTTATTGGTTCGGTGATCTTTCTTTAAAATGGTATGGACCTCATAGACCTTCATCTACCGCCTTAATTATTCACCCTTAAAATTTGGAGCGAAGTCAACTGGTGTTCTTACCGAAAACTTGAAAACCCGGTGATATGCTTATCGTCCTATCAATCTAATATCCTACTGAAGTCGATGGAGAAATTCCTCGAACATCTTACATTCTGCATCCTGTAGAGCTCCAGCATCCTTACAAATATTCGTACCGCAATGAATGATGAACCAAGAGTACTTACATCATCTAACTAGACATGTCGAGAAGAGTTGAAATATAAAAATGATACTCAGTAGCCATTGGGTCAGGACTAAGCTCGAAAACTATATTTCCTATCCACATCCTGAGAGGTCTCAGTGAGAGTATCAGTCTTTCACCACTCCTATGATCAATTGTCATCGAATTGCATGCTTTTGATCAGATTCAGAAGCAAAGGTGAATTCATTTCTGAATCATGCCTCAACTATGGCCGTCTTAGTACCATTCACTAAAAAACAGAGAACTTTACTCTAGACCAAAGGAACAGATTTAAGCAGTGCAGTAATCTTTCTCTTAAAGGGCACCTCGACATGCATAATATAAAGGATGTTTTTCTTAGAGATTTGGTTTTTAAACCGGCGACACTGTTTCTATAGATTGTCAAGTTGACATTTGGTAGTTCAACGTGTTTACCACGTTTTGCCATTTTACGCCAGAACAACGCAAGCAAATTGTGCAAGTTTCTTTTGGTTCGGTTCGCCAAACTTATCGTGCGCTACGTCCATTTTACGCTCAACATAATAATCCATCTGGGCAAGATATTCGGAACACATTGAATGGTTTTCGTGCCATGTACTCTTTAGTGGATAATACGCATCCCCGAAGACGACAAACAGTGTGAAGGGAAAATGTTATTGCCGTCGTGGGGCGCAGTGTTGAGGAGAATCCGAATGAGTCGATTCGCCATTGTGCACAACAAATGGAGCTATGGCCATCCACTCTGTAGAAGATTTAACCGAAAGATTTTGGCTTAAAGATTCAGCTTGTGCAAGAATTGAAACCGCGTGATCATTATACGCGTCGTAGGTTCGGTGAATGGGTCGAAAACATGATTCAGCTTGATCGTCATGTTCAACGCAAAATTTTGTTCTCCGATGAGACCCATTTTTGGTTAAAGGGATATGTACGAATTATCAAATTTGAAGAGGCGAAAGTCTAGAAGCCTTTGTCGAACCGCCGTTACAGACATTAAAACTCATTGTTTGGTGTATTTTGTGGGCTGATGGAAGCAACGGCTCATATTTCTGTAAGGACGATGCCAGCCAGAATGTTACCGTCAATGGGGAGCACTATAGAAACATGATTTCTGATTTCTTCTTTCCTCAGTTGAATGTCATTGACGTGACAGAGCTTTGATTTCAAGTAGATGGCGCAACACGCCACACGGCGTGTGAGCTTAAATTTATTGCAGAATACATTTTGGAGCGCATCATTTCGCGTAATGGACTTGTGAACTGGCCACCAC